>LS833576.1:89836-154454 GCA_900490955.1 Micoletzkya japonica
CGAGGCATCGCTTCGTGAGATGTGACGGGAAATGACACGAAGGCCATTCATTGCGTGACTTGTTGTCACACGTGCATACTCTATTGCTTTAGACTACCTTTTGATATACTGTAGGTTGAGAGACAAGTTCGCACAATCTCAGCTCACTTTCTCCTGTAATATTGAACACATGCTGAACGCTAGATCAATGTCCCAGAATTTAAACATATTTTTTGTATGTGTTACTGCTAATTAATGGCATTTCACTTCGTACATTTTCATAACTATTATTTTTAAACACATATTAGGGGCCACCGTTCCACGTGTACCACTCTATAGCGTTAGACTACCTATACATGTACTCCAGATGAGAGACAATTTCGCACAATGTCAGCTCGGTTTCTCCTGTAATATTAAATATATTCTGTACGCTACATCCATCAATGTCCCACAATTTAGACATAATATTGTTTGAGCCATATTATCATACTAGACGGCGTTGAATACATACTAGGCCTTACCGCTCTTGTACTATAGTTAATCATGAATTTATGCTTCATTGTTATAATTGAAGAATCGTGTGATGTATCATCTTGTACTGTGATAAACTCTCATTAAAAATAATTCGCATCGCAAGTTTCTTCCAGTTTTACGCTCTTTATCAAGATCAAGAGTGCACGGACCAGGTGTTTGGGATAACTGAATCTCAAGCGTCATGAGTGTCTTCCATTTTGCGTTGCCTTATACAGAATTCGGGTCTGATTCCGCATGGAGACTAAGCTACATAATTATAAGTGTTCTCCGATCGACTAGGAGCTAGTGCGATATAAGAATAGAGGATGAGAAGCGTTGCTAAGATACCACATCGTCTTAGGTAAAGAGTCTAACCAGAAGAACAGGATGGGAAGAAGAGGAAGTCTACGGTAAGAACTAAGCTCATACATTCATATCGATGACTGCACGCATATGTTCATCGTGGATCTTCGCATAAATAATCTTTATTCACCATAATTTTGTTACTTCATCATATTATGATCGGATTTGGAAGACGAAGGAGCTAGTCGGGAGGGGGAAGAACATAAACGATGTATAGTGGAATGCAGTACAGTAGCCAGTGTTATGACAAGGGTCGGTGATCTCCGTAGCGGACTATTCAACTAATTCTTTCGATATTCGCAACGGCAACTCGGCAAAGATAGCTCAACTCGGACTGAGACGTATACACGGAACGAAAGGACATTAGGGAGACGATAAGAATGAGAGGAGAAGGGGGATATGCAGGGATTACTTCTTCTTCGTCATCATCTGGCAGAATTCTACAAAGGAACAGTGGGGATGTTAGCGAGAAGAGAAGGATTACCTTGGAAGTTGATCTTTCCGTCGTTGTTGACATCGACATGCTTGTATATCGCCTTGATGTCCTGATCCGTCAGAGAATGTCCCATACGTTGAAAGGCTGTTCGCAGTTCCGACCTGCACCCCTTCTCTCATTATACTAATGCGCCCAGGATGCTAATATGTCTAAGAAACAGTAGGACAATGCACAATCGCTTCTTCCTATTATGCTCTGGCCGTCTATTCAGTTAGCTGAATAATCGGCATTGTTGACAGACAGAAAGGTACCGGTTTGCACACAGTCATGTGCCTATTATCCTGCGTCATGCCTCCCTTCTCGAATCGTCTTCCTTCCTTATTATCAGAGAGTACACTCGCCTCGTAATGAATCCATCCCCGTCCACATCCAACTCCTCGAAGACGGCTCGTAGTGAGAGCGAGAGCGGATTTGCATGAGCGATGGTGAGGAATTCTGCAAGGGAAGGGAAGGGGGGTTGGACTCGTCTCGTTCTCGCCCTCTTCTCTCACCAGTAAAGTCGATGTTTCCGTCGTCGTCCTTATCAGCTGCCTTAAACATAGCCTCCAGCTCATCGTCCGTCGGCGACTGTCCCATCTTCTGCATAACCGCCCGCAACTCGTCCTTCAATGACTCCCTCATTTCGCAATTGCTCACTTACCCATCCTAGCAAGACTGTCCACATCTCCCTTTACAGTACTCACCCGCTGAATGAATCCATCTCCGTTCAGATCGAATTCTCGAAAAATGCCCCGTAAGTCATCGTCCCTTATCTCTCCCACATCGCCATTCTGCAACCACCGCCCACTCAATCTTCGTTCACATTACCGTCTTTACGTGACGATGGCAAGTGGCCGATTTGTCTTTACCTTGTACACAACGACTTCGACAAGAAAATGACTCAATTTCGCCTTAATTCGCACGAAACGATGCGAAAATGGATTAGAGGGAGGTGAACTTGGGTAAGGAAGACTACGCACTTTGCAAGCAATGCCTACTTTTGGCACTGGACTCGACTGTCACAAAGCGAGAGTCGATCTAGCACGGGAGAGTGAAGTGGAACTTGTTTTGCGATGGTATCGAGAGGGAGAGAATGACGGAATAGAAGAGAGTAGTATGGGAAGGGAGAGAAAAAGAGGGGAAGGGGCTAGGGATACTCAAGTGATGACTCACACTTACCATCTCAGGCTTGGTCGCGTTGCTCGAACAGCACGAACCCATACAGAAGGAGGAGGTCTGAAAGGGGTACGGAGAGGGGCGAGAGAGAAGGGGAGACACACATACACAAGCACAGAGAGGAACAGACATACAGACGGTCGAGTAATCGATCTCACACTGTATCGACATGATGGAGGACGATGAAGGGAAGAAGGGCTAGACTCATCCATAAGGAGGGGATGTTATGCACACAAATTGCTCTGTTTTCAGCGACCGTCTACGAGGGAGGTTGATAAATGGTTGGTATGGAAGGAAAAGGAAAGGTTACGAGGGGATGAGTGGAATGGAACGAAAGGGGAGAGATGATGACTAATGGCATTCTCATATCGAACACCTTCCCTCGAGTAATCGTCTCAATAGCGTTGCGGTAAGGAGACAAGTGCAAACATGGAGCGGAGAAGGGAGGAGGAGTAGAGGGAATGGAGATGTATGGGTTGGTAACTGAGAGACAGTCGAGGTGTGCTACACTCCTATCATTTAGTCGAAAGGACGACGAGTCTCGCAGATCCCATGGTTACTAACAACAGCATTCAACAGAAGGCAAAGATGACTGGAGATAAAGTATTTGGAGAAGACGCTATTCACGCGATGCCTTCACTCGGAATGATAAGCGAGGGAAGGAAAAGAAGAATAGCGAGAGGCGAATGAATACACGCATCCCATTGTATTGCATAGAGCGACCGAAGCAATGAGCGGAAGACTCGCTACTTGACCCAACTACGAATATCAACACTTCCTCGTGTCCCTCGCGGAACACCGCTCTCGACGAAAACACTTGACCGGAATGACTAATCGGCGTAACGACGGTTTTCGGAGTTTCGCCACATCCCCGTGAAACTTCGAGTTTGATGCAGCGACTGATAAGAAATGGCAAACAAACGTAAATCACGGCATCGCCTTCTTTGATTGTTATGAAGGGAAAGGGGAAGGTGGGAGGGTAGGGGGAAGTTGCAACAGGGGAAGGGAATGGTTGAGAATGGAGTGCATCCAGGCGTGAACTTGCAATGGTAAGCATTTCATTGGATACAGCAAAGTGACACGAAAAGAAGAGAGAAGAGAGCAGAGTACAGTTCATGGGATGACAAGGGATGTAGGAGGGGGAGGGAGGGGTGAGGAGATACTTAAAGACTACTGGAAGAGGTGTGAGAATAGGGGAGAGGAGAGGAGGAAAGAAGGAGGAGGAGGAAGAAGAGGAGTAACGAGTGTACAGAGACGAGTAGACGACTCTGCCCCCTCTCGCTCAATCCATTTCTCTCCTTCTTCGATACTGATCGGAAAGGGGCGAGAGAGAGGAGACAGTGACGAGTATACAGGGTAGAGAAAGGAAGAGAGGGACGGGGGAAGGGAGAGGGGGTAGGAAAGGAGAGAGAGAGAGAAGGTTGAGGAAAGGAACAAGTGGCTCTGCGAGATTTTAGTGACTATTGTGGCGTCTCTGCTGCATAGAGTGATGGACAACGACAGTCAGTGTGTACAATCGAGGCGGAGCTTATTATGTAATACTAGTTATCTATGAATGAGAAAGGGGAAGGAGGGATGGAGGTGAGGGAGTGGATGAGGTCACTCGTAGGGTTTGAATCGGATAGAGTGCTTGGAGGGAGGGGAACAGCTCCCTTCGACCTTGACTGTCTGAGGAGGGGGAGAAGGCGAAGGCGACGCGTCGAGGTGCACTTCGGGGGAACCATTCTGTAAGGGGAAGCAATATATCTATGCAATATATCTATAATGTTGGTTTGTTGTCTTGTTGCCTTCCTCCTTCCAAACTCCTTAAACAACCTCCTGTGTATCACGGGCATTCGTCATTCGACAAGGCTATAGACACAATATGCGTGGTGTGATGTATGCGTGTCCTCTTCCCCTTCTCCCTTCCCATACCTCAGGAAGGATGTTCCTCTCCTCCCTCTCTTCAGATGAGCCATTCGACTCGGGATTCGATCGACGCCACTTCGCTCTTCGATTCGAGAACCAGACCTGCACAAGGGGGACGTTGAGACAGATCAAGCACCCACGGAGGAAGGGGGAAGAGAGAATAAACTTGCCTGAATACGCGCCTCGGGTAGCTGCGTCTTTTTCACTAGTTCCATCCTTTCTTCGGGGGACGGATAGGGCTCCGCGGCAAATGCCTTCTCGAGCACTTCGAGTTGCTCTGTAAGCGGATGTGTGAAGAGGGGGACTGAGGGGGTGGGGGAGATTGAGAGGGGGATCCCTACCAGGAGAGAAGCTGGACCGACTGCATCTCCGTGTCTGCAGTAACCCCTCGTCCTCGCACGTCGCCGACAGCGAATCCGCGTCGTTCGGTGAATTCGCTGCAGTAGTTACGGCGGCGGCTGATTGCTGCAATCATAAATAAGATGACTCTGGACGACCCTTCGACACCAAGAACGTACCTGCAAGTTGAGGCTGAGTGCCGACAGGAAGGGCTGGAGTGTGAAGGCGGGGAACTGTTGTCCGCCCAGGTTAGCTGCCGCGTTCATCATGAGTCCTAAGAGGGGAGAATAACGACTCATCTCGTCACCCTCTCGTACCTGGCCACAGTGGAGGGAAGGGAAAGCCCGCGCCGGGCCCGGGGGCTGGCATGCCGGGGAGGAAACCTCTGAATTACGTTGCTACGAATCAGACCCTTCTAGCACCCTAACTATATTACAATCCCTACTATGAACCCATTAACACGCTTTATGTTCATACTAAACTTTCGACAGTTATCTATCAGGTCTGTGTCTGTAGATTTCCCTCCATTCCAACCTTCCAGGCATTGGCAGTCTCGGCTGTCTTGCTGCCAGATTCTGTGCATTGATGATTATCGACAGTTCCTCTGCCGCCCTTTCCGCGGCTCTCGTACGGAGGATTCGGTTGATGGAAGAAACGGAGGGAGGGGTCGTGCAGACTGCTGCAATGTTCTTATTCCCCTTCCTCTATCCCTTCCCTTCCTCCCTCTTGACTCCTCTCTATCTATCTCTCTGTGTCTCTCCAGCAACGGGGGCGGGCAGATCATAGCAAGGGGAGGTTTGTGTGCTCAGATTGGGGAGAGTACGGTAGCGAGAGGGGGGAGCAGTCAGCTCACACTCTCCTCTTCACTCAATGAATGAGAAGTAAGTGAGAGGGCTCAACTTACAAAGGGGATGTGCGCCCTTCGACATGTTTTAGAAGAAGGGATGAGCGGCAAAAGAAGAAGGAGTGAAGGGGGAGGGGAGATGGGAGAAGGTGTGTCTTCCCTTGTAAAGGAGACGAGGCTAGATGAGAAGATGTGAGAAGCCAGATTGAGTGTTTGTGTAGACAAGGTGTGCGATTGGGAGCAATCGAGAGAAGAGAGAGAATGTGATACTCGACGAGGGAAGATATTGAAGCGAGAGATGGGGGATGGAGGGGACGGGGGAAGGACAAGTGCAGACAGTTAGCTGAGAAGACAACCATCAACTCGGATTACATCGATGAGAGACAGGGAGGGAGGGAGAGGGATGAGGTGCGAGAAGAGGAAATTGTCGTGACCGACCGAAGATGAGTGCGTTTGCGGAGATGAGAAGGGAATTGAGAGCGAGAGAAGAGACTGTGCAACCAATCTCGAACTGCTTACGACTACGGTACTGCTGGTGGTCTGGGGAAGGGGAAGCGGAAGGAGAGGGGGGGGGGGCTACTCTCTACGATGCTTAGAGAGACAAGACGGTCTATCTAGTACCTGAGATAAACTATGATCTGACCTAGAGGTCACCTTCTAGCCTACAAGATAGCTTACAATTAGAGGCTGTTCTAGCTGACTAACCCTCCTGGATCAGCTTCTCCCGTATCTCCCAGGCAAAGATGGTGGGATTGTCCCGTTTGTACTGTTCGATCTTCGCGACGACTTGTGGAGTAGCCACCTGTAAGGGATCCTTGATCAAGCGCCCCTCGTCATTCCTACGAATGAAGACTAAGCCTAGGGGAATGCGAGGCACTCGCGTCTCGCAGAGATAACGCATTCCTTATCGTTAGACGTAAGCGACCCTCAGAGTACATCACTATGACCAAGTTCACCTTTGGCTTCGTTCCTGCTCCCGATCTCATCGGTCCGGGAGTGGAAGAGGGAGTATTCATCCCGTTACTCGAATCTGTCGGCGACTCCCCGAACCTCTTCGTCAGTCTTCCCATACTGCGAGCACCTGGAAGGACGAATGGAGAGAGAAGGCGAGTCGGAGGAGAAGATTTCGATGTGCGACATGGGGATGCATTGGCAAACACATCGAGAGACTTTGAGACAATGTGAGAGGTGAGTGCGAGTAGGCAGGTTGGAGTGAAATGAATGAGTAAAGAAGAAGCTGAGAAGGATACCCCAGAGGTGAAGGAGCTGCTCCTGAGAGAGATTGGAAGGCGAGAAGGTCGTGGGGGCACTCATCGACTATGGCTAACACCAATCTGGGAAGGGGGCGGGGAATACGGTAGAGGGGGGAGAGGGTGGGGGAGGGAGGGGGAGGGGAGATAGAGAGAGGGGCGGATAGGGTGGATAGGGGAGAGACGAGCACACTGCCACTGAGCGAAGGGGGCTGTTTGACGTCTCTCGCCTTAGATGCAAGCGGATCGAGTGATGGGCTATTGTGGAGGGGAGCGATTGCATTCGGAGGGGGACGAGACTGTGACGAAGGGGGAAGGGAGGAGTGAGCAGAAGGGTGATGGATCTTACGTATGACGTAGATTGAACCACTCCACTTCCCTGTACTAGATATCTCTTCAGTAGCTGTTCAATTCAGGTTATATAATAGTAATAAACTTGTTCATTGAGCCGCAGCGCATTCCCTTCATGAATTGTCATGTTCGGCTTTTCGTGACTTTCAGAAGCAAGGATTTCGTGTGTATCGCTTTCGAAGTCACATCTTTACTGAGCAGAGTGCGTACTGTGGACAGATGAGAGAGAAGGGTAAAAGAGAGAGGGAAGGGGAGAGGGAATGGAGGGGCGCGCATTGAGAGGGAATGGATGCATTAGAGGACGGAAGGAGACGACTCGGATCGAGCACAGACGGATAATGAAGAGTAGCGAGAGCGGACTTGAAAGGGAGGAAAGGTGTCAGATGATAGGCACACTCACTCCTACAGGGGGATACACACTCGAGACAGACGGACTGTGCAGGAAAGAGAGACTGTCGTGGTCTCGAACCAACTAAACATCCGTGCCTAAGGGGAATGGGAGTGGAAGGAGTATGGCATTGTAGAGAATGATCAAGTAGAGACAAATGACTAGAAGACGAGAAGGCATTCTGCTGTGTGAGGAGCATAAAGACGATTGTAGTGCCGAAAACGAAAGGTATGCGGAATGATACAATCAGAGACACGTTGCTGATTGAACAAGAGGAAGCGGAGAGGGAGAGACGGTGGAGACGAGTGTGTGATTCTGAGATGAGCGGGTGGCTCAGAGAGAGAAGGGAAGAAGACGAGCGGATCTCTTGTATGTTTCTCGCGTGACGAGAGGGTGCTCGATACAATACGGAAGGCTTCAGAGGAACCATCCACCGACAGATTAGCTTTCGTCCTCTTCTCTTACAAGACCCCCCTTGACACTCGGGCATAAGGAGAGCGAGGGGATGGAGAGAGGGAAGGCATCCTTTGGCGGGTCGTGTAATCACTCCCTCAACTGCAAGCTTTTGTTCGATCTGAACGGACGGAGATTATGCAAAGGAGGTGCTTGACCGAAGCGCCGAACAAGGCTGTGAATAGGGGAGAAGGGGGAAGAATAAGGGTGGAGACGGAGGGTAGGGAGACTGACTACAGCTACACCTAATTCATACTTGTCGAGGGGGAATGTCTCGGTGACAGACTGCCCCCTCCTCATACACGAATATCCATCCCCCGTCCTCCCTCATCTCCAATCATGTCTTTATTCAATCGCTGTACACTCGCCGAATGCGGAAAGGTGAGAAGGAGAAGTGAAGAAGTGCAGTGAAGGGTCGGACAGGAGAGAGATACCTAGAGAGGGGGGAGGGAGGGGATAGAGAGGGAGGGAAGAGAGGATACGGGCTTGTCGGTGGTGGGAAAGACTGACGACTGTCCACATAGAGGAGAGAGAAAGGTAAGCGATACGGAGGTGAGAGATTGAGAAGAAGATGCAATGGAGATGAGCGACAATCGGAGACTGAGAAGAGAAGGGGCAAACAATGTACGGATTGAGGGGCGATCACTGAGAGATTACGGTAGGGAAGGGGGAGAGATGACAGAGTGGACCCGAGTATAGAAAGAGAGATGGGGGGGTGAGATGAGGAAGTCATGGGGAAGGGTAGGCAGATAAGGAAGCTCAAGCTATCGTCTCGCGGAGACGTGTTCCGTAGAGGGGAGCGAGTTCCCTGAGGGGAAGACCGTCACGGGTATCCGATCGACGGAGGGTCTGAAGGGGGCATTATAGGGGGAATTGAAACACTCGGCTTGCACCACAACTACTATACACCGAATGCTCGACTCTTTTTCATATTGTAGTCCTCGCTTCTTCTAGGTTTAGAGTCTCTGCAGTAAACATACCTGGTACGAATAGATGGTTGAGACGATAAAGGCGAAGAGAAAAATGAGCGAGCCGAAGATGTGAAGGTAGAAGGCAATTCCGATTCGCTGCTGCAAGTAACGGTTTGTAGCATGTTTTTGTTTACTCGCCTTGTACCCGACATCAACCGCGTGTTTCCATCTACCAGTTTCTGGTATTGTAGTTCAACACAATGGCTCTGTTGCTTCTATTTTCTGCTTTTTGTCTTCAATTCGTAGAAGATTGGAGTGACAGCATATTGGATGTGAAGTGGTTCAGGCACAGAGGTGAGTCTCGGGCAACAAAGAGTTGATTGGGTTGATAGGACGAGAGCCCTTTGATCTCACTCTGTACAAGCATCGCCTGCTGGGAAGTCGATTCTACTCGTGACAAAGGGTTGCACTCGATATCAATGAGGCCGCGTAACAGAGTGAGAAGAAGCATAGGAGGGGAGTGTTTGTGAGTAGAAGGGGTGGGAGGAGGAGTAAGGAGGAGATGAAGGGAGTCCCTTCGCCTCTTGACCCACCTCGTACGTTCCGACGAGTCCCTGCACGAAACGGCTGTCAACTCGGTGGGCTGCGAAGAAGAAGACTGCATCGCCCACTAGGGACAGGAAGACTGCAAGGAGAACTTCTTCAAATGTATTTCTTGGGAGAGAATATAATAATGCTTTATATACGGTTTTTTACTGAAAATTTATATACGTTGGGATAACAAGGAAAAAAGTGCCTAATTAGTTCAACGAATTGATAATTACATTGAGTCACTTGTTTGACTCTCTTAACCTACTAGTTATATTATTCCCCGTATACTATAATTAATTTTACGGATTGCCAATTACAAGTGTCGATAAAGAATGCAAGATTATTTTATCTGTCTGGAAAAGCTAAACTCGAGATCAATCCAGAAACGATCTCTAATGAATCATACGCCTAGAGTTGTAGCATTAGAAGCTCAGGCTGAATCTTTTTCAAGAAATGAAAACTCACGCGATAGGGCTACGAGAATAGCGTAGATGACTGCGCAACCCGCATTGCATGGAGCACAGAGACCGGAACAGAGGGCGAGGGCAGCGAATAGAAGAGAGAAGATCATGAAGATGAGCACCGCCTTATGCCATCCTGCAATGATCACTCACTTACTTTCCGCACAGTGCTACAATATTACATTATCGACAGCTTTTGAAAGATCGAAATTAAAATACAACCTGTGACAACAGGTGAGGGCTATAAAACGATTTTCGAGCTTCTTCTTTGCTGTTGCAAACATGGCAAGCGCTACTTGTTCTTAATCAAAATGGTAAGATCTGGACATTGATCGACTGTCCGAGTCCTAAGCTTTTCCGTTCCTCACTTCGCCTACAGTGCCTGGTGAAGATCACATCATACCGCATACGTAAAGGTTTTAATAACTATCTATGCTTTACACAGCTTGTAGATGATAGGAGAGGTCGAATTTGTACGATTTTTCAATTTCTGCTTTTCATACAATAAGCAACATTCGAAACATGCTCTTGAAGCTTTGACATTCAATACTTAGCACCCATGCAAACTTTTAATTTCCGAACGATCAAGCTACCGATCACCAAACAACATCTGAAACACGCCTATGAAGCGTTAAAATTCTATTTAGCTTTTTTAAAATAATAATAATAATAATTTATCATTCCATAAAAAGAAGGAGTGAATAAAGAAGGTGAACATAACAAAATAAAGTAGAATGGAATAATTTTTAATACTAAGCCGTCTATATCTATAATTTACCTTGTACTTTTGCTTATCTTTTCTAGTTTTAATACTCTATTTACGGTTGTCTGCTATTTATGAACCTTTTAATCATTTCAGCTCATAAAACTGTCCCAACTTTTCTCCTCTCCCGTACCCTAAAGGTCCCGTACACGCTTATTATTACCCTGACCCCTCAGCCCCCTGCATCTCCATTGTTATTGACAGTCGATCCACAGCCCTCTCGGCCCTCCTCTTCCCTCCTACAGCTCTCATTCCTTTGTCAGAGCAAACATCGTCATCTTTTTGCCTGTTTCCTATGTGTCAATAGAAGCCAACTACATACCGAAGAATTGATGGTGTTCGCTCTCGCCAGCTGCGCTGTTCATGTCGATGTTTTCGATGTTCTCATTGATGACCTGAATGAGTTCGTCTTCGCTTCTTCTAGACAGTGGCCATTCAAGGGGAGACCGTACCTGCGAGGCGGAATAGTCAAACTTATAGGTGCAATGGAGCGGCTGTTCGGAAGCGAATGATCTGTCCAACGAAGCGAGATGTCTCTCGGGACGGGTGCAGTCCAGCCACAGACCGTGCTCAAACGGATATACTGCTATTCATAGACTGCGTCTTCTCAACTCATGCTAGACTAAACCTGTTCTTGTAAACATCGGCTTGGCTAGAAATGATACTGCGATATTTAGCTGCGATTGACACAAACGAACTTACATGGTGTTCGGCTCTGAATTCCCGAATGTCGACAACTTGCCATGAAGGTGAGAAGAGACCGGCTGCACACAAGGCAAACCCAGCTACGATGAGAATGAGCGAGAGGACCAAGATGCACGTATTCGAACCCTTCCGTTCTTCTTGCATGGAGATGCTGCAAAGGACCGACTTAGTTTCAAGTAAGGGACAGCGATCTTCGAAAGTGAACAAGAGAGCGAGAATAGGAGATAAAGGAGGTGGCTGGAGTGGTCCAAGAGTCCTCGTGGAGTGGATGAGTGCCCATCCCCCATGCACTCCTCATTTAGCAGCCGAGAGGTGACCATTATTAAGGGCAACCGCCCTTTCCCCACCCTGAGACCCGCCCTGTGGCTAGAGTGGCACAATCAGTCACTGCACAACAGGGGATTGGGCTAATAACGGACGGATTCAAAGGGGGGAAGGCTGGTTAGGTGAGGGGTGGAGAAGCGGATAATGATGGTGATACTCTCTTGGTCGTTTATAGCATGAGTGACCTTCTCACGAAGCGAGTAAAAGAGATTTCGGACAAAACGAGACCATCGATTGGCTACAATACTCTCTATGGTGGTTAGTCATATCGAATGCATCGAAAGGGAATGTGAAAGGACTATGGAAAGAACTGGGAGAGGAACACAGACCGGGGCCGTTTCCACGGTGACCTATCCCCCATTCGAACGACTACTCAGTTAGAGTAGGAGACCCTCTTTGGGGTAAAGCGAGAGAGTGGTGGATTAAGAGAGAGGGAGAAGGGGGAGAGGTAAAGGGTGCGATGAACATGATTTGCATACTGAAGGAACGAGAGAGAGTGTAGAGGGACAATGGCCTTGGGGGATGGACAGAATGAGAAGAAGGGAAGAGAGAAGGTAAGAGGGGAAGGGGACGCGAGTCGTGTCCTTGAGCCATTGATCCTGACTCACCAAGGGAGGCGTTCAAACTCGAGTCCTCCCCCCTCCTTTTCCCTCCGTCTCCCTCCCTCTTCTTCTTCTTCTCCTGACCGGATTTCTAATCGCATCCCTCCATCTCCTACTAACTGTTGCTCCCGCTTACCTGGTATAGAAGGTCGGTTTGCCGGACATCAAAAGAAAGAGGAGAGGACGCGATTATGGATATTATGATGACTGGAGGGTCGGAGGGGGGGTCAAAGGGGCGTAAGGGACACTGCTTCACACGGGTGGCTCATAGGTGACACGTTGACTACGCTTGGACGGGCTTTATACGGATTGACTAGGAATGAGAGATGATGAGGCATTGCAACAACGAGAAGGAGGTAAAGAGAAGAAATAACAACGGGAGAGGCGGCTCAGGCTATGTTGTTCCAGTTCTGTCCCGAGTGATAGGGAATGTAACGAGCATCACTCGGTTGGAAGGGACCCAGACGGTTGTGGCCATCCCACTGCATCATGGTACGAGTGTACCTAGAGAGGTATGCTTAGCAGAGGTCAAAGATCAATCGTGTTTACACCTCACAATCTTACCAGTCAGGCCACTCTTGCGGCGCGTATCGTCCGGCGTGTCCCACTATGATCTTTGTGCCCGGATGTACCTGAATGAGAAGAATCAATCACTTTGACTGTGGGAAGGCGGCACTTACTTGTGCAATGTGCTTGAGTTCTTCGTCGTACACGAACGTTTGTCTCTTCGAACGGCCGAGAACTGCCGCAGAGAGAAGAGAGGCTGAGAAGGTAGAACTTATAGAGGGGAAGGGAACTGCGAAGAGGAACAAGGTATCAGCGAGATTGATTGGAAGGAATAAGGGAAGAACTGACCGAGACAGAGCAGAACGAAGAGACAACCATGCACTGTGCTCATGGCGATAGACACGACTGACAAGATAAGCGATCCGGGAAAAGCTCTCGCTTCATCTCCCTCTTCTTCCCTTTTCCCCCTCTTCGTCTTCCCTTTCACCCCTCCTATATCTATCTTCCCCGTTTTCGTCCTCACCCACATCCATTCAATTCGTGTGAGAACCAAGTGATGGATGCATTGCAAGGGGCGAACAGAAGAGAATGAGGTGTCTGGTTGGAGTGATGGACAGTGCCTAATGCCCTCCCTTTTGGTCAGTCGACTGCTTTCCGGCCCGTTTTTGCATGGATCGTCGACCTTCACTTGATACGATCGTGTAAAAAGAACTGTCGAGAGTAGGCTCGACCTCTACTCTTCCTCTTTACCCAGTGAGAATTCACTCACTTTCTCATCACTCCCACTCTCATTACTGGTCACCAAACCCTTAGAGTTCAGCAATGTTCTCTATGTTACGTCGACTCCTTTTCTTCTTTCTCATATTTTCGACTATTGTCTGGGCTGTCGACGAACAGGTTTGCCTTATAGCTAAAGAGAAAAACAATGCCTTCAGAACTCAACGATAACGACAACCCAACTGTCTACAACGAAATATGATGAGCGCCCTAATTATTTCTATCAGGAGAGATACAGTTCTGTCACAAGAACACTGTAAGTAACCATTCGTATCAGATAAACCGAATAGTTTAAGGAATCTAACCAATCTGAATCTAGACCGCATCGATGAAGTGTTTTTGAGAGGAAGGAAAGTACGGGTTCTGTAAGTATTCTTTAAATTGTGTTCTATCGCGTTATTTATAGGGATCTCACGGATAATGGTCTTATCAACGATATATCTAGTGAGACAGCTGCACTATTGAATGCTACAGAGACGATTATTCTCGATGATACCCATGTTGGGAAGCTCTCTGCCGAGGTAGCGTAAATTCCGATCGTTTCGACGTCTCTTTTTTCAGACATTGGACAAACTCATCTCCGTAACCTATATGAGTGTGAAAACGGAGAACTTCTTTTGCGACTGTAACTGGATGGCCTTCGAGAAGAGGAGGCCCGGAGTGCTGAGCAATCAAACGCTTTGTATTCTGCCGATAAAGCAGCGGAATAAACATATCCGCACACTCAGTCAGGATGAACTTCTCTGCAACAGTGAGACCAATAGCGGAACAGCTCATCTCTAGTCTCATCTCTTCAGAAGCCCTGACCCTCCTCGTCACCGCGACTGTAAAGAAGGAAGCGAAGCAGTCGGGAGGGGGTTCCTACTACAATGTAATGTGTAGTGTTCAATACACTCCGCATGTGTTCATGGAAGTGCATGTAGATGGGCGACCATTGAGGGTATGGAGGGTCTTCGATTCATGGGTCATAGGGTTACGTAGACTTCCGACGGAGTGTTCACGGTTCGTGAGTACACGAAGAAGGACTACAAGTTCCTCGAAGTATCGATCTTCGAGAACTGGGCGAGAGGCTCAGTCTGGTCGTGCTATGCGGAATCCGACAAGATCTACGACTACCACGATCTTCGCGTCCCTGCAGTCTGCATTGAGGTACGTTGTTACCTACTTGGATAGCTAGATTGGATTTGAAAGCTTTTAATGGGTTGAAAGAAAGTATATACGCAGGATAAGATATTCGACATCGACGGGACAGCCGTTTTTGTGTGGCCGCGTACGCCCCCGGACACGACATTTGAGGTAAACTAAGCGTGGGATATGTCCAGCCGTAATATATTGCAGATGACGTGCCCTTCAAATAAACACATAGTCAGTCGGCACTGTGATGAACGGGGACATTGGCAGACCTTCAATCCCGAACTATGTCCTCCGGTAGGTACCATCAAGCTAGTAAATTGTGGGCCGTGTTTGAAACACTTGAAACAAGGCCATATCTCAGCTGGCAAAGGTCGTACAGAGTTCTGTTTTGGAATTTTTGGAATCCTCAGGACGAGATATATTTGTGTATCAAGTTTGGTGATGATTGGCCAACTTTAAACCGGTTAAAACGGCTTTTATCTTAGAAATTCTCGCTATCCCTGTTCGAACCTCTCCAATGCCAAATTTGTACGTTTTAAAGGTTTTTAATCTTGAGGAATCGTTACCAAACTTGATGCACTAATAGATGCATCAAATTTGGTAACCTTTTAAATTGGTAAGTTTGGTAAGTTAGGTAACCTGAGGATTCCAAAAATTCCGACCAGAACTCTGTACAACCTTTCCCAGCCGAGATATGACCTTGTTTCAAGTGCTTCAAACACGGCCCACAATTTACTAGCTCGACGGTAGTTATAGGCTATCGATATCCAGTATCTATTTCAGAAGCCTCCTACGACGGAAGAGATGTTGTGTACTCTCACTCCCAATGAAGACATAAGCGAGTTCGTCTTCCGCGCTATCGACGCCGATTGTACGAAGAAGAAGCTGGCTGCGGGGTTGAGACTCGCAAGGGATAAGACTGTCTCCTTCCCACACTATTCACAGTGTCATCGACGAATGCACAAGGTTAGGATATCCATTGCTCTCGAGTATGTGGAATATGCAGAAGAACAAATCAATCGAAGCTAACTTCTTCATCTCGAATGAAGGAGCGTGTAGTCCGAATTCTACGGGAAGAAACAAGGAAGTTGTCCGATACAAGCTGATCCTCCAACGATTATATCTACCCCAATTGTCTATCTACAACCTGGAAATTATTCGGATAACTAACAGAAAGATGCTTCCCCGTTCATCGAGTGATGAGGTCATCGGAATCATGGCCTATGACACGCCTATTCCAATGAAATACAGCGATAACCTGGTACGGATAAGTCAGTATGCGAACATCCTTTTTTGCTTATAATGCCAAGCAAATTTGCGCCACTTTCTGAATCTCGTGATATTTGTTGTGCTACACAAGGCAGCCTTGCAGTACGACGTGATCGAGGGCTATCTCACTCTCCGTTTCGAGCAGAAGTTCGGGAAGGGCAGGCCGGAAGTGGTCATGTTGAGAGGAGAGAACTGGGAGGCCGTTCCTCGGAACACTTGCCAAGTGGCCCCCGTCGTCGAGAGACACATCGTCGTCCACTGCAATTCGCTCTTCGTGCCTCTCATCCAACACGACCTCGTCTTCTTCGGACTCCAGCATTCGTGTGTGTACGAGTAAGTGCTCCTCGTTCTCTCCTTCTGTTGACCACCACAAGGTCCATTCGTCCCCTTGTTGTTGTGTTGTTCCCTTGCAAGAAAGGCGGAAGTGTACCCTGCAGGTTCGGCTACGTCCTTCCCCTTTGTCTCCTGCTGGGGACTGCCATCGCGGGCATCGGAATGCTGCGTAGGTTCAAGGCGAGTCTGGGATCGGCCCGTGGACTCACCAAAGTCCTGGTCATTCTCGTCCGTCACTTCACCTTCTCCGTTCTTTGTTCCCTCACGACCCTTCGCTATCCCTTCCCCTCGGCCTACCTCGGTCACTATGCCATGGCTGTCCATGGAGCCCTTCTCTTTCATCTCGCTATGCAGGCCACCACGTGAGTCCCCATTTTTGTTGTGTACGGCCAACTAACTATCGGCGAATGCATAATCCTTGACGTAACTCTGACCTTTTCAGCCCACGAAATAGCGCACTAAGGGTGGCATTTCGAAGCCATATATTCTTATAGGGCCATTCGTATCAAGACGGGTCGTGATAACTATCTGGATATAGTGTATTCTCTCGCCTACACGCTCTGTGTAGTCTCAGCTCTCAATGCAATCTCCGACGTGTACTACATAGTTCCTTCAAGGTTGGTGCCCTTTCTCTCCCCCCCCCCCTACACTTTCCTCTCCACTCTGGTCTCTTAAGACTTCTCCAAGTCCTGGTTCTTCCTCACACTTGTGTCGTCCTTCTTGCCCTAACAACAATCACTCCAGTTGTTGTTGCCTCGACTTGTTCCAAGAAGCGGCTCATCGGGTTTGTTTGTTCCTTCAAGAGGGGGAAGTGAACGTTGATCTCTGTCAGTTCGGAGGGAGTCGATGCCTTCTTGGGACTATCGTGGTATCTGGTTCTCCTCCTCACCTCTACCGAGTGTACCTCCTCCCTATACAATATCCTCGTTCCCCCTCTAATTCCGCTCATCGCTTTCGTCTACGCCATTGGCTGTTTCTCGACGTAATGACTTCCTTTCCCTCTGAGAAGAAGAGTTAATGTGTCTCAGGGAGGAGGATCGCCTTGAGTCATATGTGAGATACGCGGCTCACGACGAGCACGTCCAAATCGACAACGCGAATCTTGTAATCGACGACGAGCCCTTTTTGTAGACAGCAAAGATCCATACCAGAGACGCACCGTCACAACTCCTCTTTATTGTCATATCACGGCCATTCCTCACCTTAGTCCTTGCTTTCCTTGTAATAAAAAGTGTAGTATACTCTCTCCCCGACTGTCGAATAGTTCTCGATATTGCGGCCCCTCGCCCTTCGACCGATCATCATTCGGTCGGTGTTTCCCTCCTCGTGACAGATTTATTTACGCACTCGGTCACCTTCTTCTCCCTCTGCCCCCTCTCCTTCCCTTCCTGCCTCCCTCTATCAACGTGCGTCCAGGGCGCCCGAACTTTGCGCATGTTTTCGTGTTTTCACCTCCTCCACCAAAAGTGCGGGAATCTGTGGAGTTTCGAGGGCATACGTGCACATTTCGATGAATGCCCTGGAACGAGGAGTCAACACACCCTCTCATACTCCCCATCATCGTCTCCCCTCTTCTGGCCTTCCCCTCGCGACCTTTCCCTTCCCTCAAATGCATACCTCCCTCATTCCGTATACACACCTCCCCCTCAATCCCTCCTCGATTCCCCTTCATTCCCCCCTTCATTCCTCCCAAGCCCCGCTTCTCTTGAGTTTCATCTCTGCTGACGTGCCTTCCGTCGTTTCTTCGTTTGATAAATAGTGAAGGTGAACAACTGTGATCTCTTGAGAGCACCTGACCTCGGAAGTGAACCTTCTTTTGCTCTTTACACAAACACACACTGCTACATATTTTCAAGCATCTTTATATGAACGGGGAAAAGGAGTGAAAGGGTACACTATCACAAGAAGGGACGAGCTACCGATGGGACGGATCTTCACGGGGGAGAGAGACGGGTAGTAAATGGCTAAGGGAGATGACCGACATGGAGAAAGAGAGGGTACAATATTTGTGTGTGCGAGAGTGTGAGAGTAAGGGTATATCTTGTGTGTAGTGCTTAGATGGCTCTGTACAGAAGAGGATAGGGCATTATGGACGATAATACGAGAGAAGGAAGAGGCACCCGTGACTGTGAAGTGAGAAGAGAATAAGGGGGGAAGGGGAGGGATGACTAGGGTGGGACATCCCAATCCACGGCAGAAAGGCTGCTGAGACAACGGGAAAATTCAGGATAGAGAAGACAGCTAACGTCAACTAGAATGTAGGCAGAGATATGAGGGGACGAGGAGGAAGAATAGACTAGATTAGACGGGAATGAACGAGTGAATGAATGAATGAATGCAGTGGGACGACTTATGCAATGTCACCGGGTACTTGAAGCAGCTGAAAGCAAGGCTATTCAAACGAACGCGAGAAGGGGGAGGGAGGGGATGAAGCTAGACGGGAACTAGAGGGTAGGGCAAGGTAGTCTACGTGTAGTCTGCTCTCGGTCTAGTCCTCCTTCAGTAGCAGTTCATCAATCAACGGGTCTCCCCTCACTCCGATATCCCTACAGTACTGCATCGTTGCACACGCGAGACTCCCGTATTTCTGGAATGGCGACGGTCTCTCTCTACCCGTTTATGCCCGTGTCTCTTCCTCGAATAGAGTCTCCCCTCACTCTCTATTCCCCCCTCGTTCCCCTCCAAGCACTCGGAAGAGATCAAACTCCGCCTGCTTCTTTCCTCTTGCAGGCACACCCGGCCATTTCCGAGAAGGGGACGGAGACAGGGGAAGGCAACAAGCAAGGGAGGGAATACTCACGGAGACATTCGCGACCAGAAGAAGCAGACTTCCGAATCTGTTGGCAGCTTCGATGGGAGAGAGACCAGACGAGTGCAGACGGGCATACAAGGCTCCCATTACGGACTCGCGGGCTACCATTAGCAGCGTTGCAGAGAGATCACCTGAGAGGGGCACTTACTCTTGCTCTAGATAACGGAGACTTCTGAAACGAACTCAGTGCGGGTCCATGCGGATCGAGGGCGAGGATGGCCTTGAGAGCGACGAATTCCGTCTCGGAGAGATCGAGTCGTCTGACCAGAGCGACCACCTGGTCGAGAACTCGTGTAGACAAAGATCTGCAAGGGACATTCATTCCTTCGATTCTCCCCCCCTCATCCCTCCCACGAATCTCCCACTCAGCTAACTCGCTTACTCTCTCCGTCTCCCCTCTCTAGAACTCACTACACGTCTACTATCGCAACACGTCCCATCTACATTCACTCACTTAATAATTTGCCTTATTCTAAGAAGGAAAATGTGCAAAGCTGCACACTCGAATATGCATGATTATGGGTGTTAGTACGTGCAGAGCGCGAGCTGTCGGAGAGTTCTTTGCCCGAATGGCCCAAGGGAGGGGGAGGGGGTAGGGGGGAAGAGCCCCCTCTCGTCTTTGGCCTCTTGCCTCTCTCATTCTCTGTGTCCTTCCGTCTTCAGACAGGGAAAAGGCGTGAGCATAGACAAGACGAGAGGAGAGGGGAAAGGAATGGAATGGACGATGTGTCCGTCCTCATCGGGGACAGAGGTCATTTAGAGAAGGGAGAAGGGTAGACGGGCAAAAACGAGGGAAGGGGAAGGGAGAAGGGAGAGAAAGGGCTATATCGGGTGACTGAGTCGAGTCTGCACAGCTCCCCTCAACCGCATCACAGAACACGGCGCGACATTTAACCTCTTCTCCCTCAACTATACATTCCCATATTAGATGAGTCTGCTTACGTGGACGGGTCTGCTTCAATGCTCACTGTCTCATTACTCGTCACTGTAGCAATGGCTGGGCCATAATTACCGCAAGTATCACAAAAACACGGGCGGACGGGGGCTTTATCGCCCCGTGCGATGGCCTTTTCCATGGCGGCTCTTGAAGAAGGGAAGAGGGGGAGTGAGTCGTGTGCTGTGGGGGTCTGTTTGTGCGTGACGAGGGGGAGACTCGTTGCATGTGGGGGTGGATGGCAGAGGACAGCGAACAAAGGGCAAACACTTGCGCCATTCTCTCGCCCTCTCTCCAATCCCCTCCCGTCCCTCAATATCCCCCTTTCCACTCACCGTATCCGTGCCTCAGCCTCGATGACTCTCTTGTCGTCCGTACACAGAGTGTCGATCACGGGATCGTCCCTCGTGGCCACGTGTCCATTGGGAAGGAAGAGACTGCACGAGGGAGCGCCGCTCTTGACGGAACGGTAGGCGAGAGTGAGCAGACAGAAGGAAGACGCGCAGTTACGCACGATGGCCACCTGCAGAACGGAGTTTAGACCACCCAAGCAGCCAGTCCTGGACATCCAGACCACCCATACATACAGTAACCCCGTGGCCAAGACCACCCACAGTCCCCCATAACGTGTCGTGTGTGTGTTCATTCTATAACCGGGAGTTGCCAATCTTCGTTCTGTCAATGGTCCGTGTGACTCGGAAAACACGAGAGCAAGTCACTTTCTTCGTTCCTCCTTCCCCTTTTCCCCCTTCCCTTCTCTGTCTCCGCTGTAACGCGCGCGCCTGCACAAATATTGTGCAGTTCCTCTAGTCGAGTCGAGGGAAGCGATAAATAGCAGTGGAGAGAGGGAAGAGGAAAGAGAGAGGAAGAAGATCAACGAGCGGACCTTCTCTTCGGCCGAGAGATCAGCGATGGGTTTGAGGGTGTTGGAGTAGTCGAAGAGCAGAACTACGAGACGTCGCACACTCTCAGAGTACTGGAGGGACTCGGCCCTCCCTCGGTCACCCGAGTACTCCATCTGCAAGGGAAGGGAACTTACGCTGTTGTCACGTACCCCCCTCCTCCCTCTACTCGGAATGTACAAGTGTTCAATGATCGTGTGAGAGACGGCTAAGGAGGGTTGTGCTCTCTGTGACCGAGCAAGAGAGAGGGAGGAGAGGGGGAGGGAGGGAGAGGGTTAAGAGGAAACGGAGAGCGGTTGAAGTGTCGGCTACTCTTACTAGCGTAAACTCTGCCCTCGCCGGTGATCTTTCCTCCTTGCATCTCATCTCTCTCCTCTCCCCTCCTCTCCCTCTCCCTTCTCTCCTCGCAACTTACCGGGAATCGTTGACAGATGAGCGAGGGTCGTAGGACGAGTTCATCGAGAGATAGGGGACAGTCCATGGTGGAGGGAGGGGAAGCGACGTCCCTCAGACCCTCGCAGATATGCTCAATCTGCACGAGTGTCTGCAGGACTCCCTCGACCACTTCGAGCTTGGAAGTCTGCAAGGGAACGAGGGGGAGAGAGAGAGATGGAAGGGACATATCGACGAGGGAACAGGAAGTGACACACTCTGCTGTTGTCTCCATCCACCGTACTCTCTCTCTGCTCCCTTAGACACCTCTTGCTCTGCTCATCTCTCCCCATATTTCTCATCCCATCCACTACTGCATCCCCTATCATTCATTCCTTCTGCTACCGTATCCCATCACTCTGCCATCTCCCTACCGTATCCCATCCCTCTGCCATCTCCCTACCGTATCCCTATCACTCCACCACCACCCCTACCGTACCCCGTACCTTCATCTCAGCTGAGTCAGCCCTACTACTCGGACTGGTGCGATTGTCATCGGAATCTCCGTTATCCGTGTGTTCTCCCAGCCTCGTGAGCCCTTCCAAGAGGGAGGCATTCGACATCTTTTTCAGTGGTTCGCCGTCGCCCGTTCCCAGAGAGGGCCGTCTCGGATTCTTCTGTCTTCCGGTCTTGTCTCTGTCTGGTCGAATGGCTGCAAGCGATACACTACACTCTGCTCCTCCTCCCCTCGTCTATGACTCAAACTTCACCCTTCTTTGCCAGACCGCGTATCCCCCCCTTCCCCCTTTTCTCCGCTTTCTTCTCGTGGCCGTCTAAAGGGCGCCCCGTTTGTTGTAATGTGTGACGGCCCCCGCTCATGGCATTTGAGTAAGAGGGAATGAGAAGCCGAGGGATCAGATCGCATGCGAAAGAGAGCAGTGATCACTCAGGGGAGTGTTGCGATTGCAGTGGAAGAGGGATGTGACCTTCTGCCCCCGCACCCATCCCCCCTCTTCTCCCCCCACGCACACACATGCAGTCTCGTCTCCCCCGCTCATTCACTCACCATCTGGCTCCATTCCGACCTCGAGACACTTCTGGAATCGACACGACCGACACACATTGCGACCCGCTTAAACGGTGGAACATAATGAGGGGGGAGATGGAGCTATTTTAGACAAGATGTGATTACGGGAGATTGGGACTTACTCTTGTCAATCCTGCAACGCTGCTCATATCGACAGACGTAGTTCTTGCCTGCTCGTACCTGAACAACCCGTGAACAATCTGTGGTATCCTCTCATTCTTACAGTTCGTCGGAAGAATCCCTTGCATCCGAAACAGGCGACGACTCCGTAGTGTCTACCAGAGGCTTCGTCCTTGCACACGCTACTGTAAGCGAACTCTCTTAGCACGGCCCTTTCCGAGAAAACAACAAGGAAGCGATTGAGAGCTATTCCCCTTCTCTCTCCTTCCCTCCCTCCCTCAGCCCTCGCCTTTCCTCTCCGCATTAGGAGGCGAAGATGGATGGACGGCGCAGTGTCAGACTACGCACAGGTCAAAGATTCACACTTCCTTGTGTCTCTGTGCAATGGCATGAAGAGGGGAATGGATGGGGAATAAAGGGGGAATAAAACGGGGGAGAGGGATGACTAGGACGATGTTGTTCTAGATCACGAGAAACGACATAGTGTCTGTGCGTCTCTGTGATGCTTTCATATCCCGTTGGTTCTTTGGTGGCAGCCATAGAGTGAGTACGTGGGAGGTAGTAAATGTTCGCTCTTTCTCTCATTCACCCACTCAACTATGCCCCCTACGCTCACAATACCCTCCAATTGCATTGGGATCAGAGAGTTGAAAGTTTCGGCTGAGTACACGATTACAGTACGGGATGACGGAGTGACGAAATGAGGGGGGCGTGAGTCAGAGGGTGGGGAGATAAGGACGGACGTACCATATAGAGTCCTCCTCGGCCTGTTTGAGGGAGGGAGAGGTCGACTGCTTGAGGAGGGTCTCGATGGTATACTGAGGGGGAGAACAGTTCATGAGGGCTGCCGCGAAGGCGAACGACGCCGGATTGGCCGTGTCCGCCATGAGACTGAAAGGAGTGAGGATGAGAGGGGGAGGAGGAGGTAAAGAGAAAGAGAGAAGGGGGGAGTGACGGGATACACGGACACAGCACAATCAGCTGGCGTTTGGAGAAAGACGAAGAGGGGCGGAGTCGCGCAAAGATCGGCTGATGAGGCCAAGAGGGCAGCGGGCGACGTGCCAGACCACTCCGGGACTCCGCCCACTTTAGGGGAGGGGAGGGGGAACGGGGGATTGGAGCGTATAAGGGAGCGTATAGGGGAGTGATAGGGGGGGGCTGAGATGGATGAGATATAGAAAGGCTCGTAGAGGAAAGATATAGAAGGACTCTCAGCCAACGACAGCCAGTCGTCTGCTCTCACTCGCACTCCGTCCCTCTGCAGTCCAGTCCAAACGCGGTCTTTGCCCTCTCGTTCACTCTCGGAATAGCCGAGACGCGTCACAAACTGGCGAGTTCATGAGAGAAAGAACAGAGAGAGAAGGGCGGGGGAGAGGGAAGGGGGAGCGAGGGATACGTGAGAGTTGGCTGAGTGACTACTACTTGCACGGAACATCGGCTTACATCATGCATAATGAGAGGAGTAAATGGGAAGTGATGAAGAGGGAAAGGTCGTCGCTGTCCCTTGCAGCCCTGCATCTTCATCCCCCCTTCTCCCTTAGCACTCGTACCCCTCCAAATGCTCATTCTCCATGCAAAAGACGTCGTCGTGTACTCCCCTCTGCCCTATTCCAAATACGTTTCATTCTGCACGTCGTTCGATCTCGCGTAGGGAAGAAGGCAGATGGCAAGGCGGTCTCTCCCTCTTACCTCCTTCTCTCTCTCTCTCTCTCTCTCTCTCTCTCTCTCTCTCTCCTTCCCCTCCCCCTCCCTCCCCTCGCGGAACAAGCCTATTCCGGGTATATCGAAATGGATGGCTGCGGCCGCTGTATTCCCTCCTACGGTCTTTGCTCGCAGTCAGTCTATTACTGGCGAGTTCTGAGTAAGAGGACGATGTTCCCACGGAGGAGAATAGGGAGTAACTTGGAATGAGAAGGCTAGGGACCGTTGACTACTTGACAATGCACAAGGAACTAAATGAAGCTGTCTCTCTCCCTCTCTTGCAAGCTAGTACATAAAAGAGAATGGAGGATGGAGGGGAGGAATGATCAGAGAGACGAAGAAAGACTGAGAATGGAGTGAACGGAGGGAGGGATGGGGGAGGGGAGGGCTGAACGAGGGTGGATGTTGCTTGAACAGACGACATTCCGATGCTCCATTCTAGTTGACGGGATCTCCGTTGGACTATGTAGACGGAAAGAGGGGAACAGTGCAGGGAAAGAGATGAGAAGACTGCAAGGGAGGGAGGGACCATCCCCCCTTTGACAGAGAGCAAAGACCACGGAAGAGATTCTAGCCCCGTCTCTAGTGGATAAACACACGGCGAGAGGTGTTATGCTTCAATCGGAGAAGTTGTAATATGAGAAAAGGGGGGAGGAAGACAAAAAGGAGCGATGAGTTGTGTGAGAGATGTGTGGACGAGGAAGTGTGAGGAGGATTATACGGAATGACGACGGTTGCAGTCTCGGCTATCGCATGCAACACGGATAAGGATGAGATAGACACGGACGCCCACTCTATCAACATATTGGATAGGGGAGGGGATGGGGGCATGAATGAACTGTGCTCTGGAGATTACGAGAGCAATGTGAATGGAAGTGAAGTGGAGGAGAAGAGTGTGGAAGGGTGCAGAGGAAGGGATCAGAGGACGATTTGTAGGGAAGACAGAGATACAGAAGAGGACAGACTGCGATTGTTGATGGGAAGACACGCTGAAGACGACGAAGGAAGCAAAGATCGTCTGCGATTCTCTTGATGTTTGTGTCTGTGCAGGGGAAGGGACACAGACACAACCAGACGGCACAATGAAAGGACAACGAATGCGAGGAGGGGAATTGGAGTTTGAATGGGAAGGGCTTATCAGGACGGGAAAAGGTGAGAAGAGGCGTGCACGATACAAACTACCATCGAAGACGACAGGTGAAGGGCTGATAATAGAGAAGACGGGGAGGGGGAGGGGAGAGGAGAGGAACACATGAGCAAACTGCGACCTGTGATCGAGTGAAGATGGAGGGGGAGGGGGGAGAAGTGTTTGTGAGACAGTCTCGTGTGATGTAATCCTCGAGAGACACTCTCTCAACTTACTGTGAGAAGGGAGGCGGCAGTGACAGAACTCGAGCCGTCGACGAGGGATGCATCCTGAAGAGAGAGAGGCTGAGACTAACTGAACCCGCTGAGCCCGTCTCTTCTCGATCTTTGTATTTCTGAGCACTTTGTTCGTCGTCGCGATGGCTACAGTCTCCATGTAACCCACCCCTTCCCTTTCTTTCCCCTTTGGTGGTCCGAGTATATTCAGACCAAGCATCGTAAACACGCCAACGAAACATTGAGAGACACCTTGATCCGATTGACGAGTTCCGCGACGTTCTCTGAGAGGGAGAGAATGTAGAGGAGGAGGTGGGGAGGAGGGAAGGGAGGGAGATGACAGCGTAGAACCACCGTGTCTCCTATGCTTCTTCCTCTGTTTACTCTACCTGCAAGAACAACATCCGCTGGCGCCATTTTTAGCACAGGAAATCACTCGCGAGATTATGAAGAAGGAAGGAGAAAGGAGAAGAGAAGAAGAGGAGAAGGGGAGAAGGAGGACAAGACGAGAATTGTTCGACGAGGGAAAAGGGTAAAGATGGGGGAAGGAGGAGACTGTGCCTCCCTCTTAGGAAGATGCTGCCTTCTTCTTCTTCTCCTTCTGCTTCGATTCCGAGACGTGAATCACTCGCAAGAATCTTCCTTGTACTAAAGGAAGGGAATGAAACACGCGAAAACTGTACGATTTCTCCGAAAAGGATGGCAATACATGAAGAAGAGATGGTGAGAGAAAGGGCGAAGGAGAAGAGAAGGAAGGGGGGGAGGAGCGACTGTGACTGGGAAGGGAGGATAGAGAGGTCGACGGCAAAGTAACTGATCGGGACTAGCAACGCGTTGATGCTCTTTACAAGTTCAGTTACGTACGAGTGATCTGCGCTGCGATCACTTCCTTCAATGGAACAAACACACTGCGAAACTGCATCACATTCTTCATTCTCGCAGTGGAGCGAATAAAGCGAATCGAGATCAGACACACCTGATATAGTGGGTACAAAGACAAGATATCAACGAAAACGAAAGTGAGAGGATCGAAGATGCTGTCTTAGATATTGCCAGTACCGCTGTCGAGCAATTTCACGTTTTGTGGTAAACTGGGATAGTATGATTGGGGAACATGAGAGTAGAAATACGGAGAGGGGGCAGGGACTGATTGGGAGGGATTCCAGTAGGCTGACGAAACCTGAACACAGATTTCAACGGGGACCCGTCACTCCCTCTCTTATCTATGGTCAAGGATCAGTTGAATGAACGGTATGAGAAAAGCAGACGTGGACTACAAGGAGATAAGAAGATGAGTAATAGTTGAGACTACGAGGGAGAGAGTTTGTATTTGATAGCATACGGAGGGGGTGGAGGAGGGAGACAGACGGTCGAAGAGCGGATATGATGTCACTGTGGCCGACGAATTGGACGAGGGCAGTTTGGGGACTGAATAGGGGAGATATGAGGGAGGGGGAGGATACGCTCACTAAGGGGACTCTGCAGGGGGTTAGTCTGGTAGGTCGACACGTCGACACTGCTCACTACAGTGTTGTTGCACGCTTGGGCGAGACTGTTGAAGTCGAATCGGTATGCATATCGCTTCCCGTGTACCTTCAATGAACGATCGTTGACTCTTGCTCACGCGATCTCTCACCCCCTCCCCCTCTCCATTCCTCCCCTTCCTTCTCTCGACCCATATCACAATCACGACACATTCATTCGCTGATCGAGCTGCGACTAAACCGTAACCCGCTCTACTTTAGATTAGATCACTTGCGTGCGCGTCGAGTCAGGCGTTTAGGCTTTTGAGGGAGACGAGGGAATGGTTGAAATAGCAATGTAGGAGGGGGTGAGTCAACCGGCCATCACATGCTCTCGGCACATCATTTAGGCAAACAGAAATGTAACATACTTTTTAATCACAAGATTATTCACAGATCAAAGACACCGCATAATTTGCATGCTTCTTCGAGATGGCGCATTGCTTGATGCGAATGATGTTTCGTGATATCACTGTAGCGCTTAATTTTAAGCAAACATCGCTTCTCAATGTTTGACGATATAGCCAAATGTTTTCCTGCACAAAATTTATGGGAAAGAATTAATATTTCTGACTACGAAAGATACTACTATTACAAATGTCTTCACGCTTTATTTCAAAAAGGAATGATTTCATTACTACAAGGAAAATACAGAAGTTACTGAAAAAAGTAAAAAAGGTGATATGCTGAAAAACTAACTATCTGTGAGTTCGTTCATTTCATTTCTTCATTCTTCATGCTTAAATTTAATATTCCATTTTGGTTATTGTGAGTATTCCTTTCCTTAAACTTGCAAACGAACTTGACGTGCAAAGCAACTTTAAGAGGAGAGAAAAACACATTTTGATATGATAAAATTTCTTCGTATGTGCACCCTTCCGTGCACCCTTTAGGAAAGCTAAAAGGGCAACATCAAACCACATAGCAAATATAAATGATTAATAAACCTAATCAGAAAAAGACATTAGTCTTCTCTGTACGGTACGAAGATGCAAAATTGAGAATAACACAAAATTATTGACGTGATGAAATCATACTGCGCCAATCAGATTCTGCTTTTTGTTCTTACTTCCTTTTTAGTTTTTCATAGATCAACAATTTTCTGTGTCTTACTGCATGTAGCGATCATTTGAGAGTACATTAACACTATATAACAGTTTTCGTAAAGGCAAACATTCGAAAGCTCACGCCCCGATCACCTCCGTTTGTTTTCAATCCTTCCCCTTTGTCCCTCATCTAATTCACAAAACGAGTCTGCATTACCTTAGTCATAATGTTCTTGTCGTAGTAGTATCGCAATGCCCGACTCAGCTTGTCGTAGTTCATATTTGGCTTGCTACAATGTGCAAGACTTCGTCAGCTCTTCTTTTAGGAGACTACAACTCGAATGGAATGAGACAGAGACTCCGAAATGACATCAACCGACGAGTAGACTGACTAACCTTTTCCGCTCTCCCCACTTTCTGGCTACTTCATCGGGATCGACCAGTTTGAACTCTCCGTTTCCTCCATCCCATGCGATGCAGTGCGAATTTCCGGCGGGTTGGGCGAGAAGTTCGAGGAGAAATTGCCACAGTTGAATCTGACCGCTGCCGAGGACTGGAAAAAACAAGGAATGAGTAGTTATTATGGAAGTGATCGTACCTTGTGCGGGTACCCGAGATAATAGTGAGGTGTAGGCGAGACATCCTGAATGGGCAACGATTGTAATCATAGAACAAAGCCGATATATTAACAGATAACATTGTTCTGGACTACAAATGAGTAGAACTAGCCAGGTCCGTACCCCCTCGTATCTTCACCTCCTCATGCCACCTCCCATCCATCTCTTCAATCTCTTAGCCTCCCGTGCTCTCCATTAACTTCTCCTTCTGCTGTTTGCCTGCTCTCCCGTCGGTTATTACTTCATGGCCTGGCAAGCACTGCGATTTCGCCCCGTTGAGTTGCTTTTAGAGGGGGACTCCGATTAGCGAGTCTCTCATTCGTGTAAGGCCTCATTCTCGAGTTCGGTCGACTTCCCTCGATGGAGGGGGGAGGGGAAGAGAGAAGTTGACTGTGTTGTAGGCAGACGATGTATGCCGTTTCATGACGTACGAGAGATGGTCTTCTTCTTCTTATGTCAATGAGTGGTAGTCGACTACGCTTGACTAATCACCAAACATATGCACACGTAGTCACAGAGAACAATACCACCGTAGACCAAGTCATCAACTCTATTATAATTAGTATTATTGTGCCATTCTGTAGTAAGCACTACTATGTACGCTATGAATGAAGAAAGGTCGCTTCTTTTATCTCATTCGTCGCCTACCAAAACGTTGAGAGTTGCACACGGCTCTTTGTGTTTGGGAATTAGTACTGTTTCTTTGATAGAACGTGCTACTACTGAGGGTGCCTAGGATAGACTTAGGATAGTATCGAATAAAACCTGGAGGAATGGAGGATTGGTCGGCGGACTGCGACTCTGCCCACTGACTCTCCGCTTTGCACGACGACTCGTACGAAGACGAATCTGAAGGGACGAACCGACTCTTCCCTTCCCCTCCTCCATAAAGACTGCGGGCAGGAAATCCGATGGAAGAACTATTTGGCAGACAGGAAGGAAGTGAGGAATGGGGGAAGCGAGGGGGGAAGGGGCCCCTCGTAGAGGTGAGAGAAGAGAAGACTTGTTTCCGGCGCAGGCAGCAAGCACACAGACAGAGGCACTAACTGCTCTCGCTTCCGGGACATTGTCCGAGAGGAGAAGGAACGAAGAGAAGACTTACTCAGATTCGTGTACATCAATCGCAGGTGAGAGAGTAGTCGAGTCGATAGACGTGAGTTGAGCGATAGACGACGACTCGAAGGGGGGAAGAGGGGGAGGGGAGGGGAGGGACTACCGTACTCTCTCTCTATCCCTCCACTCACCCACTCCACACCCTCCCATGTGCACTCGTCCCTATGCTTCACTTCTTCGATGGGAACGACAACCTTGTCGACGTGAGTCTGCTTACGAGAACTGACTCCCTTCCCCTTCCTTCCCTTCCGGAAACCTCGACCCATTGTTGTTGTAGCCCCCGCACAAAATGTACTCGGTTACGGATTTATTCAAGGTGTTTAGGGTACAATATATTATTAGTGGTTGGTGGAAAGGTACACGAGACGACGACTCGTCGGACATTGCAACTAAGGATTTGTGATCACAGGAAACGAGAACGAATCAACGGTGAAGCTCACAATGGGATCTGTTCGCTCTATGAGCTATCGCGATTATGAAATTGCAACGGGCCGCGTACTGGAAGGGTTATACAAGATGGTACATCTGGTCATATGTTTACTGGAGGAGCAACACCGTCATGTGTAAGCGTCAATAAGAGCCTCTTCTCTACGTAGTCAATGTCTACTCATGCCTAGTGCTTGCTTGATCCGTGATAGACACAACTTCGCCCCGTCTCTGCACTCGGGTGACATGAGGGTGAAGTTGAGGAATCCGTGAGGGACGGAGGGAAGGAGATCCAGGGAACGGACGTCCCCTCCCGCAGCCTTGAGCTTACGTGCGAAGGCGATGGTGTCGTCGAGAAGGGGATCGAGATGGCACGCCTGAGGGGATATGACAAGTGGAGCGAGGGAGGGATGAAGGACTCACGACGAGGTAGAGGGGAGGCAGCTGGCGGAGGGTTTCGTCGGTTGCATAGAGAGGCGAGATCAACGGGTCACGGGGCACACTCCCCGTCAAGATCTCCAGCATCTCACTCGTCTTCGGCGCCTCTTCCTTCTCCTCAACCCATCCCTCTCCCTTCCCTTCTCACTCCTCCAACTCACCTCTTCCGTAGTGTCCATCGTCTGCCGAGTAGAGACCGATCTCTCCAACTTCTGCTTCTCCGGTCTATCCAGCCAATCCGACAGATTGTCTAGTGCATGCCCCGCAGCCAAGGCTGCCGTATCCACAAGGTTTTGGCTGAGCGACCGCTTGTGAGTCTGCAGAATGAAACGAGATACGGAAGAGGATGAGTGCATGTTGTGCAAATACGAAGGGGCACTGAATCCATGGCAGGTGTGGAGGGAAGAGAGGGAAGGGGTAGTAACAGATTGGGAATACATGACACTCGCATCTTCTCGCATTAACAGAGTCGTTATATGGGGGAAGAGACGCCATTTAGGATAGGAGATGATGGGAGGAGGAAGATACTAACCACGGGCTGGGGAGGAACACTCGCCGTGATAGTATTAGAGGAAACGCTTACTGAGAGGCTACGCTGAAATAAGGAGTATTTATGAACTGTTCCCAGATGAGTTTTCCTTTCCATTACCTTAGGTGTAACAGGTGAAGGGCCGGAATCGGGTTGCGTGAGTTCATCAGTTTCAGCCTCTACAACCTCCATCTCAGGCACGATATCCTCCTCTTCCTTATCCTCCAGAATAGTTCCGTTTTCGTCAGACAACACGACGTTGCTAAAAGGCGCGCATTAACGCATTACACCCAATGAATAGGCCGTACGCTTTTGTTGTTGGATGAGTCTTCAGATACTCGACAAGGTGACTGTCGAATATCGTTGATAGATGTATGTGGAGGGGATCGGAGTGTACCTCAAGAAGGCAGAATATTACACACACACTACAATCCTCGTGTTTGTCATCCCTGACAATAGTGTAGTCTTTCACCAACCTGAACTGAGCTCACACTCATGTTGTCGTCCTCCTCGCTGTCTTCTTCTGCTTTCGGTTCGCCGTTCTGGTTTTGGTCAACCTCAAGTAATATGTTATGATGATTTATTCATATTACATTACCTCGCACGATTCGTCTATACCCTCGTCTTTTCCATACTTTCGTCCATGTGAGTCCCTTTTCGCAAGATTGACAAGAGAAACAATCGACTGCGATCCGCCCTGGGCAACAACCTTTAGAAATTTCGCGAAAACTAATTACATTGAAGTCGATTCGTTGTGTTTTCTGCACTTGGTCGACGTACTCCTGTAGAGACTTGTGTCCTTTCTGCTCTCCTCCGCTGGGATTTGGCTCGGGAAGACAACTTTCCGAGTATCCTCCGGTATATGCTATATGATTGATTCAGCCCCGTCTTATAGCCTGTATTACCTGCTACACATCGAAGGACGATTCCCATATGCAGAAGTGGGTCCATCATCGCGAGAAGACGAGATGGCGATGGAAGAGACTGAATTAACCATCGTTTTGATTACCGATTTCTCTACATAGAGTGTCTTGAGAGTTCAATGTTGCTTGCTATCTTAGTAATCATGATATTCGGTCCGGTTCTTAGATTCTCTGCACTATCCCACCTGTTTCAACCCCTGTTTCGTGTTATTACTTGGAATAAGAAGGGCGTGTAAACGGGGACGATTCCATCGGGTTTGCGGGCGACGTCCAGTTGAATGAGCCGCAGGTTGAGTGACATGATGAGGTTGCCTCCGGCCGAGTCTCCCACCATGCACATCTTCTCCCCCGTCCACCCTCAACCAAGTTAGTTGCAATCACGTACTCACTCATCCCCCCCTCCCTGCACACCCACGCATCGTTGGTCTGTCAACGGTCTTAGCTCCGATTCGTCTCCCCTCTCCTCTTCTCACACCGTTCAGTATGAACCTTCTCTGATCTTAGTACAATCACCTTTCATTACGCTCAAAAGGAAAGCGAGTGTGCAGTGAAAAGGCGTCAAGCGCGTAGGAAAGAGGAGAAGTGTGTCAGGGAACGTTTGGCTTGTGACGCAAGTTCGACCGGTTCCCGCGCGTAAACTTTGTGCAGAGTTCCACTGATCATTAAGGATGGCGATGGGTGCAAGAAGAGAGAGAGACAACGGAAAAGACACAGGCAGACGGACTGACCGACAAGTGCCGGATTGTTGATGATCCATGCGTAGGCGAAGAGACACTCCTCGGTCGGACGGGGAAAGGGATTCTCGGGGGCGAGCGAGTACTCTACCGAGATTACTGTGCAGTTGAGTAGTTTCGCCCATACTCGGAGGTACGTCTGCAATGTGCGATGATCGCGTACCGAGCAGGATAAGAGGAACCTCGTGCGATTTGGATGACGTAGCTACATAGCCTCCCCCGTGACAGTGGAAGAGCAGATGAGGAGAAAGAGGTTGCCGAGTCGAAAGACCGTTCGAACTCTGAGATAGCGATGTCATAACCCTCCTCCTCATATGCCACTCACCACTCCGACTCGTGACTGAAAGGACATAACCCGTATCTTCACAGGCCTCTTTCCCGTATGTGCTGAGGGTTCAGGAACGGCGACAGTCCCTCCACTAGAGGTCGCTAGGGATAGAGGTCCTTGTGAGGGGATTTCTCGTAGTTCATTCACTGCCATATTCGGACAGAACCATTTCGGCATGTGCTGAGGAAGAAATGGGAATGCGTGTGCTTAAGAAGCTTCGCTTACATTTCCGAGTTCGGAGAGATTCCAGAATCCCTTGCAGAATGTAATGTCCGCTTCTTTTATGACCTTGATTATGCGGCTCGCTCGTTGCTCTGGCGATAAGAAGAATCGCCCCGAATTGATGAGACTGCCGATTGCTCCGTGACCCTTAAGATTATTCACTTTAATTTCACAATGCTTCTATAACCTTTTATATGAAACTATACATAACCAAATTACTCAAACGCACTCACCTTTTCCCACGACAATGAATACGTGGCTAAGACGATGCCAATAAAACGAAAGGTGCGACTGACTGTTGGAGAGAACTGAAGAGTTCGATGATCGTAGGCATTATGAGAAAGGGCTTCACCTGGAATCCTAATGGGCGTCCATAGAAACAAGATGAATCAAGCTTCTCCATATCCCTTAGGATCTCCGCGTATCGCTCATAGCTACCTTCAAGATTGGGAAACAACGAAGTAGAGGGCATTTCGGAGCTGGCCGCGATCGTCTGAATGGATTCATAAGAAAGAAACGAGATAGTTGCTTACCTTAGTAAATGAATCGCACAGGAACCGAACAACGGTGGCGAATGCTTCCAATTCCTGAATAGGGGGTCTTTGATGAAGCGGTCACCGGGAATACCTTGCAGTAGTGTGTGAGACGGAACATCATTTGTGTTCGCTGTTCAATGCACAACTTGAGCAGCGACACGAGATGAAGAAGAACTGTGTCGGCGATGCACACCAGAGACCTACAATCCTTCATATAGATGTAAACCTTTATTATTGTTAGTTGAATGCTTATGAATACATTTAACCTATGCACCTATATCCATTGCCCGGTGTCTTTTCATCGTAGTCGTATCGGGGCGCGATCTCTTGTAATTGCAGTACAAGTTCTGTAAGCAGGATTACGTGAGAGCGGGGGGGGAGAGAAGGGCTAACCTTCCAATCGCGGCATGTGATCGCGTAAATCCGTGCAGCATTCGACCAGTCGACTGCCATAGCTCGTCCATGTCGGACACTTGACAAAGTGGTCGCGGTTGTCCTCCGTTAGCTGAACAAGATTTATTTAGGCAAGAAGTCACAGAGCATGATCCTCTTTCATGTGAAATGCTTTACAAGACTTTAGTGTAGATAGGCAACTAACAAGGAGATGCCGCAAACACTCCGTAAATTTATGAGAAATGACCTTAACAGCTTTTAGGGGAGCACTGAGTAAGGACAAAATCATTTTTCATTATCTGCTACTAAGCCCTCTATTGAGAGAAAATAGCTACCCAAGTTGAGGAATATAAGCTTGAAATCGCACCCTTTTTCACTAAAAAGTGCTCAAATGCCCAAATTTTCTATAAAATGACCATAATATTGTTCCGTGAGCTCAATAAAACGAAAAACAACATTCATCCGATCACCTGGCTACTTTACTTCGTTACAAGGTCAAACTTTTAGCTGCAAGTTCACAAGTTGGATAGCGATTTTCTTTCGGTAAAGGGTTTAGTAGCAGTTTCTGCAAACGGATTTTGATTTTAAAGAATGATTCCTTAAAAGCTGCTAGGGTCGTTTCTCATAACCTTAGGGAGAGTTCGCAGCATCTCCCTGTAAGGAAAATGACTGTGCGTACCTCAGTGACCAGCTGAAATATCGCATGCCGATCGACGGATAATCGATTGGCTAGTTTGGTGTGTGTGGAAGGAGGAGGAGGAGGTGGAGAGACAGGACTCGCGAGCTCTTCTCCTTCGTCACCCACTCGAGATTCCCTCGAGGAACAAGCTACAGTCGCCAGGGCAACTGAAATATTATGCATACCAGTCAGAGTTAAATGAAACATTGACGATATGTCGCAAGAGAAAAGGACGCGAGAGAACTGTGGACGAAAATAATAAAGAAGAACGAAGACAAGGAACGCGTAAGGAGAACACGTGGAGTGACGAATGAGTAAGAGAGCGAGTGATCGCTATTCCCGTTATAGCTCTACCGGTTCTACGATGGACAAAGTTCGAGATTACATAAGACAGAGAACTCGCGATGGGAACAGTTGTCACAGATGGCAAAGAAGAGAAGGAAGAGAGGGCTGACTGCGAGGAAAAGAGGAAAGGGGAGGGATGAGGGGAGGGGAATTGTACACTAAGAGAGTTCATGCTAGGAGAAGAGATATATACATTACTTACTGTGAAGTGGGAACAGTGGTATGGAGAATGGACGGGGATGAGGGGAGAGGTGCGAAAGGACAAAAGAAGGAATGTGGGTCGAGTCCCTCCCGCTAGTCTCGTGTGGTCCGCGTGTGAGTGAGAGACGATCGGTTCAAGAAGAGCAAAGGGATGACTAGTATATGCTTGAGAAGTGCACTATGGAAGAACTAATGGTACTCGATTTGTGGAGAAAGCAGAGGTTAAAGCTCTCGATATTTGTCATGAATTTTTGCACAACTAATTTGAGTATTACTGAAAACTACAATGATACAATAAACAGCAACATCTTAATTGACACTTCTAAAGATATCAAGAATGCAATGAAGAACTTGCTAATAATAAAGAGTTTTTTTATGTGTCGCCGATTTATAAGAATAAAAGTACAGTTTAAATTTTTTTTGTTTTTTTAAATTTTTCAAAATTTTTAAAAATTTCGGTTTTTGAACTATTCGTTGTACTGAAACAAGCTTCGTTTCGATAATACGGTGTTGTATTTGCGTGAGATAGCCCTTTGCTTTGTGCGCTCATTCTATTCTTTCCTACCATGCTCCCCTTCCTTCAGTCTTCCATGAGGGCGCGGTCGGTAGAGATAAGGAGGACGTTATCAGATAGAATTGACTATCCCCTCAACGCAGTCAACTCCATTCCCCCTTCTTGCCATCATCCCATTAACTGCCACTCCCTGTTCTTTCAGATGCGCCTCAAGCTTCTCAGTTCCTTACTTCTCTTAATATTTATCGACATCTCAACCTGTATACAAACACTAAAGGGTAGGCTGCATAAGATTACGTGGAGTCTTGCCCTTTGAGATTTTCAATGTCTCAATGACGGTTTCGCCTCTGCAACAGGCTGTAATTGTACTCCGTATTTCGAGGGAACATATTGTGATACGGTAATTATGATTTTCATGCTACCTAACAATAAGATCAATGTAGAGGGATTGTGTGAGTGGCGGGTACATCGATGGAGACAAAGACAGATGTGTGTGTCCCGTGGGCTTCCTTGGAACACATTGTGAACCAGGTCAGGGATGGCGTAGTAACTGAAGGAAGTTTGAAGCTCAGTGAAATGCATCGACGGAGACTTCGAAACCTTCAGCGAAGAGACAGGCGATCTCGTGTATATCATCACTTATAACGCAGACTTCCAAACTCAGCTGGAGAGCAAGGATCCGGGAAATCTTACTGCTACCATTTGCAACCAGATGCAGCCGGACTCTGAAATAACAGTTTATGTTCCTCCTTCGGTAGCGTCTCTTAGGATTTAAAAGAACGTAAAGAGCAACTTTTAGTTCAATTTCCCTGCGAAGAGTAATTCGTGTCTTCAAGATTTTTATGACAACTTGATATGGTTGTGCACGGCAGTGCCTTCAATGTGTGCGGGCAACATAACCACCGACTACATTGAAAGTCCGGATCACATTCATTTTTACGATTAACGAGACTCTTTAGGTATTGTCAGTACGATGAGGGAAAACTCGAGACTCGTCGTGCTCTCAAATATGGGAATCTCTGACTATGAAAACGAGGAGACCACAGAGAGCATTAAGATGTTGGCGCAGTCTCTGCAAATCCAGGTCAGATTCGCAGTGATTACTTAAGACTAAACATAATGATAGATTCACTCTATCGTGCTGCCTCCGCCCACTCCCAACACGAATGCCGCGGTATACGGTAGTCCCTCGTTCTCGGCCCTCAAGAGCCTCTCGGATGACACTCTCGGCTTCTTCGTTGCTCCCTTTCCCGCTTCCGGCTTTGGGTCAATAAAGGACACTATGACAACAGTATGACAGGATGAATCATGGAAAAGAAGTTAGATTTAGTCCCTGACCGATCTTCTGCCTGTCATCAATACATACGGTGCCCTCGATAGACAAGAAACATCTGATTCCGCGTGTTCCGCTCGTTTTTTCGTCAAGGCTGACAAAGACACGATCTTTTCCATCACCATAAGTAGTCAAGACGCATCTAACTACAGTGAGATATAGTTGGAGAGGAACATAATGATGATTCCGTTAAGGCTACTCGTCCACTGTTTCCTTCTTGCTTCCTTCATTCAGTGCCTCGCAGGACATGGAGACGTTGTATTTCAAGAAGTACAACTTCCAGCTCTCTGCTGGGTCGTCTACAATGTTTACCGTATCGAGTACTCTAACGGGTTCATGCGTTCCGACAACTATCATCGTGAGTTTAATGAGAAAATTAGAATCAAAATAGGCTAAGGTTCTGCAAAACTCGGCTATTAGCAGTAGATATGCAGTGACAACGGATACGGATACCGACGTGAGTGCGCCGTACGCGTCCAGTGGTAAGAGACATCCTTCTAGCTAGTCAAAGAAATGATATTCATAAAGGAGTCAACAACATGCTGGTTGGTCACTTCTCTAAAGCGGCCGCAGCGGACGCGTCGAAGCTCATTATCTATTCGTCGAATGACAACTTCACACTCGCAAGTCAGACGCCTGCATCGTGAGTGCGGAATAAGGAATAAGTCAAAAACAAGTTCCAGCCGTCCTTGTCAGTACAATGTTCTGTTCGGAAATCTCACTTGCGACGAGGGAACGACGACCTTCATTCGTGTTCGGATTATTTTCCTTAGTTTATTAGCGAAGAAGATTTTTTCAGTCGTTGTACGGTGGAAGCGCTTCCGCAGTGGCTGTGCAGCCGATGTTCTGCGCCCGAAATGGTAAAACAAGCAATGTTATACTCATAGATATCATTTGAAATTCAAAAATGAATCCCAGGAGCTGGTCTTTCCTCGTATGCGCTGAGCGAAAAGCGACGTCTGCTGCAGCGAGATGATGCAGGTAGCCCTATTTAGCTATGTTCCCGGCCGCATATCACAGCGTATGCATATATTCATATATGCTTTAGTGTGTTCTGAACCGGACTATATCGAGAAGGGCTACGATGGACGGTCGATGATGCTCGCGACTCATTGGACGACAAGTCTTAGTGCCATCTACGGCGATCCCGTCTCCACTCTATTCAAAGCTTTGAACCAGCTCAACAAGGATACCGCATATGCTACGTTCATTTCGAATATGTACACATCGAAAAAGGAAGAAAACTCAAATGTAACGATCAGATTTGATCTTTTAATGTTCGATTCAGAGTTCCATCACATATGCCCGGTTCAAGACTAATATTCTTCAAAGTGGTCCATCTGGGGAAGAAGATTGCACTGGTGCAGACGGATATGCTGCGATCTCCGATATGCTCGACACTGTTTTGGATGCCAAGTCGAACTCAGACCTCTTCATCATTGCTGATCACTCGATAGCACTCAATAGTACTGAAGACATCACTATTCTTACGAAATTCTACGATAGGCGAATTCGAGTCAGTTAACGAGCTCCTTTTAATTTTCGAAGACAATGAAGAGAATGTCCTAATTTAGCTGTACCCCTTGCTTGTGGGATGCAATCTCTTATACGGAAACGCTGTTTCCGTCTGGCACTCTCTGGCCGCTCAGACGGGAGGATTCGCTGTGTACTTTGACGATACGACTGGTCTTCTTCCTGTAAGAATAGAAAGAGAAGGAGAAGAATAAGGCTTTTCAGTTTTTCACGGAATACGAAACCTGGGCTCAGAGCGACCTTGCGTCTTCGACAGACTTCAACTTCCTCACCGGGTATATCGATAGAAAAAATTGAGATCATTTTTTGTTAGAATGATTATCTACGCTTATCTTTACTACAACTCATCTAACAATAAGAATTACTTGAGGTCTACCACGTATGTAAGTACTCCATTCAACGCGGGAGCTGGGAGTACCTTCACCATTGCAGTCAACTCCAATCCACCAGGTTAAACTTCTCCATTAAACTTCTCGTCATTTGATGCATTTCTTAGTGGGCAACATCGTTGTGGATGGAGCCTCTTTGTCTCCGGCACCTTCATACTCTGCTACTTTGAGAGCCTTCACTTATACCAATACCGCATCCTCGAGCAAGCTACTGAACGTCACTGTTAGGTTTGTATGTTATATAGTAGGTTAAAAGTAAGTAACAATATTTGTATTCTCAGTGCTGGGACCTACTTGTTCGGAGCTGTGCGTGTCTTCGAGACGAATACTGTCAACCATGCGACCATTACCTTCTCGGACAAAGACGCAGCGACTGACAATTCCTTTAGCGCTTACCCGAAATTTAGTGAGTATTTTTTTTTAAATTTTTGTTCTTAGAACGAAAAATGATGATTAGTTGCCTTTTTATAGCAATTTTACGTCTTAAATCGTTGATGCGTTAATTGCACCTTAGGCAAAATTCTTTTAACTGGAGCATAAATATATGCAGATCCTTCAACGGATCAATATCTCGCATCGAGTTCGACAGTCGATGGTGCCAACGTTTCGATTACCATAAGAGATACCAACCATGTTGTGGTCAAAGCCGACCAGGCAACAGTCTCCGACTGTTCGGATCTCTACGTGCTCGACTACAACTGGCTCTGTCACGACAGTTCCAGCATCTTCTACATCACCGTAAGTTCTCATTAAAACGCTGTTGATTTAAACTTAACGATTATAGCGGTAGTGCTCATTTTCAAGTAACTCTTTCAAATATGAAAGGCATCATTATCCCTAAATTAATATCAAAGCACAGGTTAAAAGAATATATTCGTTTATGTATGCATGTTTTAAGGCAGACGTCGTTTCTACGACTGCATCATATTCTCGTGTCTTCTCTTCTATTTGTATCGGCGGTGGTAGCGTTGATCCTACGAACACTTGCCTTCACGGGGGGACCAATGTATGCCGCCAAAAATATCAAATTATGATTTACTCGTAGACCACCGGTAAATGTGATTGCCCGTTCCAATGGACGGGAGATCTGTGCGAGGTGCCAGTCTGTCTCAACGGAGGAACTCCCAACACTGCACAGCAATGCGACTGCATCAACGGTTACAATGGCGACTTCTGCGAGAGCTGTGAGTCGCTTCGTCCATATTGCGTGACACACACTTTATTTGTTGCAGACGATCCTGCAATGTGTGATAATAGCTCCATTCCTCTCTTCCGTACGATAGACAGCACCGTCATCTTCGTTGTTGAGAAGTCGTTCAAAGTTCACAGTTCCATTAGTTCCATCGAAGATCTTACTAATCTGAAGGCAGCACAATACGTTATCATTCGATGTGAGTAGCAATCGTCTACCATTTCATTTCTCTTCCTATAGATGGAAACTCGAGCGATGTGGAAGTAGTACTTTCCACGACGAATACTTCTATCGTTAGCAAGGCTCTCAAAGAATACACACCTTACGATGAAGTCTCTGATATCGTCTTCGACCCCGTACCTGCTATCCAGTTGGCCTTGAACACCCAGGTTTCGTTTCCTTCTTCTCCTCTCACAACTCCTTTCAGTTAACGGATAGTTCCGTTCTCTTTTGGTTCGCTGTAAACGATTCGTACAGTGACACATTCTGGGATGAACTGAAGGAGGACATAGCTGGAAGCAGAGTGAATATCCGAGCTGTGTTCACCGGTCCTCCTACAACTGCTGGAATTCATCCCGTTCAACTTGCCGGTGGAAGTGTCTTCTATACTGACAGTTTGAATGATGTTAGCATATTACAACTAGCAAGAATACATATGTAACATTTAAGTTCTTCACCGATTATGTCAATGTGCTACTTGCCCCTCTTGTGTATCCAGCGTCATTTGAAAACCGAGCGAACGCCATTCTCATGACGGAAGAATGTAATGGAACTATCACATTCTACCTGGACAGCACGGCCCAATTTCTATTTCTTAGTGCTCTGAATACGACAGCAACGATACAATCTTGTACAGACCAACATGATGGAACAGGTAACTTGCGTTAAACAACCGAAAAGATCAACAATTTGAGTCTCAACTGCGCCAGCTACTTGGAAGACTATCAGCTCAGGAGCTTTTACGTTTCAGAGCTTTTCTACTGAAGGCAGTAAGTGAAATATTTTTTAAAACTATTTTGAGCTTACAATCGCAGAGCTGAAATGCAACCTGATCACGGACTCCTCATCTTACACATCTTCCTCGTGCTCGGTTACTGTCGAAGTGCTCAACTACGCCCAAGTAGCATACTCCTTCATTCGTACTGAAGACAGTAATGATATGCTCGTCGCCCCATCTTCCGGTAAACATTTGATATACAATAATATTCCATACTTTTTTATTCTATAAACATGGTTGTAGGTGACAACTACCTCCTGACATACATAACTGGACAAGAGAACGATACTCCCTATGACTTCCCCACCGCACTGATTACTCCGATCTATACGAACAACTCAAGAGGAGCTGTAGCTGAACAGCAAATGACAGCTCGTACTGGATGCACATACACACACTCCCTTCATCTGCAATGTACGGACGACGTGCTCGGCTACGGAGTTATAGTAAGCATATACTCTCGATAACAGTCTACAAACCTTACCATAGGTACGAACAGGGCTTACCGACCAACATAGTTCTACGTATGCCACTGACAAGTACATTCCGGTGTTCTGCCTTTCCGAAGAAGGTAGGCTGTAGTCATGCACGACGAGATAACCTTTACCTAGTTTCGTGTCAAAACGGAGGACAAATTGTCAACGGCAAATGCAGTTGCGAGCCGGGATATGTTGGAGATCAATGCGAACGTATGTTGCCCATGCATTACTAGTTATTGCTAGTATTAAGATGAGCAAGGAGCAAAGAAAGGCGATGACACATACTTCTTCTTCATTCAAGATGTTTGCGGCGCCGATACTTCGCTATTAGACGAGACACAGGTCGGCTTAGCCTTATAAAGTCATTGAACATGGAGTTGAGAGTGTGCTCCAAAACTACTACGACTCCCTAACCATCGATGATCATAAATTCGTCTATTTGGGCGCGAATTCTCCGTCTTCCACAACCTCGTCCATCTCATCATCTACTGACCTCTCTGATAAACTCGCAGCCAACCGCAAGCTGACCTGTTCAACTTCGACCCTCGCAACGTTAGTTTCCTCCCCTTCAACCACTGAATCCATTTCAGAGCCTTCACCTCCTTCTACGACCTTCTCACCAGATCTTCACTTATCGATCCTACTATCGAAAACGCGCTGAACACCGTTCATGTGACCACCGTCGGGTACAAAAATAATTTGAAATGATGCAGTCCTAAAAATTGAAAGAAAGCTTTAGATTTAAATTCTCAATGGTTTCAGAGTCGATGACGAGAAAGGAGGATATGATAGCGTGGACGATGCTTTTGACATGAGCATGCTAACGATTGGAATGACGCAGAAGAACGTCGTATTTGACTCGTAGGGTACAGTTAATTACCTGACATCACGACCCCCTTCAGCTCTGCCGAAGCGTCCTACTCCAGTTTCGAGAGTGACTTCTACCAAACCTACGATCCTTACGTTGCGCTAGTTGATATCGCTAATACTTACGGGTATGTGAAAACTTTCTGCGAAATGTGCAGTCCCTTACAGACTTCAGTTACAATTTTCAGATACAACCATCCTCTTCCGTCTCCAACGCGTAAGAAACTGGAATAACTATGCTTAAGTATAATTTCAGCTCTGGACATGTGTGTTAGCCACGTTCAAATGCAGCTTCTCATCGCTACGGATATCACGAACGTGCCGAACTCTGCTACTGTCATGAAGCAGGTTGTCGTCATTCCATGCTTCAATCATTACTCATTAAGATCGGAGACGTCGTCGACCTGCTTAAGACGAACTTCAACTTGATGGCTTCTGTGCAGAATGACGTAAGAGCCGAGAAAGATGGGTGTGTTCAATAGTATGGTATGCAGGACGACTGCGTAGCTGACCCCGCACAGTTTGACGGGAAGACGCTCATCTATGGAAGCTCGTATTACAATGCGACGACGGGATACGACAACATGTGCACGACTAACATGGACTCGTATTCTGGAACGTTGACCGTATCGAGAACGACCCTCCCACAAGTTAACATGTCGGGGTGAGTGGCAAAGTAGACACCTATTTAAGTACCATCTCTAATCTTTGAAGAGTAATCGCCAAGTACGCTAACAGCATGAAGAGTCAGTATTCGCTCGACTGTGGATGTGTCGCGAACAAGGTTGAAATGCTCAAGCTCATGCTGTGGATTCCCATTCAACCCGATTCGTGAGCATAAAGCGGGATAGGGGTTGAACAATTAACAGTACAGATCCGATGCGTCGATCGACGGTCTCTCCCTCTCTTCGATCAGCACTCTATCCAACTTCCAACATGCCGTTTTACCCTTCGGTTTCAACGTAGAAGACAGTCCTCTGTGGTCGCAACTCGTCGGCGACACGACGATGAGAGTGTCTGATGGCCTTGGAAGAAGTACGGACAGTGTGGTACAGGACTTGTGGACTCTCATCTGCACGTGAGTATCTTGCAATCCATTGCTCCAGCCACTCAATCAGGCTAACTGGTGTCATCGACAAAGGCAACACAGCTGAGCCTCCGCATGAACCAACTCCGAAGCCCATCTCTTCTCTTATACGATCGTCGCTCAGTCGATCGTCTTTAGTCAACGAAGATCCTGTCTCCTTTAGAACGATACTATCCCGATACTTTCCTTGGTAGTCGTCTCGACCGATCATTTGATAAAGCTCCTTGTACGTACTCATCCCTCAGCAGTCCTGCCCCGAAGTCGCTCAAAAATAGTGTGCGCATTGTTTGTGTGTCTGTGTTGTATGGGGGGAGGGTGTGAGGGGGAGCGTGCAAACACCGCCCCCTCGTGCCCTCTCGGGGGAAGGTCTCAGACGCGCGTCCCGCCATGCGAGTCGTCCGTCCCCTCTTGCCCCTTCTACTCCTACTCCTCGCCCTTCCCTCGTCCCTCTCTCAAGCCTGCAATGCCCTCACTGGCTGTCCGGCTGGCTTCTCGTGCGACACGAACACGGGAGTCTGTAGACAGTTCCGACTGCCGGGAGGGGGTGAGTGCTCCTTGTATACCCTAGATACCATCCCCCTAAGGCTCGAATCTGTGTTCGAATGTCGCCTGTTCCGTGGGGATGACGTGCGACGCGAACACCGGTCGCTGCGTACAGTTCCGTACTCCCGGCGGGGGAGGAGGCAACCGTTCGTGATTCCCCTTTCTACCCGATAAAGGCTTTGCTCTCAGGCTTCGATCGTTGCATAAGTGTCGTGTGCCCGACGGGCTACCAGTGCGACTCCAACTCGGGAACCTGTGTACAGTTCCGCATTCCCGGAACGGGCGGATCGAACGGTGTGCAATCCTTTCCTCTTAGCCCCCTCTCGTCACCCTCTCATACCCCTTCACCTCCCTCTTCACTTACCCTACCCTTCCCTATTCAGACGGAGGCAATCGCTGTGCGAACGTGTACTGTCTCGCGGGTTCGCAGTGCGACTCGAACACGGGAAGATGCGTGCAGTTCCGGAATCCGATCGGAGGTTAACTCTCTCTCGATACAAGATCAACCTCCTCCCCCTCCCCCTCCTAACCTCCTCTTGTTGTTTCAATTCACCAGACGAACGCAGCCCCCGTCTGACCTCAACCACAGACGAGTATCGTGTTTGTGTTTGCTGATCCGCCTAGTGGCAGAAATATTCGTGGCAGTAGAGATTGTTAGAGCAGAACCACTAACTACGAGACAACACGAAGAAAGATAAATATAGAGACCTTCTCGCCTTGCGGGGTCGTGTCAATGGGGATATCGGAGGTGGTAGAGGACAAGAGGGGTGAATGAGCCAGAGGGGTCAGAGGGAGCAGGGAGGAAGCACACCATGCACAGGTATCTTCGACGACTCGTATTCACTCTGCGAGGGAGTTCTGTGTCCAACGGGGTCTGATTGCGATGTCAACACGGGAAGGTGTGTCGCCTTTCGCGATCCCAACCTTGGGTCGCGGTGTGCTGAGGTGAGGATATGATCAGATTGTGCTAATTATTAGCATCTTAGCTTCTCTGCCCGGCCGGAACGCAGTGCGACGAGAACACGGGAATGTGCCAGCACTTTCGCTCCGTTCAAGGAGTGAACCAGCTGAGTCCAACGGCGAATGCTTGCATGAATGTAGTGTGTCCGATCGGATACCAATGCGAGACCAGCTCGGGTGAGTCACTTCGTTTGCGATTAGAGTGTCTGTTATGAGAGCAAAACTAAGTCAACCTTTCGTTTGAGGGTCATGTCGTGCCTTCCGTGCTCCCTACCGTCGCCACATACGCGAGTCACAACTCAAATCGAAGTGCCGCAATCGAGTTTGCGCTCAGCCGAATGCTGTGTGCGATGAGAACACGGGAAAGTAGGGACTGGGGGGTCGTAGCGAGATATAAGAAAGATGTTGAGATGCGTGCTCGTCTCGGATGTGTGCCAATTCACACCGTGCCCTCCCGGGTCCATCTGCGATCCCTCTTCAGGACAGTGCAGGTGTGCCTTCTCCCCTCTCCTTATCCCAATCCCTCAGATTGGCCATGATCTCCGATGCGCCCGTGGACCGTTGTCTGATGGTTGTCTGTGGAAGGGGAGCGGCGTGTGATACCGAGACGGGAGCGTGTAGACAGATTGGAGTGAGACAGGCCGCCTACTCGTGTCCCCCTTGTCCCCAGGGAACGTCTTGTGATGAGAACACTGGAAGGTCGGTTTGAAGAACAACTTGACCATTTCTCATTCTTGTGAAATTGTGATCTATTGTGGTCATTTTATTGATCCTATCCGGCTAAAAAGGCATAGGATAACCTCCCCTTCTTAAGATGTGTGCAGTTCCGTCCTCCCGTTGACATCGTCGTGGGAGGGGGCATGGGCGGGGGTGCCGCCTACACCTCGCCCTGTTACGGGATACAATGCCCGACCGGATCATCTTGCGACTCGAATACCGGACGGTACCTCCCATTCCGCGAGACAATTGGACTCATTGTCTCCCCTTGAGATGCGTCTCCTTCCGCAACCCCGCTCCGCCCGTCAATCGATGCGCGAATATCCAGTGTCCGGTGGGGTCGGCGTGCGACTCGAACACTGGCTACTGTATCCAAGTAACCCTTCTCCCCCTGGAGACCCTCCGATTGCCCACTTTCAGTACCGCTCTCCTTCGGTGTCGCGATGTGCTTCCGTTCATTGTCCACAAGGCACGTCGTGCGACGAGAACACAGGACGGTAAACACTGAGAGTTCTCCCACTCGCGCACTTCGCCCCTCACTCTCCAGGTGCGTACAATTCCGACCGCCCGCCTCGGTGAAACGAGCGACGACGACGATTCCCCCACTGAATGACAACAACAATCTGTGCAACAATGTCCGCTGTCCCCAGGGAACGAGTTGCGATGCGAACACGGGCATATGCAGACAGGCATGGATAGGAGTGGGGAAGGGTCGAGGGAGACTTGCAGTTCCGACCACCCGCCGACAACAAAGTCGCTGCGAATGGAAGGTGCAACGGGGTTGCCTGTCCGAACGGATACACGTGCAGTCCCTCTATCGGAATATGTCTCAAGACCGGATATGATGGAAGTACTGCGCAGACAGATAGGTTGGTACCCATTGTATTAAGCCATCATGGATTATGCAATATGTTGAGTGTTGAGATGCTCCAACGTCCGTTGTGCCGCGGGCACGCAATGTGATCCGAACACGGGGATCTGCCACGCGACGAAGAAGAACCCGTGTTCCAGCGTTTCCTGTCCCAAGAACGCCTCTTGTGACCCTGCAACGGGGCTCTGTAGAACGAATCCCGCCGCCGATTTGTGTGCCGGCATCGTCTGCTTGTAAGTTAGATATATTTTTTTTGTTCTTTCAGAGAGACGCGGATAATAGAAACTTGCATTTATAGTACTTTTTATCAAGGAAGTCTAGTGAGGTGAACTCTAAAAATGAGTTCACCTTACGAAGCTACCCTGAGGCAAAAAAATACTAGAATGAGACTCTGTTCGAATTCTGACCATTTCAGCCAGGGTACGACGTGCGATTCGAACACGGGAATCTGTCGCGAGTTCCGTCCCCCGGCCGCGGTCTCTGCTCGTTCCACCGACCCCTGTCAGCAGACGGAATGTCCACGGGGAACACGGTCCGTCCCCTCTCCCTCCCTCATTCCCCCTATTTCACTCTCTTCTCACGATCTCCCTCTCAGATGCAACAAGAACTCCGGCATCTGCGAGAGGATCTCGTTCGGAATCGCGACGGACGAGTGTGCGAGTGTCACGTGCTCAGACGGACAGACCTGTGACCTGGCCACCGGAGAGTCAGTCCTCTTTGATCTTTGATCTTTGATCTTTGATCTCTGGATTTTGATAGCAAGTATCTCTTAAGATGCGTGACTCCTCGTCCGGCGCCCACGAGTACGTCGATCCTTCCCCCTTCGAGGACCGATGACGTCGACAACCTCGATCTATGCTCGAACATTCGCTGTAGAAATGGCGCGACGTGCGATCCGTACAGTGGAATCTGCTTGGCTCCTTCTGCAGACAAGTGAGAAAGAAAGAGGCAATAATCGTTCTAAGGACAGCCTAATCTTGAGGTGTGCAAACATTCGCTGTTCCGGCAGTCAAACGTGCATCGACGGACTGTGCATAACCCCGATGTAAGAGGCTTTCTCCCCGATCACACATCAGACTCCATCTTTGCTCTCAGGTGTGTGAATGTGAAGTGTGAACCGGGCACCTTCTGTTCTCCTTCAACCGGAGAGTGCGAATCCCTCTCATGTCCCGCCAACTCGCACTTTGTCCAGTGCGGATCTCCCTGTCCCTCTGACTGCTCCGACCGTTCCCCTCAGTGAGTATCCCCTCTCGTCTCTCTGTATATCCCCTTCCCTATCAGCTGCGAAGCACAGTGCATTCCAACGTGTCAATGCGACGAGGGCTTCTCTCAGTTGAGCAGAACAAACACGACATGCGTCCGAACTTCGCAGTGTCCGACGGAGAACGGTTCGACTTCGCTTGTACACTTAGCGACCCAACGAAACGACGAGACACACAACGAAGTGCTTACTCCTTTTTCAGCCTGTGAGAGTATCAAGTGCAGCAACAGTATGGTGTGCACCGCGGGCTACTGTAACCCCGTGAACTGTCCTCCGATAAGGAAGCCGCCTCTGAGGCTGCGATGCGAGTACGCCCTCGACCGCGACGCCAAGAATTGCCTGTACATAGGACTGCAGTGCGAGCAAGGTATCTACAGTAGTCTCCCGTATTCGCCCATTAGACGCAACTAAACGTGCCGTTTCGCAAAAGTCGATTACCATGCGCAAATTATACGGTGCAACTGCTCGCGTCTTAGCGTATGTTTCTGGCCGCATCACATGCTAAGTCCTCTATAAACACAACCGACGTGTCGCTTCTCGTATGCGCTATGCTTCAAATCTCTAACGCAAAAGGGAAGCCGAGAAGAAAAGCTCTGTACACACCTCTACACGCTACAGACTTTTTGCTCTCTGCACTCGAGTTTAGAGAAGAGCGAAGAGAGAGAGAGAAAAGGACAACGAAGAAGGGGTAACTCCTTGTATGGCTTGGGCGAGGGAGAAAGAGTGAAGAGGATTGAGGTCCTAGTCGAAACGAGGCTCATTCTTAGAACAAAAGGATAACGATGCTCCTTTGAGCATAGTTTGTTTACGGAAAGGCTACTGATGCTGTAAGGGGAGAGAGAGGGGTGAGCGAGGTATGAGACCCCGTAACCTTCCTATTTGTTCTGCCCTATTCAGCTTGTGCTTGACCCCGTGCTTAGCAAGCTCAGCTTCTTCGCACTCCAAAAGAAGCACGTCTTCGCTTTCTCCAACTTTCCACAGGGGACAGACCGAAAGCGAAGTGAAAATACCTGCGGACTCATAATATTTACCGCCTGTGACTGTTATTGACGGTGCATTGACGAGGCTTAGTCATACGAGGATAAGGGAGTGGATGAGTCATTCGTTCAGGCTTCGCATGATAAAGAAAGAGAGATCGGTCGTTCGACAGCCATTCACTTCACAACTCCACAATTCGATACGTGTCCCCTCGCTATATGATACTCGCTGGTCTCATCGCCTCTCATTCCATTCCCCTCTACGCATACTCATATCCATACTTATTTCCTGTAGCTGTCCTCTCCCCTTCCCCTCGTCTACTCCCACACACCGTCATCTTCTTGTGTCAACTGGCTCTTGCAGTATACATACATATAATCGCATAATAGCCGATAAATTGCGAAACAATCGTGGAATTGAAGTAGGCCATCTCAACCGTATAAGTGAGAGCAAAGATGTCGAAGGGCAGGCCGTCATTCTCGAATATTTCATATTCTCTTGTATCGACCGAGGAATCGGTTGCACCGTGGGCATGTATGCTCTACATCCTGAAAAGACGTATAAGCGCCCTGATGATTCATGGAATCTCTGACGCACCTGGGCACTCTCCAAGCAGAAGGGAATGCAGCAACATAGCCAACAGCCGAAGAATGCCAGTCCCCCGCAGAGAAGGTACGTAAGCAGACCCGCCTTGAGAGACGTCTTTGTCGTCTGCAATTATCATGCCCCTTTGCCTTCCTTTGTCTTCCCACTCACAATCGGATTGCTGCAATAAGGGCAGTGCATCTGTTGCGATGTCCGATTGTACGCTATCGACCCCACGTAAACGGGTCCCGTAGCTCGAAGAGGTTCTACAAATTGCATACAACTAGGAATAAGTTGTAGCTGGTGCGAACCAGGTTGGGGATAGCCATGAGTGGGTGGAGGAGGGTAGGAGTGGGGTTGGTTGGGATGAGGAGGGAGGTCGCCCGTAGTCGAGCTCTTCGTCCCTCGACTAATGTCCCCTTAACTTCCTTATTGACGAGTAACAGTAAGAGGGTAGCCTCGAGACTGACTATGCCTGACTAACCATAAGCGGGCGGCGGTTCGCATAGCGGAGGAGCGGAGGCCTGGGGGTAGAGGGGAAGCGGGGGAAGCGGCGAACTGCCACTCGCAGACATTACTCAATTGAAGAGGGGAAGTGTTCCGTGTGGGCAAGGAATCCTGTTGCCGCGACGACGAAAAGGCTGTGCTAGAAGACGGCTACGAGTATGACTATCACCGAGAAAGCACGAGGGGAATCGATGGACGGACACACGAACACACAGATAGAGAGAGAGACGAAGGACAGACAGACGCACACACTGCAAACATCGAGTCTAACTCAAGCTCGCTGGGTTGAGAGTAACGAACGTCGATCCCTCGATCCGCTTATAATATGCAGAAACTCTTCCCTTTGACGGAGACGAACGAGTCGGAAAGTGACGGATGGCCATGTGTATATGTATGGAGGAAAGAGCAAGATGGATGGCAGCATTCCTCCAGTGTATCTATCTATCCTTCACTTCTCTCCCCTCTCCCATTCGCACTCCTTGGAGAAGTCGCTACTCAAGTCGACACAATGTGTCCTCCCTTATCAATTATTGATACGGCCATGCCAGCTAGAAGGGGGAGGGAAAGTGTCCTTTAGCCTTTGAGAAGGAAAAGAAGAATAGATGTTGTACGCTTCCCTACCCTCCTAGCAGCTTCCCACACATGCCAACAGAGAGTCTCCCGCATCCTTCCCATTCAACGTAATTATGAATGCACATTTGGAGATGCGGGGCCCTCAGAGCCTCTTTTTTCCTTCTTCCCCCCGTCGCCTCTCTCCCTCCCTTTCCTCTGCTATCTTCTACGTATCGCTCGCTCCCCAGTGGTCACTCGGTTAAAAGTGCAAACAAGTTAGTGTTTAAAGTGCGATGAGAGTCTCGTGTACTTTATCTCCCCTCTCTACATAGACTACTCTGTCCTATTCACTCTTACTCCCCCATCCCTCCCTCCCCCTTCCCTTTCAGTTCTCCTTCCGAATCTCCGCCTTCATCTCTTGCATCCTCCTTCCATGTTCTGCCATTCCTCCCCTCCTGCCATCTCCCCTTCCTTTCCATTTCTCACATTTCAAACCCGCGAGAGCGTCTTTCTGTTGATGTTCTATGTCGTCTCTCCCCCTACCTCCGTCGGATGTATTTATGCTCGGTCCATTTCACGCGAATCGCTTCGCTGCTTCAGATGACCTCGTGTTCAACGGTCTTCCCCACGATTCCCTCGGAGCACGGCGATGAGTGTATCGGAATCCTTCCGTCGATGGCCCAATCAACCAACGTAGCCCTGTCCTCTACTCAACAAGACATGCCCTCTACCGTAAGTCTTCCGTGTGAATCGCAAGAGATTGAGCGCTCCTCGTTCGACGTTCTTCTCTCACAAAAGCGGAGAAACGTGGGATTTCCTCCACTTTGAGAGGATTACTTCGTGGTTCTGAGGCCGCGGGTTTTCTCATTCTTCTTCTTCTTCTTCTACTGCTTCCTCCACTCTCTAGTTAGGGCAAAGTGAATAGAATGGTGAAAGGAGGCTCGTCTAGAAGGCAATCAGGGCCAGATGGGTCTCAGTGTCTCGGATCCCCCCACTCACTCACTCCTTCTTCGTCTTCCCCTTCTGGCATGGGCTCGAGAACAATGTCGGCAGTCATGTGATTCTTGTACGGATGTTTGAAGGGAGAAAGAGAGAGCTCATCTCTAATCTGATGAGAGGAAGTCTGAGATAAAGGGAGAGAAGGAGGGAGAGAAACGACCCCATCCGCGCACTGCTCTCGATGCTCTATCGCATGTTTTGTGCATTTGTCTCGTAGACCCCAGAATAGCAGTCGGTGTGTTTATCAGTCATGTTCCCCTAAATGAACCTAGCTTCCACTGCAGATAAGGCCTCGTTAGGGCGGGGAGACTCCAACAAACAAAGAAGACTACAGGGACCGCCCGTAATTGTAATTGCATTGCAGATCAAGACAACGGCTCCTCCCGTAGTGTTCATGATGGCCCCCGTCCACTCGCAGAATACCGTAGACTGTTCCAAGATGCGGAATCTCGAGATCCACGGATGACTACCCCCGCCTTCCCCATTTTACACGTTATGTGCCATCTCTCATCAGAGAGCCTCTCCGTCTCGCATAGACCCCCTTTTTGTCTGTACCTATCGCTCCTGTGCGCTCCAAGCTTCACTTTCGACTCGCTATTTGTGTGCCCCCTGGGCAATCATCTTTATTTGGGACGACGATAAATGGATGTACATGTATGGCACGAGAGATAAGAGGGTGGTATGTTCAGGGAAGAGCAGGCAGATAGTCGTGAACACGAAAGTCGTTCACTGCCTGTGTTAGCTGACTTCCCTTTCTGAAGTAGCAGAAGCAGAAGAGAAGAAAGAAGAGAAGAAGGGCGACCATCGAGACGAAGTCCATGAAGAGGGCCGAATAGCGACAGCAACCACACGTCTTCCTGAGGGGAAAGCGGGTTACGGTAGCTGGCGGAGGGGGGAGCAGAGGGCTGAGGGGAAAGGCCCCGTTGCTCCAGTCAAAGAAAGTACCACTTGGATTGTTTCGCTTAGAGGGGAGGGGGTTAGTGGGTGAGCCAGTGTTATCGATACTGGAGAATACCATTTCATGAAATCGGTAGTTTCATCAGCACTACTGGTATGCAGATAAAGGTCGATGAAATGACCGATGTGATGAAATGGTGGTTTCTCGTCGATACTCGTGTTAGTACCTCGTGCGCACGGCAGGTCTCTCTCCCGACCTGGTCTTCCTCTGTCTCAAGTCGTTTAGTTCCTCGTACTGCGGCTCCACGTCGTACGCTCCCTTCTTCTTGTTCTTCCTCAGACAACGACACAACGACCGCGACCTCGAATGTCTCTCGTCCTTTCCCTCCCCAAGGGATAGACTCCCACCGTCCAACCGAAGCCATACACGTGACCAGCACAAGTTCCGCCAGTGTAGCCATCACGAAAATGAAGGAGAAGAGTCGCCAAACATCTGAAGGGCCAATCTCATTGGGGAAGGCAGGCGGTGCAGAGAACCGAAGCCGGTAATGGAATGAGTGGAGGAGGTGGGGAAGGAGGAATAGTGGAGCATGAGGAGAATGAGGGAGCCGATGATGAGAACCGAACGAGTGATGGCCATTGGACCGAGAGCGAGGGACAGCCAACTGAAGAGATTGGTCGATCGATTTTACAGTTATTATTATTATTGTTTGCTTCCCCTTCAGTATAGCATTCCCTTCTATAGGCACGTATGGCCCCGCTTTCGCTTTCCCTCTTTGCCATCTTTCCTCTTTAAAGCTTCTTTCTCAGGACCGCCGATATTCAATACCTGATTCCCATAAAGAAGATGGAAGGCAGAAAGAATTTGAGCAGTGGTTTCTCCGTGTTGGGCTGGTAGTCGAGCGTGAGTTCCATCTCGGACGTTTCCTCATTGAAATCGCGCCGATGCACGAGCATACTCTAAGAAGGTCAATGGCCGGATACTCTCTCGCACGCTCGTAAAGACAACCTGATTGTGATTGGCGTGCAAGACCACCCATTTGTAGTGAGCGGGCGGCGACCGCTCCGCTCTTATTCGAAGGGGACAAGTGAGCGAGCCGAAGATGGAATCCGTATTGGAGGGAGTGCACTCAATCTCCTGTTCGACCCTGTATATAGATGAGAGGGGAGGGAGGGGGGAGAGTATCCTCTCGTAATCACCTCTGTCTCACAGTTATCGTTCCATCGTCCGCCAGTTCGGCGGCCTTTGAATGCTTGTGATAAATAATGTGTTCTCCGTTGGAGAAGGAGAGGGGCGGCGACCAGAGAGACGAGGCTTTTTCAGTGACGGAGACGAGAGTGTCACATGGATGGAGATGGGCGAAGAGCAGACTTTCGTCCTGCGAATAACAGAGAGACTAGAGAATGGGGGGGGACAATTGGGGGGAGTACCTTCCAGCGCAGTGACAGTGATCCATCTATGTGAAGTCGGTTCTGCTTTTCGACCTGACGCACCGTTTCCGGCAGGAATTCCACCTCTACCGTTGGCTTCGCTCCGTTACGGGGTTCTAAAAGCGAATGGAAGCTATAATGGGCTTGTCACGTCTGTCGGTTACTCGAGTCAAATCAGTTTACGAGGCAAAAAAGGACGGAACCAGTTCGTGCATAGCTGAGAGAATGAACTCACGGGGAGGATAATCTCTGAAGTGGAGTTGGTTGACAACATCGTTGGCCGGTACACAGTCATTAGAGGCAAGTGCGAGACCCGCGGATAGGAGTAGACTCACTCCCAACAGGCTCATACCTGTACGAGAGGAGGGAGGTTATGAGGTGGGAGAAGGGAAGATGAACACGACGATTGCATGGAACGAAACAGTTTGTTCTCTCGTTATCCGTTTACTCTGGTTCCAGCACTTATGACAAGAGTGAGAAGCGCTCGGGTTTAGCTAGTGATCGACGGGAGATAAAAGAAGGAGAGGAGAGCGGGGAAGAGAAGAATACGAACTCAACCCATCGGTATCAGCAAATTACTCGATTAGGCAGAGCAACGAAGACGAGTAACGAACATCGCTCATTGCGTTCCCTCCAATAGATGAGTGTAATGTTTATTGCAGGAAGGTATGTCACATTTATGACAAGAAGAGAAGACGGAAAGCAGAGGTGACATGGTCGATATGAATTACAGTAGGATAGAGAGATGACATCCCCAAGAATACAATGCAAAGCGAATCGAAAGTGAAAGACAATGTGTATGTATATGGCAGGAGAGGTGTCGGCTCAGCCAAACAGCTCTCTTATAGTATACGAGAGAGATGGATAGCACGGTTAGCCTTTGCACACTTTTGTAACAGACCAAATGACGGTGTGGGCAGGGAAAGAGGGCAACGGGGGTTAGGGGGAGGGAGAGAGTGAGGGATTGGAGGGGATAGATAGATAGATAGGGGAGAGGGGCTTACACCTAAACAGTCGTCTCGGGGGTGGCTGATAGACGGTATCGAGTGAAGGAGAGGGTCACTTGACTGTCGTCGCCGGCGAATCCCGAAGAGGGTGCCATCGACTGGCTCATCTTGGAGGAATCCACGCCCTTCACCGACATCGTCGGAAGACTCTCCACACTCTTAGTTAGATTGGTAGCGAAGCGGATCGAACGTTGATCTCGCGCCTGTAGAAGTTTATTAGATATTAGTGAATGACAAATAACCACGTGACAGTAATCACAAACAATGATCCTCTTTGAAATATCACAAACCGTTCTCGGAGTGTCGCTGTCCCCTCCATTCGTTGAACTACTAACGCGTCGTGGCGGCGGTTCCATTGCATTTCCGGTTTTGCGTCTCTCGCACTGTCAAAGCGGCTAATTAGCCTAGTGCACGGGCACAAGATCAGCATACCTTCATAGCGATGAGTCGCGGGTCGTCGTCCGGTCGTATGGAGGCATCTCCGAGGTACGAGCCGCAGTCACATCGACGCTCTTTCAGCATCTCACGAACCCCGTAGAAGTCCTCCTCGTACAGTGCAGCACAATTACAGCTAAATGAACATATTGAAAGGGAAAGGGTAGACGATGATTTATTTTGATTGTTCGTGGCAGAGAACTCGCAGACTGTTGTTTTGAATTTGTCCACACCTGCTCATCACACTTCCCTCATGTTGACAGCGCGTTTTCACTTCATGGTGAGATTGAGGTATCATTTAGAACAAAAGAACTCTTGCTCGTACATAATAGTGAGTGCTCTCGTACCTATCCTTCTTATCATGTATGGAATTCTTGGAGCTCCCTCGAAGGAAAGGCTTGAAGAAGGCCTTGGGGCCCTTGGTCGGAGAACACGACGTTGTTTTCTGCTTGTCCTTCTTGTCGTTCTCCGTATCAGCCGTACTCGTGCACGGTCTATTGTCTGAGAACAACTCTCTAATTAACGAGAAGAAGTCCTCACTTACGCAATTGTCTGTATTGTTCATTCATGTATGCAGCCCACGAATTGCTCGCCTCTAGCAGTTCATCTAATGTCACATTGTCATAGTCCGGTGACTTCGGGGGAATCTAGGTGGTTATTCTTAGAATATGATAACTTTGTAAGTCATACATCGCACTTTCCGAGGCTTAGCGCAGCTCCCGCTGTTAAGGTTGACGTCATCTTAGCTGGAGAACCGGTCTCGACCATAGATTGAGCCTGAAATTTTAAAACATATCTAATCGCTTGTAAAGGTTCTAGTGAAATTCATAAATTAATCGAACCATTCTATCGGTGGTAGTTCTCTGTGGTGCTGTGGGAACAGGTGGAGGGGAGCATTCATCGGGGTGATCTTCATTGAATAATTGAGGAGTCTCCCAGATATGAGTTGGTGACGACACACGACATTGTGATGTTGAGGCCATTCCAGCATGGAAGGACTACAATAAAATTATGAAATTGGTTCAAGCAAAGCTAGCCTTACTTGGCTAATTCTCGGCAGAAGCGGCGAGAACTTGGCGGAAGAGTGGTAGGGGAGTGTGGAAGTGAGATGGGGACCGGGAGGTCGGGGTGGTGGAGGGGGAGAGACGGAACAAACACTCGACTTCCTCGCTTCCGTCAGTCGCGGCCTTAGATTGAGGGAATGGAGGGATAGACCGGGGAGTAGTCTTCTTCTTGTTGTTCGTGTCCAATATACGAATCAGCTGTTCTCTCACTTCCTATTGCACTTCATCTAAGCACTCGACAACAATACTCAGTCCAACTCACAGTGATCCGGCCGAGAGGGCGTACAACTTATGGTGGGCAATGTAGTGGATAACCTTATCCGGTAGTGAATACCTCACATTCTCCCCCCTTCGAATTGCCGTTCTAAAACAAGCTTTCTCAGGAGTGATACTGATCATTCGCCAACCGTATTCTCGAAGAGCTGATGTCATTGGGAAAGGTCTCGTCATCAATGACATGAATGTTGCCCTGAAGTAGAGAGAGAGAGTGTGTGTTCATTGTTCATTAGTGCACTCCTCGAACCTCGTTTCTCCTCAATGCGTCTATTAGATAAACATTCTTGGCTGGTTCGCTGCCTGGTCTCGATAGAACGAGAAGACCGTAAGATGAGACGAAAGTGTCGATCTGAAGAGAGGGCATTAAGAGGCTTAGTCTTGTAATTATGTAGTCCCCGTCCTCTGCTCCCGTACGTTCTCCTCCATTAGTCTCCTCGCATTGAATGTCGCTTCTCTGCACTCGAGTACGTCTCCACCACACAGACAAATCACGACGACGTCCTCTCCGAATTCCTTCCTCGCCTCCTTCAAGGCACAGATTGTTATCCCCTCGTTATCTCTGTGTATGCGGAGTAAGCCGATCCCCCGAGGTGTCACTTCCCCTTCTACCTCGTGGTAGTGTCGGAAGGTCTCCCTCAACGACGGAAACGTCGTCTGAGTCGTCTCCCACGAAGCGGGCCTGCAAGAGTGTTCGACTGTCTCCACTCACTCAACCCTCTTCTCAACCTTCACTCAATCTCCGCTACTCAGCTGTCAAAAGGCGGCTGTTGTGATAGCTACACGTCGCTTGATTTATCTATCCCGAGAGTCGAAGGGGATACAGGTGGAAGGAGGAAGAGCCGGTCTCTTTGATGATAGGCACACCCATACTATGCGAGTAATTGAGGCGATTGAAGGCATGAATGAGCTATGAATAAGGAAGAGGGAGAGAGAGGCTCGCCTTATCCAGTCGTTCTTCTTTAGTGCCAATTCGAGCATGCGTAAGCGATGTTTGGCACTCTGGAGGTCGGGAAGGGCTGAATGAGTCATTTCCGAGGGAAGAAGGGAGGTATAAAAGGGGAGAGGGGGGAGACTTACGGCAGTCGGCTACTGTACTCATGAGACCGAGGAGAACATTGGCACAGTGCACTCGGACGAGATAGTCGCGGGCACGTTCTGAAGGGAAGACGAGAAGTTACACACGAGAGGGGGAAATCGGAGAGGACAGACAGACCGAACATGCGGAGATGAGCGTAGTTGGGAGGGTTGAAGAGGCCGGAGGAGACGAGGACGACGTTGCGACCGACGAGCGAGACGTCACTCGACATACGGACGAGCGGGACACGTGGGACACGGCCCGAACAGCGACAGGCTAAGTGCTGAAGGGAAGAGCATAGAGACTGTAGGGGGACAAGAGGGACTACCTTCGGCTTGCGAGCCCAGCATGTCATGGCAGAAGCTATGGAAGCGGGTCCCCTCTCTCCCACTCTCCCACTTCCAGCTCTCTCCCTCTGGTCCCCCTCTCCTCCCCTCTCTAACGACCTCTCGTCCAATCCCCCAATCTCTGCTGTCCCATGCGCCAGATATCATATTCGTCCCTCCAGTAAGATAGTTGCGATTTCTTGACTATTGTCCCCTTGGTTTGTAGAGTGTTCGGACTCGTGCAAAGGGTACAAGAGTCAGAGCGAACGGGAATACTAAGTACGGGACGGCGGCTATTCACAGCTGCTTATTGACGGTCGCCTTTTCAGAGCACAAAAATAGAAGGGGACGGACGTAAGGGAAGGGGTGATTGTGAAGTGGACGATGAGGTAATAAGGTAAGTAGAGGAAGAAGGAAGAGCAATGAAGAGTCACCATGGAAGTCGATGTGAAGATTGGGAGTAGAAGAAGGGGAAGAAGAATGGGAAGAGGGTGAGGAGACGCGCGTTTATCGTGTAATGAGTGAGTGACGAGAGGTGGCGCGTTGAGGGAAGAGGTTGAGTGACAGGAGAACCCGCGATGTCCACGGAGGTCTCACACATACTCCCCCACTACTCTCTCGACCCCCCCCCCCACCCTCACCTCTTCCCTCCACTCCCTTTATGCACTTATCGCGCGCTTTGCCCCCATCAATGCAGTCGTTGTGTCCCCTGTGATAGGAGCAGACATGGACAAGCGTGAAAGGGGAGAAGAGGAAGCTTGAGGGGGAATATACGTACGTGTCTAAGGAGTTGACGGATACACTAGAAGAGCAACTGACAATCGGGGATGACACGACTCGAATAGACGAAGGAACGACGGGGCGAAGCAATACTCGGCATTTGAGTCAATTGAGCCGATAACTCGGTTTGTGCACAATGAGTATCCGTCTTGCTCAAACTGCATCAAAGAATGCAGCGGCTTCAACCATCTCTCTCGCCCTCTTTCCCGCTTTCCATTGAAAACAAGACAGACATAGGCGAAATTTAGCGCATTATGCCACGGGAACATGGCCATGTAAAGACGAAATGGACTGAAAGAAAGGAAGGAGGAAGGGGGTTATTGAGGACGGAAGAAGTAGTTGGAGAGGGTGGGACTCGCATTGTGAACGACCCGCAGTTTGCTTCAAGGATAAGAGCAGCCCACGAAACCTGATACAGAAAAGACGCGCCTGGGAAGGTGTCGCGGAAGAAAACGTACGCGAAATCGGGCTACTCTACTACAATTATGAGGAGAGCGAGAGGAGCGATGTGGACGTGTATATAAAAATGTTATACCAGTCGTTGTCTCTCCTACCATTGACACTACGATACCAGTATCCGCTGCTTTCATCGCTACCAATACCCTCCGTCCATTATCTCTCAACTTCCCGTGCCCTTTTCTCCGCTTCTTCTCCTTCTTCTTTCCTTTCATTGGTGTACAGATATCGACTGCTAATCCCCGTCTCGTCCCTTCGCTTATCTCTTCTTTCCTTTCCTACAAACACATATATACACATACACACATTTCCACGCCTTCGAGAGCCTCTCCAATAAAGAGTAAGAGTAGTATCTAGCAAGCAACGTGCACGGACTCAATCGTCCCCTTTCGTCCCGTCTTCTTCTTCGTCTTATTTTCCCCTTCCCAGTGTTCTGTCAGTTTCTTCGTTCGTCTTCATTCTCCGCTGCACGCACAACTACGCATTTTGCACTCTTTTTCTGCCCTATTCTTACGCAATCCGAGTATTCATTGCTTTTTACGGGTGATTATAAAGAAGTTACTCGAAAGCGAGTTATCTGTAGGTTGGTACTGCCAAGTGTTCGTTTGGGGGTATATCAGCAGGTGGAATACAGCTTGTTGGCGGGGTGTTCGGGGGGGGGGGGGGAAGGTGTCGCAGATTCTCCAATTTGCCTGCAGGTGCACTCGCCGCTGCCCTCCCGCCCCCCACTAGCCACTCAGTCGGGATGATCGCTCCTCTCTCTCCGTGCCTCCTTCTCGGTCTCGTCCTCCTCTCATCCATGGTCAGTTCCCTTCTCCAACTCATCCCTTATCATCCCTCTATTCAATAAGCTCAATATCTCTGACTGCCTTCTTCTTGTCCTCCTTTTTCGGCACCAATTACAGTCCCATTACAGTGTATGTCGATCTTATGCATGACCGATCTCAAACATCGAATGAGTCAGTAAACCATGGCGAAAGATCGTACATCCTACACTTTTCTCCCCCCCCCCTTTCCATTGTCCATCCGTATATAGCGAAGAAGGGCATTGAGGCGCAAGGGAAGATTCGCTATCCACATGAAAGCGCCTTCGCTGAGTACGACCGAGAAATGGCCAGGAAACAGGCGAATGCTGGACGTGAGCCAATTAAGCAGTGATTAGTGGGGGAGGACTCATTCCGGGGAGCACTTAGAGGGGAGAATAAACGAGGACTCTGGAGTGTCAATAGCTAGTTAGTTGCAGCCTGTCCGGCGAACGATCAGTTCAAGTGTCCAACCCCCGATTACGAGGACAAGTCGTCATGGCCGTGCGTGACCTTCAGTCTTCTCTGCAACGGAGTCAACGACTGTCCTCAGGGCGAGGACGAACATCCTTCCCTCTGCATGTATCACAGACTCGTAAGTCTACTGTACCGGACGTCGGAACATTGCCTGCAATTCCTCCCCGAAAACGGAAATTGCCGAGTGTGCGACAAAGGAAGGTGTCGACGGTAGTAGCCAGGAAAGAGGCAGAGGGAAGATACGTGTTCTTGTCGAAAGTACACTCTACTGATACCTAGTAATGCTACTCTCACTCGAGTACATACGCTCGTTCTCACACAATAAAAATATCACGTATTAGCTTACTTACTACGGTAAACTAAAATTATCTTTGTCCTACTACAAACTGGGTATTATACGACAATTGACGAGGTGTTTGTAGTCAGTCGGAGCTTGATACAGCAAGCTTTTGTTGTAGTGAATATGCCATGTATGCAGATGTTGACTCATTCGGGGACGCGATCTTGCACATAACCTATACCGTTCTGGTTTGCAGCTGGAATTCGAAGTCGACCGAATCCGACGCGTCGTTTCCGATGCTGCGAAGACGGGCCATGCACCCGAATTGGACTGAGACCCCGGAGAGAGCAGAAGAGAGCGAGCGGAGAGCGTCACCCTCTTAATCATCCCATTCTCTCCCCCCAAGGGCTCCCTCCCCTTTCAACCCTTTCAACACACCGTCTCCTCTCACATCATTGTAGAAACCTTGGCCATTATTGCGTTTACCGAGAGCCGTGAGTGTCGGCTATTTGAGTCGTCGTATTGTGTCTGCGATAAAGAAAGGAGAATTGTGAGATGAGAAGACGGTAGTCGAGCATAAAGGAGAGATTGCTCATAGCCGGGCCTGTACAAAGGGGACTGTCGTCAGTCAGTCGTATACGAGTGTATGACTGTGTTTGACTATGTCTGTATGTGTCAGTATCTGTCAGTCTGTCTTTCTATCTGACTGTCCCTATGTGTGAGTTTTGCGATGCTCTCTCGGTCGAGTACATTCGTGTTCATTTCCGTGCCTACTAGACACCTCTCGTCACGATGGAAAAGGCCACCGTCGTTCCAAGCTCCTAAGCAAGATACGAGAAGGAAAGTGCACTCCGTTCAACTCCTTCGCCCTTTTTCCTCTGCATTTCCACTCTCTCCGCCCTCACTATTCCTCTTCAATCCCCTCCTCTTCATTCGACACCTTTCCTATGCCATCACTCCCATTCCACTTGACGCGATAAATCCCATTTATTAGCTCTATTCAAGAGGAAATAGAATATGATAAAGAAGACGTGGGTAGTACAAGAGAGAACGAGGAAGGGGGGAGGAATAATAATAATACACGGGATACGATGACTCATGCTACCGGGAGGCGAATTGTTCATTGCTGTCTGAAGGCAGAGTGCACATGAGGGGAGCAGTTACGTCATCGAAGATGTCGGCTATGGGATCTACACGAAAGGAGACTGATTCCAGCTCGTTGTTGGACACGTTCATCACGGAAGCACCGCATCCGATTCGATACGGGTCCACCTCCGTCTGGTGACTCCCTACAAGCAGAATTTAGCCCGATCCTCCACTTCCTCATTTTCATGCTTCTTCTCATTACCTTCGCAGATCTTAGGGTAAGTCCAGTAGAGATGTCCGAAGTCTTTTCCCATGCGGATACGAACACCGAGCTCACACTAAATTCAGGAAAGTTGATGTGAATCGAGGGGTGGACAAGTGAGGGAACTGAGGTAGGGAGAGGAAGAAGGAGAGGGAGAAGGAGGGGAAAGGGAGAGGAGGGAGGCAGAAGGTGTTCGTTACCTGCTTGTGCTCCTTCCACATGAGTGATAGTACGTACACCTCTGACCGGGGGAACAAGACGATGGTGCAGTTGGGAGCTGTGGGAGTGAACCGAAGACTCAACCCGAACATCTCCCTCGAAACCCGGTCGTCACAGCCTGCATCTCGCATATTACACTTTCGTTTCACTTTTATGGGCTACACTTTGTTAATCGGCTACCAGAGGTCTTCCTCCTCCTCTTCTCTTCCTCACCAAGTTCCGTTCTGATAAATTTGATGGAATAAGTCAGCGGCTGCGAGGATTTGAAGAGAAGGATTTCGTACACTCCAGCAGGAAGGGCTTTGGAAGCGGGTCCTGTGCAGTAGTTGAAGAGCGGAGAGGACGAGAGGGTTGAGACCTGGAAGAGCGAAGAATAGATGGCCATTATACTTGGCATTTCGACTGACCTCGGCGCTCTCTTCAGTCTCGGCTAGAGAGGAACAGTAGAGGATACGATGGCTAAAGTGCAGGAAGACTGCTTGGCCCTTGGGGACGACGACGACTTGACGGCATGTTCGGTGCACGGACGAATAAGTGAATAGTTCCGATGACGACACTCCGTCCTCGCTGCATCTCTCTGTAAGGACGGCTAATTACTACTATCGAGAAAGAACTTAAATGGTTGCGTACTACGGCTCGTTTAGACCTCATTCAAACACGACTCACCGACATGACGAACGCCTCTGCTCTCTATCCGCGGCATACATTTGACCTAAACGAGTGCACTCACTCCCCCATAACGAGCCAATTCGCAACTTACCGTGTGGAGGAGCGAGGCGAGAATGACGAGAGGATGCAGTGATGTTCGCATTCTGAGGGGATCTTTGACGAATGGAGATGGCCTGAGAGAAAGGGCGGTTTGATACGGAAGGGATAAGACCGCCCTATAAGACAGAGAGAAAGAGTCTTTCAAAAGGACAAGTCATCAGCTAAGAGGGCGGCATCGCGCAGACATCTACTATAAGAAGAGAATGAGCGAGAGACGCACTGAGATTATGAGCTGCCCTATTTTAAGCATCCACCTTCCTCGAAAGCGATAGTGACCAGAAGCCCTCCCTGTTACACGTCATGCCGAGATATGTGCTTGAGAAAAGAAGAAGGAGGCAATGGGAATATAAAGAGTGGGGATTGGCAGAAAAGGGCAGGTCTTCCAAATATCAAATGCTATACTCGTCATGTAAAGATGTGGGAGGAAGGGAGGGGGGGCTATAGTAAGAATAATTGTTGGCACGCATTAATTATACGAAAGGTAATAAAGGGGTTGTAATATATCAGGCCCCAATGCCTACTTCGCCAGGAATAGCATTCATTCTGCCGTTCCCTCCTACCTACTCCGTTTCTCATGAACAGTTCTCATTCAGCCTTGATGGCTCACCTGCTTTTGAGAATTCGCTGCTTCTAATTGTGGGTGTGAGAAGACGGCCGGTCAGTCTGACAAACAATGGCGATAGGAGGAGAGGAAGGAGTGGGAAGGAATAGGCGGACTGTAGGGGGGAGAGGGGAAGACTGTAGAGGATGGGAGGGGATAGGACTGTGAGGATAAGAATGGAGACTGTGGGGGACGAGGGGGAGGAGAGAAGAGAACGAAGAGTCGTGCACTCCCTCTTCTAACGGAATCATC
>LS837065.1:4799-17437 GCA_900490955.1 Micoletzkya japonica
ACCTTTCTCTGACCTCCTCGCCATAAATGGCGAGCAAAAGCTGCGCAATTAAGGTCGCAATTAATTGCTCAATAAATGACGACCTAGGAAAAGAGTGTGGGAATGGAGAGAGTCAGAGAAAAAAAGACGAGAAAAAGGTCGCAATTAATTGAGCATTTATTTGATCAACTTTTTTCCCAGATTAGACGCGCGGCTGGTCGCCAATGTTGTGTCCTTCGATGGACAGGGGGTAGGCAGAGGGAAGGGAAGAGGAATGGGGTATAGTCAGCAAGGGATCCTCGAGGGATGGGACAGTGGAGAGAGGACAGAGAGGGGAATAGGTTTATATGGAGACAGGGATAAGACTGACAACCAAGGTGATCGTAGAGAGCAGGGCGCAGGAGAGCGCGGGAGATCACCAATACAACTCAACTAGCGAGTAGGGAGAGGAGGTGCGGAGGAATAGCCAAAGTAGAGTAGAGTGATCTACTCTTATACTCAACATTCTGTAGGCATGTCCCGGTATTTATAGAGGCCTGAAACATAACTGAGGAAAAGCGTCAAAAAGAGTACCCTAGTCCATTCCAACAATAGCGGCTACGAGTGTGTTTCTACGTACGTTACCTCAGCCCGGATCAACGCCAACTGATCGTCGGCTCCCGTCCTCGTCTCCCTCAGCAAAAGCGATGTCGCCGGATCGGTAGGATCCACCACGATCGTGCTCTCAACGCACACCGTTTACGACCGTCACAATGTTTACTCGTCATTTATTTATTTTTCCCTTATTAGCCACCTATCCAAGCTCGACTCTTTATCTCACTAGTGGCACACGTAGAAAGCCCACCTGCTTTATAAGACACTAAAGTAATTGAGCTTCAAGTTACTCTCTCTTAGCCTGCTTATTGTTTATACCTTTTAATATACTTTAATCTCTTCACTTTCTCTTCCTGTTAGCGTGGATAAATACATATATATTTTTTTGGGGAGGAGCCAATATATTTACAAAGCTCAGTCCTCTTATATGTACAAATCCTCAGTTGAATACAATAAAATGTGAATAATACAAGTATTAAGTCAGGTACAGGTCCACGCCAAATGTCCGCATCCATCTGAGAAGATTCATTCTTCTCACTCCCTCCTCGTGCTGGTCCATTCTCCTCATATATTCTCTTCTCATCCCTCCTACAAATTTCTCCAGACACTCATCGCATACACTTGTGTGGGCCTCGATCTCACTTAATACAGGTTGGGTCGGGGAAGACGTGATGATTTCTCTCAGAGTGGGAGATTCGCATCGAGATGAGCACAGAGAATGTTCATCGACTGGAGTCCGCACAGGGCCTTCTCGAGAGCGATCAGAAGAATGTAGGACGGTTCGGTGATCAACTCCCTCTTCAACAGTCCGTTGTCCATGATCTCCATGTACTGATACCTCGTCCGATCCACCAATGTCGCCGTCTGTTCTGTCCACCTCTCGAGATTGGTCGCGTTGATCTTCTGGTCGGGTTTCGCACTCCTGTTCCATCGAAAGAATGCCATCATCATCGCGATCCGACATGTAAGTACTCCCTTGTACTCCCTCTTCAGACCCTGATCTGCTACCAGCATCATCAGAGGACTCCAGTGCTTCAGACGGGACCACAGATTTGCTTGAAGTCCCAGGCTCATGTTGTCGTCTTCGTCCACTTGAGCCATCTGAAGAATGATGTCGGGGAACAGAATGGGAAGTTCGTGATTGTACACGTCTGTCGGCCTCCTCAAAAGTCTCGTCCCTGCGGTCGCCCACGTAATCCCGACCGACATTGCTTCCGTCTTCACACTCGGAGTCACTCGATACTTTCCTTGATTCGCCACCCAGAATGTCACTCGATACAGAGACTTGACTTTGACTTGTCTTGTTCCTGGAGCGAGTACGAGACTGAAGATTGCTTGTCGAAGTGCGTAGATGTTGAGACTTATGAAGCGAGTCTCCCGACAGAGATCCTTGAGTTCTTGTTGAGACGGAGCGTGCTGGTTGAACTCTGCGAGAAGTTCCCGACATTCTTGTTGGGAGAGGCCGTAACCTTCAACGAGTTTCTTGTAAGCTGCCGAGATATCGTTCTCTTGTGCTGCCATCAAGTGGAAGCGGAAGATTGTTGCCCTTTTTACTTTTTACCCACACTTGGGTAATTATATATATATATATATATATATATATATATATATATATATATATATATATATATATATATATATATATATATATATATATATATATATATATATATATATATATATATATATATATATATATATATATATAATCCCCTTGGGAGGTGCATAGCGGTCTGGCAGAAGGAGGCGAAACAGCTGTGCACCGTTTAGCATTACTTGTAGATTTTCAATATTAGCGTAGTCTGTAAAACGTTGTCTTTTTCTTATTATTTAGAACTAATAAATCAATAAAACTTTTCTTCTAATAAGGAACTGAAGGCTCGTGAGAATACGCAAGGAACCGTAGCCCACATTACCATGACATTGTCCGATGGCATGCCGTTCTCCCTTCCCGTCCGGGTAACGCGATAACCGCCGATGATTACCGTATCGTTGGTGGGCACTGTTCTCACTTGGTTCCGGTTTCGGATGCACGCCGCCACCGGGTTGCAGCTCATAACCTTCAAAAGCACACAGATCAAAAACAGGACGGACGAGTCTAAATAGAGCAGGCGAATGAGTCGAATAGACACCGAATAACTGGTCGCGACGCACAGTAAACAAGAATCAAAGCTACTCCATGTGGCACAGCCGGATGACCCTACCGGCTGTCCTACCCCAGCTTGGAATGGATTTTCTTTGACAATTTGCCAAATTTCAAATTTACGTCAAAAATAAGCTAAACATGCTATAGTATCCAGCAAAATTTTGTTTTCCGTTCAAGACAATAATCGGATAGGTCCTATTGTTTTCGTCCGGCTGTGAGTGGACAGATTGTGTAAATCTAGAAGAGCTCTAGAGGAGATGAAACGAGGGCAATGAGGGGAGAGGACGTGCGTGGCCATGGCAGAAAACAAGAAAACAAGTTCACAACGGTTAGAAAAGTTTTGATCTACGATAATCGCGAAAACAAACGTGGTTGCTACACTACCGTAGTAAGCACCACACACTTTTTGTACACTTTCGCGCAACACGCCTTGCAGTTCTTACCGTACCAAACGCTGACACGTCCGTTTTCCTTTTCTCCCTCATTTCTCGTGTTTTGTCTCACGTTTTGCGGTCGCTTCTATACTGTAAATGTGCATGCTGCATGTCAATCCCTGTCTGTGTCAATTCCCTGCTCTCGTTTCTTGTCCGCGAATATATTCGGCACTTCTTTACCGGATTGTCTTCTCAATTGGGCTCAAATTCAGAGTTTCAGTCGAGGTTTCACTTTCAGTGCCTTCGCCGGTCGTCGGAAGGATGATCTTCAAAGGTTCGTTTGAAACCGCGCGCTGACTGATTTGCGTTTTCCACCACGGGGAGGGAGTGTGAAACTGCCGGTTTAGTCTGTCATTCCGCTAATTTTGCCATTTGAGGATCGCCTCGCGTGCCGCGATCGATAGGGATCGTCTTCTGCAGTAAAAGGGCAGTTTTTCCTTTATTCCCTTTATTCTCTTGTTTTATTCTCTCGTAGTAATCATCTCCTCTCAGTTACCGTGCTCGACGACGGGTCCCCGAGTGCAACCTGCCTACTTGGAGGAGCGATACGTATGGCGGGATGGGTGGGGGTTAGGGTTAATACTAATAAATTGAGTCATCGGCGGGCGCTGGACGGTCTACGGTCGTGTGGAGCGATCAAATGGTTGTACCTTTCCTTTATTATTTTCACTTTCCCCTTTTCTTTCCCCTCAAATCTTGCCATTAAAGGTGGAGCGGAAGTGCGGGGATGTTGGACTCGACGGGAATCGGCCCGATTGATGCTAGCGGAGACTCGATCGTAGGTCCACTTGCCCTATTTCGTTCCTATTTTATGCCTCAATCCCTTATTTCCAGGTTCGACCCGAGCGGTACGAGGCCTCTGCGACGGCTGTGGAGGCCACTTTGAGAGGTGAGCAGTTCGATTGCGATTACTGTAAACGGCTGGTTACGGTAGATTTCCCAGGATTTGGTGAAATCATTTCGTTCCGTTCAGGCCGCTAATCAAGATGCCGTCTCGGCCGCATCGATCGCTTCGAAGAGAAGGTAAACCGATTCACTTCCTTATTCTAGGCTAGAAGTGCGCGTGTTAGTCTTGTAGGTAGGAGTGGGGCATAAACTGAAAATGAAAATGGTGTATTAACAACGGTCAAACCGCACTCGTTGGCGAGTATGTGCACTAAACGGTGCATAATGCGTGATGCGTGGTCGTCGATGGGTGCTGTTTAGGCTGCAGCCAGTGGTAACTGAACAGTATTTGCAGCTCCCCGTTTCGATGGTCGGCCGGCGCCTGAGGCATACTGTAGCTCCTTCTCTTGAGGGGGGCGGTCAGGGCTCCCCATCGAGCCCTAACCTGTTATTTGCACGATAAAGATTCATATTATTGTTGTTCACACGAGAGAAAGAAGGGATGCTGTAGTATTGATTGGAATAACTGAAAGGTACTGTATATTGTTTGTTATGGTAGTATTGTTTGTGATTCGGGGGTACTGTATCGAATGGTTACTGTATTATTGATTGAAATACTATATTTGGGAGATACTGTATTTAAATGGCCGCTGTAGTATGATAGAGATATTTGGAGAATGTTGTATGGAGCGGTTGCTGTGGTACTGACTAGAGCAGTGAAAGGCTAAATACCGTATTTCGAGCAAATATCCCAGTGGTTACTGTAGACTCAACAAATCATTAAAGCTTCATTAACAACAATTATTAGCATGAATTCCAATCAACAAGTACCACGTAAGTATCCATAACCGTAATATGAAAAAAACTTCGAACCAGTAAATTGAGCAATCTATCAATCTCTCAGCACAAGTGAAGTTCGAGCTAGACGTACTAAGCAGGAAAAGGAAAAAGAGACCAGAAAGGGACCACTTGTCAGCTATGTCTCATTGTATTGCCTGTTCCTGCACAGTTATTGTGGAGGATAAGCATCCAAGTGGTCCGTTTAGTGCTCAGTCAGCCTCGTCGTTCACTCGATGACCATGACGGTCACCGCGTTCTCCTCACCCTCCTCAGCCAGCTCACTCAGATCCATCTTGCGCTGCCTCTTCTTCCCTCCGGACGCCGTTGCCGAGCTCGTAGGGGCTGCCTGTGAAATGCCATTATGGTAATATTTTCGAAACATATTATCTCATCTCTAGCCTATCACGGGGCCTTGGCTATCTCAGCTAGAAAAAATCATGAGACCTTGGTCATCTTAGCTAGATAAACCTTTCTCCTCACTGCTCTTTCGCATAGCATAAAATGCCAAGCCCTCCCTACTACACCCTCCCTATTTACAGACAATATTTCATGCGTCTCACCAATCTACATGCTCTCTCGCTCCCATGCTCTCCTAATTTGCATACGATTCTATTCTACGCAGCATGCCGTCTGCTAGCTAGCTACACAATCTCTACCCATCGTACCGTCGTTCCCTTGATACTCCGTAGGCCCTGCTGCTGTCTCTCGTGCGCCCTCTGGTAGAAGCTGTAGAACATCGCACGACGACGGGCCCCACCTCTGACATTTCCGCCACACTAGGAGGATCCCACAATTATCACCGTTACCGTATCCCAAAATACATTTTCGCCCCTCGAAACTCCTCACGAGGATCCTAGCGCGTTTCATTCGTTAGTATCCTAGTGAGGAGATCTCCGGAGATGAGGACGGGGTCGACCCGCGGGACAAATACTGCGATCCTAACGAACTGGATGCACCATTATTTTGGCACTCCCCATTCTCACTCACGTCTTTCACGCGTTGTGTATTTGAGCGCTTCTCGAAAATGGGCAGAAAAAATAGAAGAGAAGTATGATTTTTAGAGGTTTAAAATCGGTTACTTTTCGACGGCATGTTTCGTTGCGCCGCGGTTATGAATGACATGTGAGACATAAGCATCAAAAGCAACCGATTTTAAACCTCTAATGATTGTACTCTAAAGTTGTTCAACTCACCCCATACAGCCACGCCTCCAGCTTCTCGACCACCGGTAACATCAAATTGATGAAATCGGCGACGAGCGCGAATCGCTGAACGAGGATTACGGGTAGTCCTTGGGCTACTGTAGGTCCCATTCCAACTCTATCACGTGTAAACGTGTCTAAATGTGCACCCTTATGCCGGCTCATACCTATTTCCGACGTGCAAACCGATTCCTACATCTTATCTTCTTCAAAGTTTGGAATCGGTTTACTGACGGAACACTTTTCCGTCAAGATCATAACCTGGAAAGCTCACGATTTGACAGCCTCGATTCGCGCTAGGCGACGCCTTGCTTAGCGCACCGCGCATCTTCTTCAGCAGGTATACGGTAAAACTCGCGGTCTTGTACGCCTACAAAGGACGGATGGATGCAGACTGCCAGGGGTTAGGGGAGAGAATGGAACATTCAACCCTCTAATGTTTACGGTAAAACACTAAAAGTTAAAAAAAAGTTTTCAGATAAAAAACATGTTCTTTCTGGCTTCGATCAGCCTATCAGATACCGTAACCTCGCCGAGCCAAAATGCGCGCGAGATTCAAATATTTGCATAATTCCCACCTCGAAGGGATTGCCGGGCATGCGTACGGCGCTGAGGTTGGTAGATACGTAGGGAACGCAGGAGAAGACGACCATTACTATGCCCGGCGTGGTGGGAAGCGGAGAGTTGATGGCCTGTACAAGGGAAAAAATACCGTATATTTGATTATATTTTTTCCTCTCCCGCCCGCAAACCCCTCTTTTACTATAAAAGGACCTATACCGCACCGCAAAAATTACCCCCACCGCTGTTTTGCATTTTCGGTTTACATGCCCACCCTGCCGCCGCCGGAAAATTACCCCTACCGCAAAATAAATTTCAAATACGAGTATTTATCCCTTGATCCTGAATAGCCCGAATTATCACCAATTGCCACGATCTAGCACTAGGCGCCTCTCACAAAATTCGCACACTCTCTCGCCTCCGATCCACTCTCTTTTGAATATTCTGATTTTCACTATGGAACATTTATACAAACTTGAGTATGAGGTTCATTAGTAGGCTTTAGCTGTCTTTACTACGGTATCCAGCTTTCGATCAGACTTATTGTTAGACCTACCGTACCTCCACATACCGTATTCAGCACGTGTATCATCTCATTGCCCGCAAACGTGTTCCGTCGAACGTCACACATGCCTGGAGTACTGTAAGTGAACTGACAATTATCCGATTGCAGTAGCCTTACTCAATCATCCCCAAATGCGACTTACAGTCTACTACAGCTGAATTATCTCTATCGATGAAGGTACCTCGTGGATTGCTTTGATCATGCCAGTTTCCATCTCGTTAAGATAACATCACAATTCAAGCTTTATCGCCGTTTCAACTACATTCGCTTTAAGCAAGGGGCATACATACATTTAAACCAAGTCCGTATAATGGTAAAGCAACGACTGTGACTATAATATTTGTAAGTTAAGGTTCACATCCTGTTCTTTCACAACAAGCGTAAGCACGAGGAAAGTACATAAGCTCATAATTAGTAATTTGTTAATCTTGCTACATTAATGAGTATAAATAAAGCCTAATAATCAAGCCTAGGCCAGGGCCTCCCGCTGTTCCGCAGCCCCGCCCGTACTTCTTCCGACCTCCTCTCGGAGACGCGTCGTCCGCGTCGCGACCGCATCCGCGACCAGGCGGGCGTCCGCTTCGACTACGAGCATGGCGCGAATGAGCGACGGGAGGCGGTCGTCGTAGCTATAATGCACTGCTCACAAGGGTTACCGCATAGCACTTAAAAATTAGCCCGCATTTTCAATAATTACGAATTCTACAGCCTTCTACAGCTTTTCCCCCCAGCTGTCTGTACAAACTACCATAGTATATCCCAAGGAAGTCGAGCTTGACAGCTCCTCGTTTGTTTTCGTAGTTTTCTATCTGACCCCATCACACTCACGGCGTTCCGTCAACCGGATACGGTAGATTCTCGGGAGACTGCGCCGCGAGCGCGATACTGCCGCCTGTCGCGTGAATGCGGTCGAAGGGCGACTCGAACCAGGCAAGGGCGTACAGCAGACAGCCCAGGGACTGAATACTGGCCTCACGACGATGTTTCAGGAGTCCGCGTTCCAAAATTGCGAATGTCTCTGCCTCTCTCCAATTTCCATGCTCTCTCACCCCTCCACTCTCTTAATGCGCATACGAATCTATTCTTCGCAGCATAACGTTGTGCGGCTACTTGGAAGAACGACGGGTAGCATACTGTAGCTACACACGGTTCTGCTCCATATGATGAATTCGCATGCAAAATTAAACAAGTGGCGAGAGAGAGCATGAAAGCAGAAGAGACGCAGAGACAATCGCGATTTGGAAAACTCACCCAAATATCACTGGACACGGTCAGCGTGCGGCCCGTCTCACAGGAGAAAAGCTCGGGTGCCCTGAGAGTCGTATTTCCCAACTTGAATATCACAATGCTGCTCATTACATACTCTGCCTTTGCCTTGCATACTGTCTCGAACAGCAGCTCTAATACAGCAAGCACTTTACAATATTATACTACACCGCATCCTACACTTTGTCAGCTCTATCCAAACTTCCCAATTACCTCGTTACCGTAACCTACCGTACCTATAGGCCATGGAGCAGTGCATCTCCGCCTGCTCCCTCTGGTACACCGAATCCTCGACCGTCCGGATCTCGAGGGGCATTCTCAAATGGATAAACCATTCTCTCTGAGATATAATAAATCTACCTTATTAATTGAGGCGATTTCGATATCCTAAAAGCCAAAAAAACGCCTACTCCAAGGCGGATCCAAAGTCGGTCAGCCGCACTGATCCATCGTCTGCTACCATGACATTGCGCGGGTTGAGATCCCGATGGGCCACGCGGGACGAGTGCATGGCGACCAGGGCGGAGGTGACGGACGAGAAGTGGGACAGCACCTGCGAACGAATAGGGAGGGCAATGGGCGAGCCTGCATGGGCTACTCTGCTGTACCAACACACGACGCGTTTTACCAGTCCGCGTTCCGAAATTCCGAATATGTCTCTGCGTCTCGCAAAATCTATGCTCTCTCGCCTCCATTCTCTTAACTTGCATAGGAATCTATTCTACGCAGCAAGACGTTGTGCCAACATTCGTACAACTCGTCCGACGTAATATGGGAAAAGCTAAAACAGCCAACGCTCTCCTAGAGTGCGCTTATCGAATACATTTATACATTCTCTCCATAACTCATTCTCTTCCACTCTTCTCCGCTCTCTCAGTGCGCCGGTTCGCTTTATCTCACTCGATAGTCGCACTCTACCTTCTCCTCCGTAGGAGAGATTCGTATGCAAATTGAGAGAGTAGAGGCCAGCGAGCGAAGTTGAACTGGCGAATGGGGGGAATACCCTTACAGCACGCCCTTGCCTATTATTACAGTATACCTTGTTCACCTCAGGACCTCCTATCCTAAGACTTATATAATAGAAAAGTCACTAGAGCTTGCAAAAGTGCAAGAACAGCACTTTGCTTCACCTCGTCATACGGTAGGTAGTCCTTCGTTTTTCGCCGCTCGTCCAGCAGTTGAGCTAAAATGAAGTACCGTAATCCATTTCTATCGTTCGGATTACGGTATCCCCAGTAACTTTAGCAATGCGTCAATGGATCTGGTCATCTCGTGGTTTTAGCAACGATCTTGTTAGTCGTATGCTAGAGCCTACTCATACGTGGGCACCGACCAGAAGTATGGGTGGTAGGCTCAAATTTCTTAACAATTTTACTTTGGTAGGCCTATGTTTTCATCAAAATTTCAATTGGTAGGCTTGATTTCGTACACTGGTAGCCTCATTTCTCAAAATATTGCGGGAAAGGTTGCCCCCACGTATGAGCCTGCTAAGGGTATCGACAAACCACAAGTTTAACTTGTAACCCCTACCAAGCGGTCCCCTTTCGTAGAGCGGAAAGAAGAGTCGGGTGACGAGTGGGGCACTGGTATTGAGGAGAAGGGGCACGACCGAGGGATGGTGCGAGAACTGGAGGTGGAACTGGATCTGCAATGGGCGGACTATCTCCTTTTCTTTTTTTGCTAATCCCCTTTTCCTTTTCCCCACTCCTTTTCGGTCATGTTGCAGTGTTCACGCTCTGTAGGCAAACCCTGGTATCTAAAGATAGGGACTCCCTTACTCCCCCGTACCCACGTTTTCTCGTCGCATTCTAGCTCTGCAGTACTCCTTTTCAACTTTAAATGTTGCTCCTATATACATCTTACCACACCTCTTTCAATCTATATCCCCTCCTCCTCCCCACAGTACCCCGTCCCCATACCGTACCTCCTTCACCGTCCTCTCCATTCCCTTGTCATCACAGGGCTTCATCTCCTTCATCGCCAGCCTCTCACCACTCTGCACATCCCGAACCACGTACACCTGCGCATCAAGGCCTTCAATCTTCCAAACTACACTCTAGTCTCCACATCCCCTCACCTCCCCGTATCCTCCACTGGCCAACAGCCTTCTCCGTTTGAACCTCCGTCCCTCCGCCTCTACATCGTACCGAGCGGGAAGGCAGAAGCAGAAGCATTGAGACAACGCGGACGGAATGAGGGACGACACCTGCGAGTTAGAGATCAAATGGCAGAGTTCAAAGATCAAAGATCAATTACAGGTTAAAAAAGATGCATGCATTAGCGAGATCGCAGGTTACGCTTCTCAGAACTGGCAATCGAAATTAGAGGTGAAATGCTTTATCTTCCAATGACAATAGCAAACAAAGGCAACTTGGCAAGGAGTAATGCACTCAAGTTGTAGTGGAAAACCGTGAATACCGTATACCCATGATACTGATGAATAGCGAAAGTCGATAAAGCTGATGAATGAATTGAGATTAATTGTAAGATTAGCTATCACAAAGCAAATACACAAAATACCACATTAATTAAGCATGCAAATTCGCAATATGTCATTATTTGATAATACTATTCCTCTAGTTCCTGTTCACATAGATTAACCGTATTCATTCAATTCAGCTACATCAGAAAATTAAACCAATAAGCTTCCAGGATTAGCTTCCTAGGCATAAATTACATCATCAACCTGCCCCCAACAAACCACTCCGTAGTAGTACAGCATACCGTATGCTGCATACGATAGTGTTTCGTGCCACTATGCTTCGAGCAACATATAAATTGGAAAAAAACCGTAATCTGAGCTCTACAGTTCGTCCTTGGTCCGGTGTACCGCATACAGAGTGCTGCTCTCGGTGTCGCTGACGTGCCCCGCCTGATTCGTGTACCGTTGGGGATGCACTACCAGCGGATGGACGGTGAACAGGCGGACAGAGCGGGGCTGCAAGGCGGAGGATGAGAGAAATTGTGCTGTCGAGATTATAGGGATCCCTCGCTAGGCATCAAGGCTGCCACCAAAGGAAACTGTTACTACTGAGGAAACTGCTCCACCAGTAAACTCATTCCTCTGCACGATTTCACTGGACATTTTTCACAACCATACGACTACGAACCTTCGCTTTTCTGTAGACGGTTTAGGCCGAATGTGACATTATATAACCGATTTATCTCCCAGGAATCAATCGATACTATCGAGATACGTTCACGGGAAAGCAACACCGCTATTGTCGATCGTCGCCTTCAAATTTGCGTTCCGACGGTAATGAATCCGTCTTCCGTTGGTTATTTGCACTTTTGGCTGTGCACTTAGGCTAAGCAACGCAAGTCTGATCAAGAATGCGCGGAACGAAAATTTGAATACGAGGACCGACAAATAACAATAACCTCGTAAGCCGCGCTCCACTCCCGATTCGGATGCACATCCCCCATTATCGGCAGGTACTCATCCACGGGAACCAGCTTCTCGAGAGGTTTGCCCGCGAGTAACGTCTTAGCTCCATCCAACGACAGCGCGTACCCTGCGGGGCGGGCACCGGATTACGGTAGGTGGCTGCTAATCCGGGTAACCATTTAAAAAATCGTTAAAACAGTTCTATATTTACAGAGAATTCCCGCTAGCTTGAAACATATCCCTACCGGGTGTCGCCTTACCCACTGTCCAGTACGAGTATCCCACAGTAGACAGGTGACGAATATTCGGCACCCACAGCTCGCGCTGAAATAAATCGTCACTCGCTGTTTGTTTATTCAAGCGCCACATTATAAAACGAGGCGTACTAATTCAAAGAACACCTAAGCATGTGCTTTTGTAGTCGAAACAACATTTCCTAGACTTATGCGTCGGCCTAATACTCACATAGTTCTGGTTGGCCAGTCGCTTCCTCCCTAGGTATACGAGTCCCCACTCGAGCCCGTCCCTCTCAACGTCCTCCATCGTCTCCTCCACCATCTCCAACCCGGGAAAGACCAAACGGGCGTCGTCTTCGAGGACGACCACTCGAGACAGCGACAGCGACGCCACCTCCTGCCAGATCCTGCGAATGAGAGACGTAGAACATCTCGGCTGGTGCATTATATCCTTCCCTGCTCTTCTCAAAAACTTTCAAACAGGGATGCAGACTTTAGCACACAAATGCACTTGCGCACACTCCTCATTTAGACAATGTAAT
>LS837065.1:17537-35321 GCA_900490955.1 Micoletzkya japonica
CTTTTCCTCTCCTACCGTACCTGTAGTGTGACAGGAAGCATCCGACCTCTCCGTTCGTAATGGGCCGTCCACTACTCGGATCCCGGTATCCCTCCAGTTGCCTAATCGCCGGCTCTCCCTCCAGATTCTGGCCGTCCGAGGCGTCGAAAAACTGCAAGAGCCGCATTTTCTTTCCATTCGCTTGGCTAATTCCCGGCCACGTATGATCCCGCCAGACATTTAAAAACGGAACATGCGCCAGGTATACCGTAACGGAATTTTAAATTACCGCCTATTACTTTTCGCAACTTTTCGTTGCGGGAGTACGCACGCCTAGAGCGGCGAGGAGCGTCGCGTGCGCGTCGCCGCCGAATTTTCTTGAATATCAGAACTCTCGAAGCGAAAAGTATCACGAACTGAAATTTGGCCATGTTCCGTGTCTAATGCAATTTAAATGTCTGGTCTCGGCTCATTTAAACGCTCATGCCGGCGCCGCTCTACACGATTCCAAGAAATTTGATAACACTTGTCAACAAGTAACAAGTAACGGGAAAAAAATGAGAATTGCATTGCTAGAGTAGAAATTCGTCGCCCTTTTTTACATTGCCTGTGAAACGCAACTCAGTTCCATATTTTTTCAATAGATTTTTACGCGGGCATTAGCTTACTTTCGCTTACTTGTTAGAGCTTTGAACGAAATTTGTCTTTAAACACAGTGTCTTGGTGGAAACAAAGTGCCCTTGTACAATCGGGGATCTACGTCAGGGGAAAATAATGTATTTGATTAAATTTTTCGAGGTGCGAGCCCTCCCGCCGCAAATCGTATTTTACTACATAATGACCAATACGGCAGTGAAAAATCACCCTCACCGCATTAATAAAATCTCGATTTACATGGCTACCCTACCGCAACTGGAATTACCCGCGAAAAGAGTTTCAAATATGAGTATTTATCCGCTGATTTACGTATTTACCTGGCAGTCTAATCCCAGCTGCGCGCACACCATCTCCATGGTTGCCCGTCGCTCGGGTCGTCGCTTCAGGTTGATCACGTAGATCCTGAATGAGACACTAAACATGTTATTCAATGGCTGCAAAAAGGTACACATTTCGTTTACTAGCCTATCATTCGGAGACACAGTTAGCTAATAATGATTATAGCAGATTCGCCCCCGCCCCCTCCATTTCTACCGTATACCTGTCAAAGCCGTGTCGGGAGGGCGTCGCGGTGGGAGCCCGGACGGAGCGCGATTCGAACGAAGGCATAGGGTCAGGAATGAGCGAGGCCATCAGGTACCGTACCTAGAAAATAAAGAAGGGATTAATCGTTAATAGACTCAACAGAATTCCGTGATTTGTGGATCACGCAGATGCACAATAACCTCAACAGTAACCGTTCCTGTCTGCCAATTACCATTCGTCGTCCTTCCCGTGCACTCGCCGCACCGCCGATGTGCCAGCCGACGTGGTGTCGTCGGTCCAGCAGCAGGGGAATGGTCATGGAGGCGGCCGAGAAGGCCAACACAGCGTCGGGAGAGGCTGCAGAGATCAAAGATTAATCGGGAGAAATCAAAGATTACGCGATAAAGATCAAATATCAAACATTAAACTTTATCTTTTCTCACCCTATGCATATTCCTATTTTATGTACGCGTAAAATGAAAAAAAATTTCAACGGAAATTTGAGACGTTTTGACGATACGCTCATTTCGCATGTGGCCAAGTCAATAATGCTTACCTCCCTCGCCCTCGAATCCCCTCACATTCCCGGAATCAAAGGTGAGGTAGGCAGAATCCGACGAATCGAGGTTGACCAGAAGAGGGTAGACTACGTGGTCGATCGGGAGCTGAAAAGGGGATAATACGAATTATTATGCCTTCTGTCCTGACCAAGATCACCAGTTCAAACAACAGCTGTTCAATAGCAAGCGATTATGAACTGTCTATGCTCTCCGGCTCTAATTTTTTATGATTACAGTAATCCCCGGAAGTTGAGAAACATCATGAAATATACAACCTGCCACCCACCATCTCAGCCCCCGCATCTATCGCCAACTGAGCCTCGTCCACTACCGTATCCTCGTCGACGTTCCACGGTCCACCATCATACGCAGGAGACACCCGTAGCGAACTGACGACCGGCGCTGCCTGAGGCCGGGAAGTAGAAATTCTGATAGCCGAGAATATGCGGCTCGGAAAATTGCCTCAATCATTTCCTATGTTTACTGCCAGCAACCATTTCAAATACCGTCATTTTCGCGTCCATAATGGAGCTACCGTATACCTTGACGAAGAGCCGGGTCAAGAGCCGGAGATCGGCCGGTAGCGTGTCCGCCGTCCAGTACAGTAGGAAGGACGACTGACGCTGCCGGGCTGCAAGCATACGGTATACCGTAGTAAATCAATTCAGCACGGCATACGGTATAAACACATACAGTCGCTTGTGCCTCAAAAGTAATTATAATGCAATAGGAACAAAGAATCAATAATGACAATAAAGATACTACCGTACCCTTCGTAATCGCGTGCTCCTGCCACGATTGGCGTGCGTCGAGGGCGTCGGCCTCATCAACGAGAGTTAGCGAGTGGAAGATGGAGGCCGTCAGACGACGCCACCTTCAACACGAAATATTAGCAGAAACAGACCAACATTGTTTTTTTGTGCTGTTGTTTTTGTTGTATTCCGCTAGGAATTACCATTTACCGTCTTCTAAAGATATTGCGCAGGGATTAGCTCACCATTGCAGCTGCTCCTTCGAGGTATCCTCCCTCGCGGCCGCGCCTATGTAGACGTCGACGTCGAGCCTGAATCTTTCCCATCGTTTGAAATTCAGAGATTTGTTTTCCTTTCAGCACCTATACTTTTTCTTCACTTACTTTAATGGACGGAGCACTATAGACAACCCTGTCTAACATAACGCCACCTTCATGAGCAGCACCCCCATTTCACCGCTTTCGTTGGTAGCGAAAAACAACCCTTCCTCCACCAATGAAATGAATGAAATCGGGTATGAATGACAGTGTAGGATCCGCAGGAGTTCGCAATCCCTTCAAATGCAAAGACACGCGCGCTCACCTCTCCTTGGGATAGTCCACATTCTCCAGCCATCCCAGTAAGTACGGTAGAGCACCGCTTGGACTCCCGCCTGCCACTCTCACCTGGAAATCGATAACTTCGACGATTTTAGTCAGTCCTACAAGCGCTATCCAACCTCAGCTTATTAGTTGACATATCCACAAAACCATTCACGAGTAATAATAATATAAGCCAAAAAATAAGCCTAACGGGGCTAATGTTCATCTCCAGCCTACTACAGTACTCCTCTACTCACCACGATCGTCGCCCGAGGGTACAGATGGCGCACGTCGCCCTCCTCCGGCTGAGCGCCCGGAAATAGCGACGTCGAGCAATCGAAGAGGGAGAAGAGCAGCAGAAAAAGCATCGAGGCGCTGAAGGGAACCATACGTGGGCACCGACCCGAAGTATGCGTGGTAGGCCCAAATTTCTTCGGATATTTACTTTGGTAGGCCTATGTTTTCTACAAAATTTCAATTGGTAGGCTTCATTTCGTACACTGGGTAGCCTCATTTCTCAAAATATTGCGCGGAACGGTTGCCCCCACGTATGAAGGGAACAGGTGAACAACGGTGAGTCACCCCTTTCAAAACGCTTTTCCCGGGTTATGCTCGGAAACGTTAATGGGAACAAGGGGTGACAGTGTATTCATTTAAGAAATCTTTCACCAATGCTTAGAAATGAAATGCTTAGCCACCCGACAACTACAGGAAAGGGGAAGACGGTTTTGCGCAGTTCCGCCGAGACGTCAGATCGATCAGTAGATCAGTAGCATTACGCGAGAAAAGGAAACGGCTTTCCGAGCGCTCTAAAACAAGACACCGCGAGAGAAGGTCCTTCGCGCTTAAGCTTGCTAAATTAAGGCATAACTAAGGCTATCAAAGGGATGCTACCCTAGCTCTTAAGCTCATAAGCGCACCAAGTAAGCAGTCGCTACATGAATACGGATAGCTAACAAGCAGAGTTAGCGACAGAGTGCCCCGTGCACTAGTTCTCTTTCTCGATGGCTGACCTCTCGTACTCTCCGTCCCTCCCTCCCCTCCTCCCTTACTCTCTCCCCTCCCCTCTCTATTCATTCCCTACTCACCAGCTGTTCCTCTCCTCTACACTTCTTCTTCTTCTTCTTTCCCTCCACTCCACGCCCAGACCAGACCACTCTAGACGCGGTCCATCGGACCTGAATGAACAGAGCGATCTCTGATTATCCTAGTCTTTTGTTGAAATTTATCAATTTCCCTTAAAACTAGTAAAATGTTCACACAAAATCTCTTTCTCTTACCTGGCATTACCGTAACCCTCCACCGTGCTCGAATAATCCGCGTAAGTGAAACATACTTCTTAACTTATCATTTCAAACTCCTCGATCTTCCAGCTTCCCCACCCCCATTACAGTACTCCTGACCGGATTGCACACCACCAACTGTCCAATTTCTAGTCACCGGGCCGGCTCTCGCATTCAGTACAAATTGCTTCATCTGACAGACAACAAACATCACCAATACGAAACACAAATATTTTTTTGTAAAAAAGCAGACGAAGCTTCCCAAGCGCGTCATTGCCGTATACAGTAAACTTCTTGTAAGACGAGAATATAGCAGAAACCAGGGGGACAAGTATACGAATACAATAAAAGGCTGAATTTTGAAACGAAAGCATCATTTTACACAATCCTTAGCTTATTGTCCATATTACACTCCTTTTGAAAGAAGATGAGTAAAAAAAACTAGGAAAAAAGGAGTAGATCAGAAATAGTAAAAAAAGTCAAACGCATACCAAGTACTAATCATGATGAATACGCAAAACACAAACAAACAATCTTCGATATATCGAGGGAGCTGAAAGCTTTACAGAAAGTACAGAGACAAATAAATAGGCATGGGGGATACGGGGTAGAAGCTATCCCGGGGTACGGTAGAGTCAATGATGCGGATACGGTAGATGTAGGTTGGTGAGGTCTCGCAACAAATATTCAGAGGGGCTTGGGGTTCCTAGTTGGGCTACTACAGCGCAAAAGTACAAAGCCACACACACAGACAGATAAAACAGCAATGAATAGACTGACAAACGGACAGACAAGTGGAGTTACCCTCGTTCACACACAGAGATAGATAAAGAAACAACCAAACATTTTTCTTTTCCTCTCCTCATAATATTGAACTATTTTGATAGTACAAGATTATCGTGGAGATGGTAATGGTACAAGCGTAAATATTGGAACTTTTGAGGGTTGGACAATCGAAAAAACAAACAAAAAGAAAAAAATGTTTCTTCAAGAATTCCAACAAATATGATGGAAGCAGAAGCGAACGAATTTTTGTTTTGTAAAATTAATCAATAGACTACCCGCTCGAGGGAGCATTACGGTAACACAAAGGAGGGAAAAGAGAGAAAGAGGGTCGAGGACACGGATAGGGAGCGCAAGAGTATGCTATTTGATGAGGAGCATTTGGAGGGTGAGAAAGATAGATTCATAGATAGATAGGGACCAGACCGATTCAAGGGCGTGTACAATGCAATGGGAAAACGATAGGAGAGGTTTCAAGATATACTGTAGTTTAAGAAACAAACAAACTGCACTACAAGATCTTCTGGATAGAGAACTGAACGGAAAAGGGGGGGGGGCGGAGAAGCAAGGCTGCGGTGCACATAATTTTTCGATGCGACGACTAGGTCTTGATTGGGGTCCTTAAGACCTTTGCAGTACCTTAAGGCTAGAAGGAATTCATCACTTAGTCGTAAGAATGGTACAGATGAGAGAAATATCCGTGGAGGAAAAAGCGCGGAATCGTAGCAGCATAACTATCAATACCTTACGAGAAAGAAGGGAGAAAGCGCAGCGAAATTACAGCCAACGAAGCTTGAAACTCTCCTGATTCGGGGAGAAGCTTATTCGGAAAGGGAAAGGCAAACTCGTAGAGTATGGGGGGATAGTGTGCACACATGGCATTAGGGCTGACTGAGAGGCAGATGACCTTAATGAGATGACTTAAGGTCCCTAGGTCCTTAAGGTGAGATCCTTAAGATCCCAGGGATGCATAAGGTTGGGGGGCGGGGGAGATAAGGTCGACGCTTAGGCAAGGTATTCGTAGGTGTCCCGCTCGTTCTCCAGCCGGGACAAGTACTCCTTCTCGATGAGAATATCGATGCACTTCTTGACCATCGGAATCTGCAAAGACTTTCTTAAATAGGCGCTATGCTAACACCATAAAGCTGCGAGCTGTAGGCGGAGCCTACAGCTCGTGCAGACTGGAACAGAGAAATTCCGCCTAGCCAACCACCAAAAAACGTTCGGGAAACCAATAAATATTATTATCTAAATCTAGAGAATAGCATAATTAGCCCCCCTAATCCTCCAACCTTGGGCTTGAACCGGGAGGTGAGCTGAGCGATGACCTCGGTCATCAGCTGCGAGTGACTCATGCGCTTGCGCGTCTTCATTATGCGCACGATCGCCGCCTGTGCAAAAAGAAATAAATAGAAATAAACAAAAAAAAGAAACAGAAAAGAAAAACCTATCGTAAGTCTACCATATAGTGGTGAATCACACACTAGCTTTAGTCACTGTTAACACACAAAAAAAGCATAATAATGGAACATGAATGAAAAAATAATAATTCCGAAATCCTAGCAGTATGGTTTATAGGCTTAAAATCGGTTACCTTTCGACGATAAGTTTCGTTGTTTTTGGTGGCCAGACGCGTCGCGGCTATGAATGATGTGTGAAACATAAGTGTCAAAAGTCGCCGATTTTAAACCTCTAGTATGGCTGCTCTAACCCCCGTCGTACATACCTGGATGACCATCTTCCTATTCTCCTCCACATTCTGCTGCACTTCACTCTGCTCCTGCTTCGCCTCCGTTCGCATCACGTTCTTCGACAGATCAACCTGGAACCGGAGGATATCATTAATTTTAAGCAAGCCCCTCCACCTTTAATACTATTCTTCGCCATTCTAGCGATCGCATAGATAAACTTGATAAAACAGTTATTATTGACACGTAAGTTGCACAGGCGCACCTTGAGCTTCTTGTTCTGGTAGTTTAGATTGAGCGCGAACCGGGTGCCCGCCCCTCCGTCCTCATTGGCAGCAGCCGAAGAGGACGACGACGACCCCTCGCCGCCCTCCACCGCACGCAGGATATCCGCCTGGAAGCACGACAACTTGCCTTTGCCAAACTATCGCTTGATCTATACAGCGTTATAGTAAAGATCTGCCGAATGCACAGTCTATATATATTGTTCCAGAATGCTATCTTTCATAGCTAATGAGGCAGAAGAACAGTCGCCAATTCTACAGTACCCCCTCCTCCTAGATATAGAACTACAGTATACCTTGACGAGGGAGGCGAGAATGGGGCTGAGCTGCTCCTTCTTCATCTCGAGGGCCGCGAGGATGTCCGAGGCCGCGTACTCGAGCGACTCGTTGAACAGCAAGAGCACGGACATCTGCGGGGTCAGCGCCTGCGAGGGTACGGTACCTACGGGATTACGGTAGTTTTCTCGACTTGAATGACTTGACTGAACCTCATGTACTGCATAACTCTCACCATTTTTATGCTATATTGCAGTAGCATTCGAGCTATCACGGTGCAAGCATTAACGATACAATGAATAGCGCATTTCTCCGATTCTCATCCTAAACATTTCCTACGACTACTGTACTTTTTCCCATTGTTGGTCTTAGAGCACGGTATTCGGAGCACTTCGAAACCCCGAATAATTTTCACATTTTTTTGTTTGCTACGATAAGCATTATTAGGACGAAGAACGCTCTTCTCTCCCGCGCCATTCTACCACACCAAAGTTCGCTTTGTTACCAGTTTATAACCACAATGTAGATCCCTCTTACTCTCAGTTTACAGCTCATCCCTCCTCTCCTCCCTTTAGTATATGTGCACTCTCCAAATGCTGCACTATGAACGCTCCTACGGACGGGCAGAGGGGACGTCAGAGATGCAGAGGAAAGGGGAGAGAGTGCAGACGAGCAGAGTACCGAGCGAGAGAGCGGAGGGACTACATGGCAGAGAGGAGCGGGCGGAGAAGGAGAGACGAGCGAGAGAGTAGGCGGTGTGAAGAGGGCGCAGAGAGCGAAAGAGGCGCACGCTCTTTCGCAGCAAGAGTACATGGGGAGAGAGTGTAGGGGGGGGGGGGGGGAGATCATAGAATGAAGGAGGGATAAGGATGAGACTCATGGGAAGGAATGCAATACTGCATGAATTGCTTACTATTGTTCATTCATTGTTTATCGCGCACATTTTTTTTCCACTTTTGACCATGCACGGGGGGGTCGTGTCCAAATACGCTTCACCCCGCCTTCATCAAGAGCTTGGTTCAAAACGTATGTTGCTTTCGGAAGACTTTCGGAAGATGTAGAGATTATTTCTTTCTGATTTGCATCTGCTGGATACCGTGGATGATTGGAAACTTATGCTGATGAACATTGGGATGGTCAGCATGTACTCTCCCCGCATGCCCCAAGCATCACTTCAGGTAAATCAGACCTTTTTATATAAAGCAATAACAAAAGAATAAATAAGCGAGATAAAACTCACGACAAACGAGTACCGCTTGGGCCAGACGTTCGTCACCAGTTCTCCCCTGCTCTGCGAGTAGACCCACGTAAGCTTGCGGCCGGTGTGCACCGTATTGTAGAAGGCCGTGAACTCGGACATACACGTGTTCAGTCTCTGTAACCATCGATTACTTTATCACCTAAAATATCAGGAGCTCAACCAGTAAACTCTACGGAAATACGGGGGAGGAGTTACGATTGATATACGAAGGGGTACGCTGTACCTCGGGAAAGGTACAGCGTACCTCTTCGTATATATTGATATCGTAACTCCTCCCCCCGTATTTCCCTTCTCAAACCAAACCTGCGGCAGCAGCATAGGCATGGGCTGTTGCGAGGGCCACGCGTTCGCCCCGAGGACCATAACGTTGAAGTCGCAGCTGAGCCGCTTGTTCGAGGCCAGACACGACTCGCGGAACTTGTCCGAGATCTCCTGCAACGACAAAGGAGAAGGGTTACGGTAGAGATCGGATTTACGGTACCCCTTTACCAGCTCGTGTGCACATGCCTTTGCAACATGATGCTTCTAACCAAGCGTGAAAGAGGTACAGATGAAAGTAGAAAAGATAAGACAATAATGCATAGCACCAATGAATTTAAAAAATTAAATTACAAAACAAACAAAAATAAACCCCCCGTAAATACCTTGCTCAAGCCGGTATCCGTGAACATTCGTTGCATCTTCGACGTGTACTCGAAGCCGCACATCTGCAATACCGTATTTATTATTATTATTATTATTATTTATCTGCGTCTATAATTGCTTCTTCTCCTATTCCGTACAAGGAATCCACGAGCTTTAGTCTACCATCCGCTCGCAAGAGGACCAACCTGCTTGAGCTTGGCAATCATATTGCTCTCCGCTTCGTCGCTCGCGGAAATGTCCTGAACCAGCCGTTTGGCGAACATTTTCGTGTAGAACTTCTGGAAGATGTCCTTGTCCTCGATGTACTTGAAGATTACCATCTGCAAAGGGAGAAACTAAATCAATTCTTTAATCTTTCGAGTCGTTCAGGTATGACAACGTTGCATGCACAACTACTGGCAAACAAGCTACGAAACTTCGCGCATTGGTCTTGCGGCTGCATTCCGCTAATAAGACCAGCTAAATGTGCGCATCCCATAATGAGTAGCTCATTAATCATCTACTTACCACTTTGTTCAGCATTTCCTCCATCTCATTCTCGTCCGTATTACGGGCCGATTTGCGCAGTATTTGGTCGCAGTACCTGCAAGACCCTGATCATTCATGATTCCCCAAATCGATCATATAATTATTTTTAATGAATAAATCCTACAGTACACCTCGCCGTAACCACCGTACCTCGCCAGCAACTCGGGACACTTGCTGCTGTTTACGTTGTTCGCGCCCGCCTCGCCTACCGTAACCGCGTTCCTGCAAAGATCCGCTCAAATAAGTCATTATTTTGACAAAAACGTAAACCGTGAGTAAGCGCTCATTCCTCCTTCATCCGCACCATCTTCATGCCGCTTATCGCAAACAGGAATGAGGCAAACGATGGAACACCTTCTTCAAACCATATACCTTGTCGTTGCACAATTTGAATATACCAAAACAAAACTTAAGCAAAACTTAAATAAGGCCTACAACAACGAAATGAGTAGTCGCAAACCGATTGATGTAGTGCGTGGCAGCCTTGTCCAGTGCCTGGACGAAGCCGCTCTCGTTGCGGAACGACGTGGCCACGAGCGACTGATAGCGCATGTGCACCTTCAGGAGCGTGTGCACAAACTCCTTCGCGTCCTGCAACGAAATCCCCTACGAATGCCTTTTATTTCCCTATCATAACTAACAGTAAATAGCATAGTCTACTCATCATTTCCGTCAACTCACATTGGATATAGTCGATGCGGCGGCCGATACCGCGGCCAGTCCCTGCTTCTTGATGTGTTCCTCGAGGGTCTTCCGCAACTCATCCAACCCGCCATCCACACGCTCACACAGCACGTACATCCGACCGAGGTCCTGCAACGAATTTTTTCCTAAAATTTCAATTTCCCTTAATTATCAGAATTATGAAGGTTAAAAAGGTATAACGTATTAAAGGCTAGAAACCTCGTCCCTCTGCGTCTCTAGCAGCGTGCAGAATTCCTTCTGGAAGAGCTCCAGCTGGTTGTAGATGAGAACCTGCAGTGAACAAATGATCCATTTCTCATCTATACTATATCTAAGCAGTAATAATCACACCCTACAGTGAAAGAAGAGAGCATCCAAATAACACTAAAAGAATATTCAAATGTCCCCGCCCAACTACCGTACCTTCTCGCAGCACGTCGCAAGGGGCGTCAGGGACGCCTGATTCAGGTACATCTCACAGCGCACCCGCTCCTCCTCGAGACGGCGCTCCACCTGCGCAACATAACGCTCTTGGCACAGTGCCAAGTATTCAACAGACAAAGTTGGCACATTGCCAACAGTTAACCCCGTTCCCCCCTGAGCTTACCCTCTTCATGTAATCGGTGACCGTGCCATTTTCCAGGAAGCACTGGGCTTCGTTCGAGTAGTACTGCTCAGTCACCTCGAGGAACTTCGCCTCGAAATACGTCCTGAAAAGGGACGGAATCAGCCTAACAACAATGTATTCCAATAAATAACCCTATATTCCAATAAATAACCCTATAAAAGGTCAAAATCCCTAAAAATGATGAAATCGCATTAAAAAAAGCTGCTTAACAGCATCACTTTGCTTCTCAATAATTGCGGGCATATTTAGCGATGGTGATGCCTTCGCGGGCTCGCTTACTTGTATACGCGTAGCCGCGAGGGCGTCCGCGTCGCGTCTCCGGATGGAATGGGCGCGTCGGGCGGCTCGTCCACCCCGAGTTCCACTGCAAACCGGAGACTTCCCCCTTTCCTTTGCTCACTTCCTATGAACACCTTTGGAAAGCAACGAGACCTCATTATTCGCTTAACGAGAAGATCAGACGCTATTATGTAAGCTGTGAAGCATAGCCGAAAAACGAATTCCTTGCCGGGTGGTTCTCTACTATGAGCAGTGGAATTCTGCAGAAGAGTGCTTTTGATAGCTATGTTTCACACACCATTAATTCTCGTCAGGCAGAGCAATGCAACCACCCTTCGGACCACAAGAACTCCTCTCATGCTCATCTCTGCCGTAACCAGCCTACCAAAGCAGTCGACGACGCCCTTGATCAGCTGCGACGTCACCGTGATGCCGTTGCGTTCCTGCATCATCAGGCGCACCGTTCATTTCGCGATAATCCCCCCCCAATCTAGACTAGGCTCGACGCAGAAAAGACATTCCATGTCCGTCCCTCCGGATACGTTTCAGAGCACAATCAAAAAGGAGAGATAGATTGTCACACAATATACAGTTTTAACTGTTAAAACAAATAGTAGAAACTACAAGTCTTATTGTATAGTGGAATAAACGGCGATCCGTCAGTTTCTTCCGTTCCAAAACGAGCCTAATTCTCTCACGTTTGCACACTCACTCGCCTTATATTCGGAATGCTTTTCCGACGGATCTTTTTAATCCACTATAGCAACAAACTAACTCTCTTGGCCAAATACCAGCTTAGGCTAAAGACCGGCTCCGGTTGAAGTTTTACTGTGCTTACAAGTTAGCGGAAAGAGCTGCACAGCTCTCTCAACGTTCACTTTCCTCTAATAATATTACCCCATCTCTCTCCCCGAACTCACATTCTCAATCAGATCCAGAACGGCCTTGTTCACGCTTTCCTTCATGCGCACCGACAGAATCTCCTTCCATTTGACGAGCGCGAGCTGGAAATTATTATATACATTATATGGAATTATATGCAAATTATTATATATGGAATTATATTATATGGAATATTATATGCAAAGTAGTAATATGAGACAACCGCTCGTGCTGGAAAAGTGCTGAAAGAGAATGTAGAACAAAAAACGCCAAATTGAATTTCCCGCCCTCCCAGCCTACCGTATACACGTAGAAGATGGACGTATTGCTGTTCTCCAGTTCCCGCTTGATCCAGTGGCGGTTGAGGTACGAGAAGATCCCGTCGACAACCTGCGCATCACTTTTTCCCTTTTTTGAATTTCATGTCGTTTCCCGCCAATATTGAATTTTCAAATTTCCCGCTCGCTCCGAATTGTCGATGCTCAAGATGGGTTGCTTGAGTGTCCCGTAACGCTCTCTTTAAGTGTTCCCTCGACTTCCTTCGTATACCTTCCATACACCGTGGGAGGGTCTCACAGCAGGATTAGTCGACCACTTTTAGCCTTGAATTTGGCAAAAATTGCAAAATCGGGAAGAATATGCGACATCTATATGTTCAACATTTTGAACTTCCCTCGTGCCAGTGTAAGGAGGGGGTCACAGATCGCAATCTATTCGTGTGAGAGGGGGGGACGAGAGTACATGGCCTCAAGGCTAATGGGAGACAATGAGGGTGAGGGAACACTAGGAGGTGTTGCAAGGGCATTGGGAGACGGCAAAGTTCCTAGCTTTATTATTTTCCTTTGCTCTCGAACTTTTTGTCCTCCTTTTCTAGTTCTTGAAAACATTGCATACCTTGGAGCAGAAGCGAAACTTGTCCCACTCCGAGACGAAGAACCGCAGAAGGTCCTCGCCGGATAGATCGTCGCACTTCTGCAAATTTAGTACTCTGAAGCTGTTGTGGACGGAATTAACGTATAACAAAAAAGATACATTTTGCTTGAAACCTTCAACATCACTATGACATGTCTGTCCTTCTAGGATTGTGTACTGATTTGCCCGAAAGCTCACCACCAGAATGGTCTTGACGTGGTCCATGATGAAGTCCGTAAGTTTCGAGTACAGGTCGTGACCGACGAAGTCCGTGCTCGAGCCCGAGGGAAGATTGCGACCCGTCTGCAACCGTATTCAGTACAGTTAGAAAGACCACGGTGGAATCGAGACAATTTCACCAAGCTACAAGCCAAAAGTATCGCTAACACTGTTTTAATTGTTTCCCGCAAGAAACACAAAAAAAGAAGGGAGACCCACTCGCTGTGATCGGTTCTTAGCCAGCGTTGAGACGTGCTGTGTTATCGTCACCGCCGTGCAGTAATCGTAGACATATCTGAAAGATTCAGTGTAATATTTATCGGAGCATTTCATCGATCAGGCTAAAAATGGTGTGCATCTGACCTTCTAAATAACTAGAGTGAAAAAAACACCGTGAATGCCCGTAAACCGCGATAAAGCCAAACTCACGTGTACAGCTGCATGTAGCGTGCTGGGACCATGGGCAACTTCAGGTAAACCTTAATAAAAGTTTACATCGAAGCTCGGTTTGAGGAGAAAACAAAAACAGAAAAGAGGACATTTCAGAGATTGTCGGGACGTTCACACGGCCACGTTCTCGATTCCACACTCAAAGTGCCTTTCGAAATCACGGAATTACTTATCACTGAGTCGATGTGAGTGTCTCACTGTCTCGCGACACTACTTCACTACTGGTTCGGGTTTATCAAGGAGTCATCACGCAAAAATAAAGAACCAACCTGCTTCAGTCCCTCCTCCAGGTCACCCCAAATCTCGTCAATCGTCATATTCCGACGCTTCACCGCATTTGACATGACTAGAACTGAAAACAACACAGTTACAAATCAATAAGATAAAATAGAGTTACTTCTTACACGAAAGCATTGAACTCTTATCCTCTTATAAGCCTCTTATCTATCAAAGGCGCGATAAGCGAGCACTTCGCAGAGCGTAAAAACATGCATTCTTTGCGATTCCCCACATATTTATGGCCTATGAACCGTCCTTTCAATCAACATATACCGTTAAGCTAGTAAATTGAGGGCCGTGTTTGAAACACTTGAAACAAGGCCATATCTCGGCTGGGAAAGGTCGTACAGAGTTCTGGTTGGAATTTTTGGAATCCTCAGGACGAGATCTATTTGTGTATCAAGTTTGGTAATGGTTCATCAAGTCTAAAGACCTTTAAAACGTAAAAATGTGGCATTGGAGAGGATCGAAAAGGGATAGCGAGAATTTCATTTATTTAAGATATATAAATGCCGTTTTAACGGGTTAGAGTTGTCTAATCATCACCAAACTTGATAGACACGTAGATCTCGCCCTGAGAATTCCAAAAATTCCAACCAGAACTCTCTACGACCTTTCCCAGCCGAGATATGGCCTTGTTTCAAGTGTTTCAAACACGGCCCACAATTTACTAGCTTGACGGTAAATAAGAAAACCAAAGAACACCAAGCGAAACAACTGCTGGTAGAAGTATCACGTGCCGAGGTGCCTGGTACTAGTTAACTCGAGAGCCGTAAACCAGCAAATAGTCTGCGAGCGTGCTATTTCCCAGAACGCTTACTACCTTACCTTATTCAAAGCAGCGAGAGTGCAGTTCGGAGATGGTCCAAGGCCCAGGAAAGGTCAGGCCCTTGGATAACCGCAAACTGTCCTGCAAATGGTGAGCCTTTTCCGGGAATGCGGAGTGGGCCGGGAAATGGGAAATCACGATGGGGGGTACCGTCTAGTTTAATAAGAATACGGAAGAAATTCGTCGATTCATGCGTCACTTCCATGCGGCCCTGACAAAGTTTTAAAGCTCGCAAAAAGAGAGCAAAAGGGGGCGGAGCCAGCACTCTAGTCAGCCAGTCCGGCGTGAATCAGGGAGCGCGCCAATTCAAATTCCGGTTTGAAAAACGGACCGGTGTGATACCGTATGCTAAGTATTTTCCGTCTTATTTCTTGAGTACATTTTTGTTCCTGGATTTTGATCTTGTTATTAGTAGAGCAATATTTACTAACCTTATTATGTTTACACTCTTCTCCTGCACAGCTTGTCCACCTGTCCGATTGCTTTCATGGCATTTTGCCAAAATCCTTATGCAAATATCCATTGATTAGTCTAATCCTTATGCAGTGGCCATGGCAAGAGAGACTGCTTCATTAGCATGTGATTTTTTGAATGTACAGTAAGATCAAATACGCTTACGGCTCTCAAGCGCATCAGTCACCTCCGAGGTGCTTGAACACGCTGTGTCCTGTTCGCTACGTATGAGAAATGCTAAATATGCACGTCTTCATCACAGGGATAACATGATATTCGAAATGTACACAATATGTACGCAAATTATGCAAAGTCAACGATGGATACAAGACAGAAAAGGAGGAAAGTAATATTCACAATGGCAAAGAATATTTTCCGATCAAGCTAAACAGTCTACATGCGGATATTCATACGAGCTTTCTCCATCACTTCCTTCTTGATCTTCGGATACAGTGGATACTGCTGAAGGACCCTCTGACAAACCTGAACAAAAGAATTTTAAAAAAAATATTTTGCATATTTTTGGTGTCATTCATTCCGCACCTCAATCGAATCGAAGAGCTTCTTGCACTTGAGGTAATTGTACGCGAGTTTGTAGCCTGAAATGGTCCATTTATACATTTCTATTCCACAGCATTATAAACGAAGCCAAAAATATCAAAGAGCGAAACTGTAGTTCGAATTTAATATCTACGATTTTGCGAATGGTCCCGGACTTTTCCTCATTATCCTTATTCTTGACTTGTGCTATGCAAATAGGTACAGTATCCATGCATCTCTCACCGATAACGGGATTCCTCTTCCGGCAGAACCGCCACGCATCTTCGTAGTGCGCAGCCGCCTCCATCCACTTCTGCTCCTTCTCGTGCAGGTAACCCATCAACTCGAAGGCTTTGATGCAACTCTAGAAATCAATATTTATTTTTCCTTCATTCCGCGATTCACAGAGTTACCCATCAAAACGTAACTGTTATACAGTTTTCGTTAGCTACAAAAAAAAACAGAGATAAAGTGGGTGACTCACAGCATTGTACTGCAGGACCTTCTGTATCATCGTCGTCGCTTGGTCGTTCTTGTTCTGATTCGAGTACAGCTCTGCGAGAAGCAGCCAACCTGAAGCGTCAAATTACACTTCCGATTCAGACGCTCTACTGTTACATTTCAGCGGTATTACATTACAAACTGTGAGAAGTAGAATAGCTTATAGAAATTGTGCAATTCAGATTGACCCTAACATCTAACGGTTATTCTCCAGACCACTAGGTAACAAGCTCTATTCGTTCTCGCTTGACCACGCATAAATATTCGCCAACCCGCTAGGGAAATCTTGCTCCGGCGCACCAAGCATAAGCAAAAGCGTACACTTCTCGAGCGAGTCGGCCTCCTCCAGGTTCCACTGGTGGTTCATCACCCGCTTGAGCAGCTGCTTGGCCTTCGGGGACTGCTTGAGGATAATGTAGGCTCGGGCGGCCCCGAGGACAGCGCCCACGTTCCGTACGCGGTCCTGACCATACTTCAATTCACTCGACTTGATCACTAAGCTTTAGAGCATTCCATTCCATTCGCGTCTTTTTGAGGTATATTATTACTCATAACTCTTTCAAATATGTTTCATGCATCATGCATAACCGTGACGCGCCTCGTCACCAAAAGCAGCGAAACATATTGGTCAAAAGGATGCGAATGTAATGCTGTACTTAGGCAGCTTCGCTTACATTGGAGTCGATAGCCAGTCCGAGGAAGGTGTCCAATGCCTCCTGCACCCGCGTCTTCTCTCCCGTAGCCATGTCGATCATGGTCATGTGCAGCGTGAACCTTCAACAACTATCGAGTCTTGCAAGGCAAGCATCTCCACGTAGAAGAGCTCTTGACAGAGCACAATGTGATACTAGCAGTTTTTTTCATTTCCTTCAAATCTATCTTCACAAGTATAATATGATACCTGAGACGCTTCTAGAGGGGAAAACCCACTTGGAATCGGGAGTGCTGCTGCGAAACTGAAGCTCTTTTAGGAACCGCTCTGCAGTTTTCGTGTTGGCTCGTTCGCTGAGTTATATGATTTTTCAGTAAATCAGAAAAAAGATCTTTTTTTAAGAATTGGCACACATCGCCAGTCTTCGTCGTACCACACTCCATAACCACTCACGAATGGGTAGCGGGAGAAGATAAGATAAGATAATTTTATTGCAGTTTCAAGGAAACGCGAATAATAACGTAAATAGAAAATGAGAGAGAGAAAGAGAAAAGATAACATTGCACATGAATGAATGAATTAGCAAGGGCAAATGTAATTACGTAGGATTAGATGATATTCTGGAGTAGTTAAAGGCTCTCGCACTACGCACAAAGAAGCTATTGGTTCTGTAG
>LS837065.1:39723-50492 GCA_900490955.1 Micoletzkya japonica
GACGAACGGTGAAGGGATTGGACGACTGAGGGACATGAGGAAGATTCATAGGGTCAGAACGAATGGAGGGAGTGAACGTAGGAGGGGATCTAGACTTGCGTTTGCTCTTATTCTGGGGAAAGGACGGTCTAACAGTGATATACTTCCATTGAGGGGGACAGTTGATGGATTTCATGAGATGGCAATTTTTGAGAATGAAAAAAAGAAAATTCATTTTCATGGTTTTGTTTCATGGCGTAAACGATCTATCCACTTATCTACCGTGTTTAACAGAATCTACGATGTTCAGTTTTCGCCAATAATATAAAGAGACGTAGCCCGAAAACGGTGGTCCGTTTCCCGTTCCCCTCACACTACGTCCTGCTGCATAGAATAGATTCGTATGCAAATTAAGAGAGTGGAGGCGAGAGAGCATGGAAATTGGAGAGACGCAGAGACATTCGCAATTTCGGAACTGGTAAAAAGTCGTGCCCCCCCACTCACTAAGGGTCGTCCGACTCCAGATCTCCGATGATCTCGTTGTCGGGGTTGAGGCAGATCTCGACGATGTTGTAGATGGCCTTCTCTCCCCATTCCAGGTCCCTCCGGGCACGATTGAACGCTTGCAGGGCGGTGTTCAGCTCTCCCGAGAGCCTCAATTTCCGTCCCTTTCAAATGTTATGACATAGCTAGAGGATACGAATCGTGTGCTTTTCGACGATATGTTTCGTTGTTTTTGGTGGCTAGAAGCGTCGCGGTTACGAATGATGCGTGAAACATTCGCATCAAAAGTACGCGATTCGTATCCTGTGGACATAACTGGATATATGAATTGGATCAGAAATATATGCAATATATCTAGGCCTTATAACGAAACCATTCCAATCTATAGTATACCTACGTTTGTGGTGTGCACTTTATGCTATTTCTTCACATACCATTCGTGCAGTCCCTTGCAGTAGTTGAGTCCGGCATCTACCGTAGCCCGAGGATTCGCTTCGAGAGCCCGACGGAGACGATTCTGCTCGGGACAAAAAAGGTTGCTGCGATAAAAGTGCTATTGCAGCATACAATACTCATTTATTATTTTATTATGAATCTCTGTCAAAGGAAATCTTCCGTCAGTCGTCCCGTTCCTACTTCCGACGAGATAGCGAAGCGGCATGAAGAGAGTGCAGACGAAGTAGGAATGAGATTACTGACGGAACTATTTCGTCACTAATATCTCTCACCTCCGCCGTATCCATATCCCCCCGCCTCCATGACAACTCAATGAACCGAGCGAGCGCGTGGTAATTGTCTGCAATTTTCAAAATGAGCGATTTTGAATTTCGCTTTTGGCGGGAAGGTTTCTTACTAGGTGTCTGGTCGAGCACTTCTTTGAACTGTGCGTAGGCCCGGTCGCATTCGTTCTTCGTGTACAGAATATCGGCTATCATCTAAAGTTTTTTTTTAAAAATAATTTATATCATACTTTATTCTCTCTAAAATAGACCTATCTTACCAATGTTGCGTCCACGTTGTTCTTATCGATGCTCGTGATGACCTAAAAATACAATTTTTTGGCGACTGCATATAGCTATCGACTGTAATAACTGTAATGACATAGGTAGTAGATGTCTGATGTCATAAATGGTTAGCTTATAATAGATGCTGAAGCGGAATATCCATCGTACCTGACACTGCTTATTGCACTGTTCCAGGCGATTCGTACTGAGGTAGGCTTGGGCAAGAGCGAGGTTGGTCTGTAATGTTATTGACGAAGGCGTTCCGTCTGTCAACTCATTTCTACTTTGTCTGGACTCTCTTCGCCTTCGCTCTCTCGGGAAATTAGACAACGGATGGAACATTTACCTCAACCATCTCCAGACTTTTTTCGCAAGACGTATCTTACAGTTTAAGTGCGCGTGAACGTGGTTTTGGCGTGAGCGTCTTTAGTTTCCCGTCGCGCGTCTTACAGTTTTTATTCACGCGCGTCTCGCGAAAAAAGTCTGGAGATACGTGGCGATGCGATGGGCGTTGCCACGGAACCCTCTAGAGCACTCACGAACAGCGGGTATAATTGGGCAGTAAGAGGTGTGAACGAGATAGAGAGAAGGGGGGACGTTCTCCACAACGTCCTGCTGTGTAGAATAGAGTCATATGCAAATTCAGAAAGTGCAGGCGAGAGAGCATGGAAATTAGAGCGACGCAGAGATTTTCGGAACGCGGACTGGTAAAACGTCGTGCGTTCTCTCTCACAGCTCATTGTAAGTGGAGGAGTCGTTTGTGGCTTCTACACGTAGTCCCCGGCAACTTGCTGCCACTCAACATCTTGTGAGTCAATTACCACCTGTGCGCTGTGCTGTGAACTCAAGATCCATTCCTAATCCTATTATAAGTTCCTTTAACATTCACAACTTCGCGCTCCACCTTGATATCGGTCTCATTGAGTGCGAGAGCTTCTTTGTAGGCCTCAATCGCTTTGGTCATGTCCCGCTTGTACTGATGCATCTCCGCGATTTGGCAGCAGATCCTGAGAATGACCATTCGATTACCGTGCGTTTTAGGTCATATAGTGGATTAAAAAGATCCGTCAGAAAATCATCATGAATATAGGGTCAGAGAGTGTGTAAAAGTGAGAGAATTAGACTCATTTTGGAATGGAAGAAACTGACGGAACGCTTTGGTGCACTATATACGCGGTGTAGAAGAGCGATTCCCACAGGATACATGATCACGTTTTTCCGTGTCTTTTCCACAAAGATGACCTTTGAGGAACACATTTGGCAATCTTAGAGGTTCTCAAGTTCTCACTTGGCGCACTCGCGTCTCATCTGAACGTTCAGGGCTCCATCCGTCTTAGAAATCACCCGCTGCTGCAGGTTCTTAGCCTGAAATATTCTGTGTGGTTTTTTGTCACTCTCTAGAAACAATCAAGCACGATGCCATTGTTTTGCGATTTTATGGAAGTTGTGACGCGTAGATATAGTGGAATAAAAAGATACGTCAGTAAACCATTCTGAATATCTAGCGAGAGAGTGTGTAAAAGTGAGAGAATTAGACGCATTTTGGAATGAAAGCAACTGACGGACCGGTTTATTCCACCATATATCTATCTATCCCCCTATCGTATTTCGCTAGCTTGCCTAATATTCGGTAGTCTAAAAACGGGAGTATACACGACTCTGCCGAGTCCTGCCCAACCGACCTTAACCAAGTCTTCGTTTGCCTTGTCGAAGACTCCCTTCTCATGGTGGACCTTGGAGAGGAGGAGAAGGTACTGCACGTGGGCTTGCATCGTCGACAATTCTGACAGGCAAAGTCCGTCTCCAGCTTATTCATTTGAAATTAAATAGGAATAAATGTGGAATAAATGAAATAATTAATGCATGCCACATCTAACAACGAAGGCAAAACATCTAAAAACGATATATCTTACCTGTTTCTCTAAAAAGTCTTGCACAAATACCCCTCGTTACCTACTATTTTACATTTGCCTTTTCTTCCTTTTTTCATATAAGACCCGCGGAACTAAAAAGTCAGAATGGTATCTTGGCGCCGTAGCAAAATGCAAAGAAGCCAGGTGGAATCTTGGCATTTTGTTACTGTGCCAAGATACCATTCTGACTTTTTAGTTCCACGGGTCTTATATTGTGCGAGACTGCATGAAATCCATCTACCTTCGCAATATAATTTGGCTGGTGGAAAACACATAGCGAAAATTGAGACACGGTTATATCTAAGCGTGTGATAACTCGGTGTCTCCCTTCACGAACCAGTAGGGTTGCTCTCCTTCTCCAGCGGGTCCATCAGTACCCGTTCACACTTCTCGTAGTTACCCATCCTGCAAAAAAACTTTCTTTTATGTAATTGGCATATTGTGCGACCTAAATGACGATGGATGATGGAATTGTGTAAAGGTAAAAAATTTATATTTTAGGCTACTATGAAACATAAATATCTTCTCATGTTCAGAGAGTCCTAGTATTACAAGCGCCATGGAGTTTGACATACTTGTAGCATGTTTCAAATCATTGTATAAATCGCATACGTTTGATATTTGCTTCAAAACCATAATTTTTCTTTGAACGAGGTCCAAGAGAACTGATCAATGACTTTTTCTCAAAGGAGAGGAGAGCGTCATAGGTAGGAATCGAGAAAATTCGGAACGGAAATATGTCAAACTTTTTGGCGCTTGTAATAACAGGTCATTGCGAATATGGTTTTGCTACTTCTTTGTTCAAGATTACGCAGTCAATGCGTCGATAAATTATTATCATGATTATTATGATTATGATTATGATTATTATTATGATTATAATAATAATAATAATAATAATAATAATAATAATAATAATAATAATAATAATAATAATTATTATTATTATTATTATTATTATTATTCTGTCCGGGCCTGAACAGTAGATTGGCCAGCTTGGCTCGCATATTCGAGTCTCGGCCGCTCTTCACCGCAGCTTCGTAGTAGTTTACGGCCTGCAATTGTTTCTTTTTGTTTCACGGATACTTCTGAATGGGATCCGGGAGTGTACGAATCACTCAAAAATGAAGAAAATAAAGAACTATTTAGACCATGTGTGCCCCAACGAACCTTAGTATACAGGTGGCATTGCACGTAAGCTTCTCCGATCTTCTCTGCCAACGCGTGATCCTTCGGGTTGGCCTTCAGAGCCTTTTCGTACACTTCGATCGCGAGTTTGGGCTGGAATTTTTGCGACTATTACGGTAAGCAAGATGATTCCTGGTAGGAATCTTGAGATTAGATATCAGAAATTGAGTCCTTTTGATGCTTACGATCAGAACCACGCCTCAAGTAGAACATGGGTCTTTTCCATTATTACGCTTCACGATTCACTTATAATGAACCCATGGCTTGTTATCCTGTGTTCGATGAAGCATAATCATTAAAAACAACCGAGTGGAATGCTATAATCTTAAGTTGAGATGCTCACATTTTGCACGCTCATATACGCGTCGCCCAGTAGAGAATACGTGGTGGGCGAGGCTTCCTTGTCGAGCAATTCTCTGTAATTACATAACAAACAGTTCATTACACAGGGTATCTAAGAAAAGTCAAAGTAAATTCATAATTAATAGGAACTCTGGTGGGAGAAATTCGACGTATTGGTGACGAAGAGCTTCCGTCAGTAAAATCATTCCTACGTTGTCTGGACTCTCTTCATGCCTCTTCGCTCTCTCGTCGGCCGGAATGAAAAAGAGATTTCCCGTACTTGAACATGACAGTGAACATCTGCTTGTCCTTCTTCTCTTCGAGGTAGATCTCCGCCATCTTCGTACGGGCAGCCATGTAGTTCGACTGGCTCGGCTTCACCTGCGCATCATATTTACCGCTAATCATACGCGCAGGCGGTCTGCTGGTTTCATGGCCCGTATGCAGCATATCTCATCATGAAAAACCCTGACGCTCGACTAGTAATCTTTGCCCTATCTCGCAATCATGCCTGATTCCCCCCGTACCGATCCCAGAATGGCCAGTGCGCCGTCGACGTCGCCCTTGGACACGTGCAGCTGCGCGTTCATCAGCAGCAACTGCTCCTCCTGCTGCGTGCCCTTCCACCGCCCGAGGGCTTCCCTCATCATCACATCGACCTCCTCCTGTATTGTTAATCTTCACCATTGATCTGCTTCATTCTGCTTAAAGGAACTGTCCCACGAAAAAAATCGTTGTTGAGTTAGTCGTTGGAAACATAGCAGTATGGTCTAGACAACAAGATGTGCAAAAATCCGGATTCGAAACTGCTCTCTAGGCCTCAGTACGGCCATCTGAATGTGTGGGATACGGTAAATCTTGTGGGGTAGTTTGTAGTTTAGCCAAGCACTCCTCTCCCACAAATATACCCAGTGGCATCGCCTGATCTCCACCGCTCTCTCATCTAGGTACACACCTTCACCCCTTCCCTAGCTCTTCCCTTCCTACTCCATGGAGAGCGAGACCGAACAGGCATTGCCAGGGGTTATTTAGATAGATAGTCTAGACTACAAACTGCCCCACAAGATTTACCGTATCTCGCACATTCAGATAGCCGTACTGAGGCTTAGAGAGCAGTTTCGAATCGGAATTTTTGCCTATCTCGTAGTCTAGCCCATTTTCCAATGTTACCAATGAACAACTCAACAACGATTTTTTTCGTGGGACATTTCCTTTAACTTGTAAACGTGTTCCTTCTTGAATATATAGATGTGGCCAAAAAAGAGATACCCCTCAGGGTACGAATTCCCGTAAACAACGTCTTCGTCTTTTTGATTGATCTTCTCGTACTGAGTTAGTTCACAACACGTGTAACCCACGGTACGCTTGAGGGTCTGCAGCGAGTCAATGAGTTCCAGATACAGGGAGATCCGATGGCCGTCGTCCTTCTCCCGCCGCTGCAGCAGGTTCGAACCTTGAAATAGCAGAATTATTTCCGAAATTGTTGATTTTCTTTTAATTTATGCTTATATCGTCGAAAATATACTCGTAATAAACCGACTTTTCAGAAATATTTACCTGCTTCCTTCTCCGGACTCGACAGAGCCTGCCGGAGGCCTTCGATCGCTCGTTCGTGCTCGTTGCGACGCTGAAAATATGCACATAAGTTAGAAAAATGTGTTCACCTAAGAACTATCGTTCAATGCACCATTCAATATGGTGAATATAGCGGATTAAAAACAGCGGTCGGAAAATCATTCCGAATATAAGGCTAGAGCGCGTGCAAAAGCGGGGAGAATTAGACTCTTCGTTTTTTTGGAACGGAAGAAACTGACTGACGGATCGGCTTACTCCACTATATCTGCACAGGCGTACCTTCAGCACGCGTGCCTTGATGAGGTGGAAGAGAGGCGAGTCTCGGACGGCGAAGGAGAAGGACAGTCCGGTGTCCAGGGCTACCTCCGCCTCCTCGATACGACCCTTGTCGATCTTCATCTGCCAAATGCGGAAATTTTTATTTAACTTAACCTAATTTATCGACACATTTGCGAAATATGTAGGTGAATCGGGGCACTACTCAATAACTAGCCCGAAACGAAAAATAGTTACCTAATAATGCCAGTGCGTTTCGCGCAATACATAAAATGCATTTTTTTTGCTGCTCAAAAAGCTACTCTTGCGAATCATCTTCTACCTTGTAATAAAATTTCCTAATTCTCGGCTTGTTAACCTGTGCTAGAGTTCGGCAGATGACCAATGACTTGGTCATGACAGTGCAAGAATGGACCGAGACAGGAGAGAGGAATGAAGAGAAGCAGACAGAGAATGCGCCTTCATGACTTGGTCATGAGTCGTCTGCCGAACTCTAACCTGTGCCTTGAGCAGGAATGCTTCGGCCGTCGCTTCGTTCGAGTTGACGAGGGTCTCGATCAGCCGCTCTGCCCTGTCCGTCTCGTACTGTAGCCAGCTACACCGAGCCAGCAGGTAGTTCACCTCGGCCAGACCTCAATATTGTACGGTTGAGAAGAGGTACATTTATTCCTTCTATTCTATCTACTTCCCATTCTCCCTATGTAAATTCTTCCTCAGTTAAAGGAGCCGGCCCACGAGTACGGCAGGATTTGAATTCCCGCGCTACCCTGATATATCAATTTAGGCCTTTCCTCCCATCTTTTCCGATCGTTCCTTTTACTAAAAGGATCAGAACAATGCAAAAAATCATTTTGTCAATAAATCAGAGATGTATCTCTTCTCAGTCGGCTAATACATCCGATTTTGTGAAAAACGCGTTGCTCTTTGCACCTTCACTGCTCCGCGGAGAGTGAATGAAATCGCATAAAACTCGGAATACCCGATCAGTATGATTGGATCTACTGAATGACGTAAAGAGCCAATATGGTCAGAAATTCGTGGTTCGGCTCCTTTAACATGATTACAGTACCCGAACGGGTTCTCTTTTCAACGTTTCGTTCAAAATGCCCTATCTGCATACCTGGACAGTAGCTGTTGATGGTCGACAGAACCCTGTCGACTTCCTTCAGCACTTGGTCGTTCGCTTTCGTAGGCTGAATCGAGCTCCTCTTTTTTTATTTATATTTTACTATATTTTATTGTCTTGCTGTAAGTCCTACCGTAACGGGCGCATAGTCCATCAGTTGGTAGACGATACCCACGAGAAAGTCCACGTCTAACGTGAAGATCGCATCGATGCCGTAGGGCATTCCCTGAAGCGCATTGAGATTCGGATGAATGATTGATTTATGGATTTGTGGAATTGTATTTTTAATACGTTCAGCATTGTATCACTTTTTCTTCCATTTATATGTAAGCTGTGAAACATACATACAATGAAAATGGCAAAAGCTGTCATTTCGTACTGTCAAGTACTCAAATTAGCGCTATTTTGCTCACCTTAAAGGATAGCGAAAGGCACGGGTATGCTTATTGGGGTCTAGACTCTTCCCTTTCTCTTCCTGCGCTCTCCTCACTTTGCGCAGCCTCTCGCTCGAAGAGCGGTTGTTATAAGCTCAAAAGCAAAATCAGAAAATGGGAACGCCTGATTCAGAATCAGGGTGCTCTGATCCATATTTTGACGCTAAGACTGACTATTGCTGAAAGGTGGGTTGTGGGACCCTTTTTAAAGTTAAAACTGCATGACTAACGATAGGAGTGTGACGGTTATATAGAGCGGGCCGAAGAAGTTGAAAATATTTTTACTGGCGGTGCGTTTCGTGAGTCATATCTAGACGGAGTCCTCTATAGTTTATGCAGATCACAAGGAAATGCGCATGAGAACAATGATAAAAATGGAGAGAAAAGATGACACACTACACATCACGCGTACCTGCAACAAGGCCAACTGCTCTGTTACCGCAACCTTGCACCCGGTGAGGAACCGATCGAAGGCGTTGTGCGTACCCGAATTACGGGCACAGACCGCGTCCAGGAACAGAAACCACTGAAGAGATCGGGGAATGAAGAGACTCGGGAAAGCACCGTTTCCCCAAATCGGTCATTTCATCAGCTCTAAATGCATGCTAATCAAGGTTGATGAAGTGACTGATTTGATGACATCGTGGTTTCCCATCATTTGGAATACCAGTTGTCTATCTGAGAGAGTGAAACCGCATAAAGAGAGTGCCGGCAAAGTTGAACGACGGTTGCAGACAGAAATTTTTCTCGTCAATAACATCTAGTAGAGGTGTGCAGGAGAGTTCTTTTGCTCAATAGGTTTCATTACTTTTGATGACGAGACGTGTCGAGGCTATCAATGACGAGCGAACCGTACTCATCAAAAGAACTCTCATGCACAACTCTAATATAGTGGAGGAATAAACCGATCCGTCAGTTTCTTTAGTTCCAAAATTAGTCTATTTCTCTCATTTTTGCATACTCTCTCGCCTAATATTCGGAACGATTTTCCGACGGAACTTTTTAATCCACTATATCTAGCATACGGGCGAGTTGTTGAGTTGTGGATGGGCCTCCTTGGCGAAGGACAGCTGAGACTGCGCGTCGCGCACCTTCCCCGACATGAGATTGGCCACTACCTGTAGATGGTTACGGTATGCAAATTATTATCGATTTCTGTTATTTCACCATCAGAATTCTGATATGATAGAACAATGATTATTCAGCTATATCTTTTATTCCACTACATTATGTTTCATCTTGTCCTTATAACTACTCCATTTCCGCGCTGTCTCAATAGTATCTATTCCCCGTAGTCTGTTCATGCAAAACTTAGACCTACAAAACTTAGTATGTCTTTCTATTTCAGGAAAACAAGGCCAACAACAAAAGCTTTACGTAAGCAGTTAGAGATCTCTGACAAGATTCGTGCAAGAAATCAAAAGCTAATTGGTGGAAATCCGTAAGGTTGAGGCTATTCTGGGACAAGCTCATTAGCGCAAGTTCGAGGGGAGAATCGAGGGCTTGGATGGAGCGAAAAAGTGTACGCGCGTTTGTGCGTGCGTCATTTGCCGTTATTATGCTAATTGCATGGACTAAGAAAAGGCGTTTTTATGACAAACCAGACAAGCAGGAAACGACAATTGTAGTCAGTACTTGTCTTCAGCCACGTTTCAATCCCAGTATACATTCTCCGAATTAGATGGGATTCAAGCAGGTTACCGTAACCTTTTCACTAAGGTCGGCAAATCCGGATCTTATTCCTGTCTTTCATTTTCTTGATTGTGCTTCATGGCAGAGCACTCATTCTGCCTCTCATTCTTGAAGTTACGCTATGAATAGAGGATATGTACGAATCGTGTACTTTTGATGCCTATGTTTCACGCATCATTTATAACCGCGACGCTTCTGGCCACCAAAAACAACGAAACATATCGTTTAAAACTACACGATTCGTATCCTCTAGTTATGAAGCGAAACCCAGGAAAAGGGCCCGATTAGCCAGCCCTACTCCTCACCACCGACAGCAGGGCGAGCGGCTGGTCCGAGTCCGATTCCAGCAGCTTCTTCGCCCGGTCATTAGCCTCGCGCTCATCGCCCACCTTAAAGGAGGACCATTCAGTACCGTAGTCAGACTAATTCAGACTAATTTGCATAGCGAGAGAGTGGAGGGCACAGCAGAAAAACTAATCGGGTCCCTACAGTTTGGGCACCTTGACCCCGCGCGAGGGTACAGTTTGGGCACCCCATAGGGTACCGTTTGGGCACCCTACATTTCGGGCACCCTCGGCCACCGCCACTGGCAGTTAGCCTGGTGACAGCCAAAACATGACATTTTGGGCACCCTCGCCCCCTTTGAGGGGAGGGGGGTGCGCCTTAGCTGACGGTTCGCATGCCGCCCGTCAACGGTGTGAGCTTATTTCTGAGCCATATTTCACTGTGAATATAT
>LS837065.1:53674-65166 GCA_900490955.1 Micoletzkya japonica
ATATATTCACAGTGAAATATGGCTCAGAAATAAGCTCACACCGTTGACGGGCGGCATGCGAACCGTCAGCTAAGGCGCACCCCCCTCCCCTCAAAGGGGGCGAGGGTGCCCAAAATGTCATGTTTTGGCTGTCACCAGGCTAACTGCCAGTGGCGGTGGCCGAGGGTGCCCGAAATGTAGGGTGCCCAAACGGTACCCTGTGGGGTGCCCAAACTGTACCCTCGCGCGGGGTCAAGGTGCCCAAACTGTAGGGACCCAAACTAATCGAATCCGTCAGGATGCCGTCAGGAATTTGAATAGATTACGGTTCCGAATGGAGAGCCTTTAAACCCTCTGTTTCGATAAGAGGGACTTGTCGGCAGAATGAATGTAAACTAACCTTGATTTCTAAGCTAATTTTTTTAATAAAAATAGTTCAAAAGGTTTGTTCTACCAGTCGGCAGAATGAACGTAAACTAACCGCTACAAGTAGCCGAAAGGCGAGTACTGCATAGGTGGTCTTGTCGCGGTTTACTGCGAGAGCCCGTTCCAGCATCTTTCTGAAATTCAGCCATAGTATAATATAGTCTCGAAAATGGGAGCGTATAATTCGCGATTCCGCCGCTACGGTTTAGCGAATTCTTCACGCTTTGAAGCGACCGTTCCAAGACACGATATCAGGAATATGGATAGCCTTTTGAGATCAATGGATCAGTACCTCCAAGAGTTTTCAAAGTACACAATGCAATTTGATAAGATCGGTTTGAGGGGCACCGGAATCGGCGTTACAAACGGAAGAATTGTCTCTTCCCTTTTTTCTACTATAAACACGCCCGACCATTTCCTTGGTCCTTGCCAAGTTATATATTTTCTCGCTTTTGCACACTTTCCCGCCTGTAGAACGATGTATACTTTTTTCTAAGAAATATATTCCACCTTGCAAATTTTTAATATCGAGAAAAGTTCATGGGATTCTGTCTTCGATGCAATCTCTATTACCCATGCACTCACAATTCATATTTAATGCATATTTCATATTTAGCTAAGCTTTCAAGTGCGCTTCGTACAAGCCCTGTACATTTGTACTAGTGGAAATCCTACAGCTAATGGATTCGGGAAAGTACAAAAAGTGAGATTACTTTCATAGTTTATGATGGCCATACAAGCGGGGTCTGATTTACGGCTGTGGGGGCAAGTAACTTGGTTGGAAGAGTAGATGAGATTAGTGGCTACACAGATAAATATATTAGACAAGAGGAGCATCCACGCTGACAATGAGAAGGCGTGCAATTGTGTAGTGTTTTCGCCTCGAGTTCAATCTGAGCAGAGACCACTCTCATTTGATAAATAGCGTCTTCCCGATTTTGCCGTTCATGCTCTTTTCAATATTTTAAATATATTATAAAATCATCAGTTCTCCATACGATCTCATCAGCTCTCCCAGACATATTAGTTCCAAATCTTCTCGTGCATGTTTCTATCGCATTAGCAGACATCTCCGCAATTAGAGCCCGTAGTCTTGCAGAGGGCTTATGCACTCTGTGTGCAATGCTGTGCATATTCTCCAATTACGAAAGGCTTCTCCTTGCAAGGTGCGAAAACTTGTTAGACCTACTCGTCTCCCTAATCTGCCGGCAAAGTTCAGCCAAATATTATTCTATTCCCTTTTATGGCTAACGAAAATGTTCCGTCGTTCGTCATCATTCCCACTTTGATACGTGAGCAGAATCAGACGAAGTAGGAATTGGAACTGTTTTAACAACACATTAAAATGTTTTTTCGCCTTGATTCAACTGCGTCTGGTTCCTTTGGTGAGTGAAGCCTGACCATCAAAGACACCCGAATGGTTTTACTGTTTACTAGAAATGGGCAGACTGGTCAGCACAATGATTATGTTTCATGCTTTTCAACCTAAAAAAATTGTAAAAAATTTTAACCGCGACGCGTCTCATCCTCAAAAGCAGTGAAACATATTGGATAAAATGACCAGTCTGTCCAACTTCACTCGTTACCTCGCCAACTGCGATACAAATCCGTTCTTGAGTGCGATTCGCGAGAAGAAGGCCGAGTAGGAATACGCGAGGGAGTCGTTCGCCTTCTCCACGGCATCGAATGCAGTCGACAGATCGGCCAACGACTTCTCTACCTGATTTGAATTCCTTTTGGTGGGAACCATCCTCTGGTTTGGCGCGAAATTCCATTTCAAAATAGCATACAGCATATGCATCGCAAAATGTCGTGACGTAGATGTAATCCTGTTCTATCGAGTGCCGAAATAGAAAGGGGATTCAGGTTCTATTGAAAGCGCCAGATGATGCTCGAACTAGACCTCCAGGATTGAGTCCAACCACTGAATCTCTGGGGTTATGTTTCATGAATGACATGAAGAAAGTCTCTCTTGTTATAACTAATGTGTGAAACCTAGCCAAGGAAAAATGGTCCAAGTCGATTAAATGGACGCGATTCAGGAGGTCTTGCTCGAACCTACAGCACGAAAGCAACTTTCGGTAAATGTTTATGCGTAATATGGACTAAAAATCTCCCAAGAAATTTTTTTATTTTCATCTCTGAAAGAAGTTCCGACAGCAAGCCCACTCATACTTCGTCTGGACTCTACAGTACGAAGTTCAGACGGACAGTGTACCGCTTCCGACGAGAGGGCAGAGTGGTACTCTGTTCATACCGATTCGCTCTCTCGTCGGAAGTAGGAATGAGGGCAACTGACGAACATTTTCCCCAGCCAGCCAACTCACATCTCGTCCCTTGTAGACGACTGCGTGAACCGCTTGCAGGAAGAGCAGGTAGACGCTGTCTTCCTGTAATTTTGATTATTGTAATTTTAATAAATTTAAATTACAAACTCATGATGCCCGATTAGCGTCGCGCATACTTTGTTTTTTTTTTAAAAATAGTTCTCTGACTCCTGATAAAAGTGATCACACTCACAGTGTTCTAAATGCTTAGCAAACGAGCCAAAATGCATAGGATACTGTGTTTTCCGTGCGAGAGTTCCTACCGAAATCAGGGTTATTTTTCAGCATCTCGTTCGCTTAACATTTTGACTGTTGTCAGAACACTGTGCACTGGCAGAAATTGCCTGGAGATCATTTATCGCCTGTTATGTGTCAATGATTCCGCCCTAATCCAGAGTAGAGCAATCCATTCGGGTGTATTTGATGTATATGCTTCACTCACGGGCAACTTATAATGATGGTATTATGATGGCATAGCTTACAATTCCTGAAGACCCTGAAGTGGATGGCATAGATATCAAGAAGACCCGAATGATAATATCTAATCTAGAGGAGTAGCTTTTTATGCTCGGTTGCTGAATAACTCATCGGCCAATCTCTCACACTACGAGCCTTCGTCAGACATCGGAAAACCGATACGGGAATAAAAAATGGAAAAACCGACGCGACTAGCGAAACCTGTCAAGGTCTAGTGTTGCGTTCACAATTTTCAGTGACAGCAGTGTAAATGCTAATCGAACGAGATGACCCTGATTTTGGTAGGAAAAAAACGGAAAACATTTATCCCAAGCACTTTCGCTCGTTCGCTTAGATTGAACATTGTGCGCTTGCCTTCATAAACGGCAAACCCATAATCATAATGTCATATGAATCGCAAACATCAAAATGGGCCGCTTCTCCATTGTCAGTAGGGATCAGCAACGTTTATAAATATACTGTTCATCTCATGCAATGTCATTGACATTCACAGCTATCCTTTTCCCATACAGACTTCCATTCGTCTCTTCTACTTTGCATACAACCTCTTTCTGCAATTGGAAGGCTAATCCGGAAATACCACAATGAATGGAGGGCTGACTCATATAATAGCCATCCTGGCTTTGCATACATATTGCACGATTCCCGTTTTAGGCATACTATGAATGCACATCTCCCCTAGTACTATTGTGCTAAACATAACCTTGACGCATGCACAAAAGACCTACAAGCTTATACTCTAGGCAGTCATTTCCTTTGTAAATACTGCCATCTCTTCTTCAATATCATCATTTGCCCGCTCCAAGTATGTTTCACCCCTCGTTTCCCCCTCGCTTTCCCCTCATCTCCCTTTCCCTTCCCGTTTCCCTTTTCTCTCATTTCCTACCGACAACCCGACATGCCGCGTCCTCTTTTGCATTAGACAAAATCGTCTTTGTGTCCGTTTGTCTGTCTGTTGCGGCTGTGTGTCTGTGTGTCCTGTCTGTTCTCTCCCCCTCCCTTTCTCTGCCGTCTCTCCCCTTCCCACAGTCTCTCGCTGCCTAATAGCCCTCAGGCGAATCCGACCACCTCTAATGAGCAGCTCTAATGAGAACGGAAACTGAAGAGGGCAAGATTTTCGTGGAAATCCGACGCACTCTTCAAAGTTGTTGGAGATCTTCGATGATTATTGTAGTCCTTGATTCAAACTAAACAAAAATCACGCAATATATAATAGTAGAATTTCTGGGAGCATTAACAAGGATGATACTTCCAAAAGAGGGTAAAGAGATAAATCATTCAAGAATCACTTCATTTTCTCCGTAGAGTTCTGTTTTCGTGTTTCAATACCACATATGACACAGACTTGCCCTTCCCAGAATCGCTAGCGAAATGGGCTAGGAATAAATATCTGGTGACGAAAGGACGACTAACATAAGGAATCTACGCTGACAGAATGTCTAGGTTTGTGAAAGGCAATAGGGGAATGAAGAATGAGGGAGTACGTCAGGCCTTTCTCTGAAGTATTCTTACGTCTTGGAAGGTCGAACGTTGATTTGGGATATGTTTCATGGTGACTATGATAGATGAGATTATGGCAGAAATTGTTACGTTGGCCTTTCTTGTACGAGACGTTTCACGAATATCAGTTCTTATGCACTCAGCGAAATTTCACCACCATACCGCACCTAGTGAATCATTCACCACACAAATTTCACCAGCCCGCTGGTGAATTGTGCGCCTTTCACCAGCGGGCTGGTGAAATTTGTGTGGTGAATGATTCACTAGGTGCGGTATGGTGGTGAAATTTCGCTGAGTGTGCTGATTTTCACGCTCTACTCATCCTATCGATGGACTAAGTTTGAGGTGGTGTTAACTTTTTCCCATCCGCTGGGTATATCCATTTGCTCCCCTCTATAAAAGAATAATGTCTCAATTAATTAAAATACCTGCTAGAGGCTGTAATGTGTCATTACTTGCCGGGATTCGTCGAGAGAGTGGGCAGAAGAGGACGACGTTTTCCAAACCTCACTCGGGGATTCACACCACACACGCACTCGGGGCACGCGCTTTATGACACGATACGCGAGCGTCACCAGCCGGCAAAAGCACGTGCGACTTCTTGCATAAAGTGTCATGAAGCGTTCGGTGCCTCGGGCGGTCTTGGAGGGAATATAGGGGGTACGGTAGGGGGGAATATAGGGGGCACGGTAGGGTACTGTAGAAGAGGGATTACTGTAGTAAACTTGTGTAGTACGGCTAGAACTGGACTAAATCGTGGCAGGAATCAGAGAAACGGTTTGAAGCACTGATAAGGGGTTACTAAAGGGAGGCAAGCGTTTACGGTAACTAGGGGGTTATGGTAGAGCGGAATGCTGTAGGTTAGGGGGGAGGGGAGAGGCGAGGCGACCAGAAGACACTACTACTGGAGACAAACTGTGATGCATAGGAAAAGGGCAGCAAAGGGGGGGGCGGAGTTTCGTGAAGCTCCGCCCATTCCGTCCGGAAAAAAGCTGCGCGCGCACTAAATCAAGCCAGGTAAATGGCAGTGCCAGGAGAAGTAGTAATGCAAGTGCAGAGTACTGATATCTGTAAACAAAGATTGTTGAAGAAAGTCCGAATCTTCTGAATGGAATTTGGGGAACTTGGCAGGAAGGAAATCATGCTGCATTACGGAGCGCGGACATAGTAAAGAAAAACGGAACGTACATATAATTTTGTTTTACGAGTTTTTGCACTTTGAGACAGCACCATTCCGCTCTAGAATATGATATCGATGAAATTGAATGCGCTTTTTAAGATCACCACCACCAAGACTTTCACAGAGAGGGTGTTATAATAGAATTAGATAGTATGACGCTAGATCGTCCGGAATCGGAGTTACGCCCGGAACGATTATATATTTCCTTTTCCCTACTATTTCCACAAGCAATTGTGCTGTGCCCCCCGACTAGACAATGTCGAATTACATCTCTCCTCATGTGAACACTATCTACACTCAGCGAAATTTCACTAACCCGCTAGGGAATAATTCCCTAGCATGCGTTACCGCTGCGAAAATTCTCTAAAAATTGAGCCTCCAGGGAACCATTCCCTAGCCGGCAAGTGAAATTTAGCTCAGTGTATGCCGTTAAAGGAGCCGTACCACGAGTTTCTGGCTATATTCGCTCTTTACGTCATTTAGTTGATCTAAAATAAGAAAATCCAATATGTACCAAATTTTCTGAACTTTTTTATATATCCCCCCTACCCCTACCCCAGAGATTTCCTACCTGCCACACACCTCACGGTGTATTCGATAAATAAATAAATAAATAAAACTTATTGAGTTCACAGTGACGAGCTTAAGTTTTTAAATGCATGAATTTGAATTCACCCGTTCGCCTACAGGATCGAATCCTATGGGCGGAAACCGCTATTAGAACGCTTGGAATGCTGTGAGCAGCACAGTTTATGCGCCCATAAAGTCTGAGATGCGCGCTAGGATGATAGCTAAATACAGAGCATGGGCTTTTCGCTTTGACAGGGACCAAACCGTAATCTAATAAATACAAACTATGTTGGATAGGGAGAAAACGAAAGGAAAAGAGCAGAAACTGAAAAGAGTACATCAAGAGTAAAGTTTTCGTGGATCTTCAAACTGGAATAAAAAACAACGTACAGCAACAATGATCTTGAAGCAAGCACCTACATCGGACGTTTGATTATGTTTCACACTACTTTCCTCTAACTTTAATTTTTAGGGAGTCCTCCCTAATCCGCAAGGGAAATTTCGCGTTGGTAGCTTGAGCTAGATAGAGCATTTTCATTCAACGCCAGTGTTCGTAATACATGTCATGCCACTCCTTAGGTAGATATTATTCTTTCCCTTTCTCAAAGATATTCAAATACCTGAACAAGCAGTGCATTGGCTATGGTCTGTCCGGCCGCCTCCCACTCTCGGTCAGCGATGGCCGCCTTCAACGGGATAATGATAGTGACGGAAACAGTAGAGTTTTAAAATCGGTTACTTTTCGACGATATGTTTCGTTGTTCTTGGTGGCCAGACGCCTCGCGGTTATGTATGATGTGTGAAACATAAGCATCAAAAGTAACTGATTTTAAACCTCTAGAAAACAGCAAAACCCTTGTTAGGAATTATGACGTTCGACGGAACAGTTTTTTTTCAGTCATAAAGGCTTTATTCGATCGTATTAAAAGCAAATATTATATCATTGTATTTACGTCAAAAGGTCGAAGATGAGGGTGAGAAAGACTTATTTCTACTTATGAACCATAATGTGACATTGCTTGATATTAATATTGTTTTGCTATTTAGGAGTGAATAAATAAATATACAAATAAATAAAAGATGAGAAAACCTTGATGGCAGCGACGTGAGCAGGCACTAGACGAACATTGGAGGTCGAGACTTCCTGAAGGTTGGGGAATAATTGTTTGGTGGGGTAGGGAATCGACTAGAGATGTGCAGACTGGTCAGTACAACACAGCGTTCTGCTCCAAAGGGTAGATCACGCTTGCGAAAGGAGAGAGGGGAGGTGAGAGAGCATGGGAATTGGAGAGACGCAGACATAGTCGCAATTTTGCATAATTCGGACTGGCACGGAACGTAGTGGTACAATGATTATGTTTCACGCACCATTCTTAACCGCGACGCGTCTCGTCGCCAAAAGTAATGAAACATATTGGCCCAAATGATCAGTCTGTACAACTCTAGAATCACAAGTCTTTTCCCTGTGCATATGTTTCACGATCAATATTTTAGAAGAGGCCTTTTTTGTAGAAGCTTCTACGGACAATGTTCACCAAAATGCGAACCATGAGCTTCCCATATTGGCAAATTGATCTTTTTGCTCTTTGCAAGTCAGGGGTTGATCGTTGATCTCTACCTTGGCAACGACGCGCATCTCACTGGCCTCGTGCCTCGCTTCGAGGATCGCCACCCGACCGAGGTAGGCATCGGGATAGCCTGCAGAGTGGGGCTCCTCTTTCCGACGCTTTTTCTGGGCTACGTTTCACGCTTCCGTAAATATTATTGACGAAAATGTTCCGTCAGTAAACTCATTCCTACTTTGTCTGCAATCTCTTCATGCCGCTCCGCTCTCTCGACGGAAGTAGGAATGATTGATGACTGACGGAACATTTTTCTCAACCATACCAGAGCATGCCTTCAGCGGTCGAAAAGTGAAAGATAACCGTGAGAAAGCCTCAAAAAGAAAGCCCTACCGCAGCTCTATGCATTATTACTGTAGTGGATTAAAGAGGTCCGTCGGAACGGGAAGCGAGAGAGTGTGTGCAAAGGTGAGAGAATTGGACACTCATTTTGGAACGAAAGCAACTGACGGATCGGCTTATTGCACTGTAGATATAGTATCTCGATAAGTTTTACACGACACGGCAAACGCGTAGATATTACCGCACATAAAATTCTTCCGGTTATCAGAGGATCACAATAAAAAATACTCTTTGTAACTGTTTTTCTTTTCTCCTTTACAGTTCTTAGTCTCACCATGACATTGATAAGACACTTCTAAGCAGCCTCGTTAGTTCCCGAACCGTCACCCCCTTTCCCACGTACCCTACGGTACCGTATCCAACCTACCGTACCCTTTCCCGCAGCCTTCTCGAAGGCCCTTTGGGCGGCCTTCTGATCCCGTCCCAGCAGCAGCTCCACCCACCCCGATAGACTGACCATCTGCAGAGATAACTATCAGAGCAGTCAAAACCGCACTGCTGAATCTCTATGCATTACGCGTATCCGGGACGTATTATGTATAGTGGATTAAAAAGTTCCGTCGGAAAAAACATTTCGAATATTAGGCGAGTGCGTGTGCAAAAAGGAGAGAATTAGACTCATTTTGGAACGAAAGAAACTGATGGATCGGTTGATTCCACTACCTGATAAACATAGGAAGAGAAATACTAGTCAAAGGGAAAATGAATAGTTAAACTCCTTTATCCTCTAAGATGATCTTTAGAGAGCAAATAACAGCCCAAGGAACTACCTTGGCATCCTCGGGCTTCTCCTCCAGAGCCTTATCAATCAGCGGTTTCGCCCGCGCCGCCTGCCCGCTCAGAAGCAGCACCTTCAAGACATCGATTGAGGAAGTACAAAGATCAAAGTTCAAAGATAAAAAAACAAGACCAACCTCGGCCGCGGAGTAGAGCGCCTCTGCGCTGGCGTTCTTCTGCACCTTGGCAATCTCGGCTTCTAGCTGCCGGATGGCCTCTTTGTCTGGAACAAATCGCGGCATAATTTTGTTATCTTCAACTTACCTATCTTTTCAAATTTACAAAAAAATTGCATGTCCATTGCAGCAGTATATAATCTCTTCTTGAATGCATCGTATAAATGAAATGCAAATAGATAGCTAGGTAATGCAAGCTTCTCACCGGGCTTGGGCGCGCGCATGTGTCCTGTCCTGAGGGCGTTGAGTGCCCCGAGGCTCGCCTCGCCCTCGGGCACCGCCTCCAGCACTCGCTGGCCCTCCTGGCGCTTATCTGAACGGCCAAATTGTTACGGTAGCTACAAATACTAATGGAGCAAATGATTCCTTTGGGCTGAATGCTTGCCATAATTATTCTAACAATAAGGGGTTAAAGGGAGGAAGCATCCTCTAACCAAAAGTTTTAAAATTCGATGAAAATATTTCTAAGGTTTCAAAATGTGCGGAAAAAGATTGCAACAATGAAAAATCGAAGAAAAAATTCGAAAATCGCATGTTTTATTTTTTCGTTCCGGGCTTCCGTCGTTGATTAGAATGTCGCTTTTGGCTTAATTCCTTTCGCTAAACGCAGTAGCATCGTCGTTGGGCGAAATTTCAAAAAATCATTTCTCGAATACTATTAATTTTTGTTATCTTTCCTTTCGTTTTTATACTAATTTCCACAAGATCTTTCATATAAGCTTCACTTGAAAATCACTTCCATGTCCCTTTAATTTGCGTGCTTTTGTGAGGGTTAACTTGCATGCTTAGAGGCGCAAGAGGGGATGCGAGCGTAGACTGACCTAGCAGGATGAGTACGAGTCCTCTCAGAACGATTACCGCCGGTTCCCTGCTCTCGCCCATCCGCCGCTCGCACTCCGCCAACGCAGACCCGAAGTAGCCCTCGCGGACCGAGAAGTGGATCGACGTGAGTGACAGCCACGACCGATCCATCTGGAGCGATTGAGCGGATCAGGGGGAAATCCATCTGGGTGAATAGAACGAGCAAGATGGATGACATGCATCTGGATGGATGAGATTTGTCTATAGGGAGAAAGTGAGGGTCTATCAAACCGTAAAGACGACATAAATAGATACTGGCCGTGCAACCTATTTCAACCGTAGTGCCAGCCCTCTCTAATAAAAAGCTATATATTTCTACATTATCTGACGAAAGGGCAGTTCCCATTAAAAGCGAAAATTTTAAATTAAAACAGGCCTCGTGATTTCTGAGTAAACAGCCCTTTATAGGGCATGCTAGCCAGTCAGTCCACTGTGTCCCCCCTCTCTCTTCGAGGGGTTGCCATGACTACGCGCTCCCACTACAGCCCCCTGCGGGTGTTGGCTTATGGCCCGAGGGCATGAGAGCGAGATGGGTACCAGGATCAGGCATAATAATAATAATAATAATAATAATAATAATAATAATAATAATAATAATAATAATAATAATAATAATAATAATAATAATAATAATCATAATAATAATAATAATAATAATAATAATAATAATAATAATAATAATAATAATAATAATAATAATATTACTCGTTTTTCCATCACCGCACGACTTTTTAGCAGGGCCCAAAGTGAAAAAAGCATATATTCCCCTCTCCCACACGCCTTTTACATCGCTTTTTCATCAGAGTCCAAAGTCAAAATTGGCGTTTCCCCTCTCCACACGCCTTTTTATCAGGGCCCAAAGATAGGTGTTTTCCCCTCTCCACACGACTTTTTATCAGGGCCCAAAGTCAAAATAGGCGTTTTCCCCTCTCCACACGCCTTTTCATCAATGTCCAAAGTCAAAATAGGTGTTTCCCCTCAAGTCAAAATAGGCGTGTGGAGAGGGGAAAACGCCTATTTTGACTTCGGGCCCTGATAAAAAGTCGTGTGGAGAGGGGAATATACGCTTTGCTGATTTTGGGTCCTGATAAAAAGTCGTGTGGAGAGGGGAAAACGCCTATTTTGACTTCGAGCCCTGATAAAAAGTCGTGTGGAGAGGGGAATATACGCTTTGCTGATTTTGGGTCCTGATAAAAAGTCGTGTGGAGAGGGGAAAACGCCTATTTTGACTTCGAGCCCTGATAAAAAGTCGTGT
>LS841088.1:0-13015 GCA_900490955.1 Micoletzkya japonica
ATACTCAGTCAAGCATCCACGCAGCGGAGGGAATTTAAAATGCTACAAAAGTCAGTTTGCGATAACCAAACTGTGAACTACCGTAATACTACTAACCAAATTAAATAATGATATTAAATACTGATAATATTATTACTAATAACAAGAATAGTGATGATTAGCAAATAGTACAGGTGATATATGCCTCCCTGGGCGACACATTCGTCATACAAGAAATTTTTTAGAAAGCATGAGCATTCCTGCAAAATACAGTAACCAGCAGTCAGCTCTTCGACCCGTCGTTAATGGCGGGAAAGATTACTGTAAGTTTTCCAGATCAAACTTTTTCCGTTAGCGCTTGAATTTTCCGAAGTCGCTTCCTTGCTCGGATTATAGTATCTTCGGCATTTGATGTCATTGGCTCGAACTAGGCTACTGCGACTGTCCACTATCGCCTCATGCTCCTCTCGGTCGCTGCAGCTAACGCCCAATCGACTTTGGCAGGTTGCCAAGTTTTTCTTTTTTCAAATATATTTGTTGTATTAGGGCTTCGAGAACGAACGCCACTATGAGCCGGGCGAGGATGTGATGAAGCGCGTCTGGCATGGGCTTACGTACGATTTCAGACGGTGGAGGCGGCGGTATCAAGAGGTGACTGTGTTGTGTAATTGAATGCTATTGTTCTCCTCTCCTTCCTTATACGCACCCCTTTTCGCTACTGTTGCTTCTTGACTGGAGCGCATGACGTGCATGCCTGATTATGTATTAACTATGGATAAGTACTCTAAAATAAGCTCGTAATTTTCAAGGCGAGATGGGACGCGTTCAAGCGAAAGCATCCGATAGCCCACATGAAGCACTCTGTGCTCGATCAGGAGGTGTTTCCCTATCGTGCAGAGGTTCTGATCATCGGTGGAGGGCTCACAGGTTGGTTCAATTAGCCTTGTTTTGCTCTGAAAACTTGATCAGCGATACATTTGTGGCGCGCGAATCGCTGCGCTGCTTGTTGCTTATTCGTTGCTAAATCGTATTTGCAGTATGTAGCTTTTCACTAACATTAGAGTAGTAAAATGAGGGAGGAGTCAAAAAATGTTCAGGCTCCTCAACCGCTTTCTGGCTCAAGGAGCGCTTTCGTGACGAAGACTTCAAGGTGGTCGTGGTGGAGTGCAACGACAAGTACGCGTTTGCCCTGCATTCTTTTCTTGTCCTATACGAAGCTTGCAGTGTGTCAATGTCCTTTCCACTATAGTTTTTCCACTACAAGATCTCCAGCCACTACTGAGAAGGAAGTTTCTCCTTGTTCAAGGTTCGCCCAGTCCTCCACAATGTTGTCCACGGGGTCCATCGCCCAGCAGTTCTCGCTTCCCGAAAACGTGGAAATGAGCCAGTTTACGGCCGAATTCCTGCGACATGCCGGGCAGCATTTGAGGATACTCGGTTTGTTCATAACTTAAAAGAAACGCCCCATATGAACGGAGCGGGCTCGGTAAGAGCATAGTTCTGCCAACTTTTACTATGGGTTATCCGGGGGGAAAATAAATACGAAAAGATCAGAATAGATAGATAATTACTAGTGTTCTACAAATGATCGATGAGCGTGTCATCAACGTTCATTCTTTATATACGTCTCTTCACAATCCGTCCCTGTCTCGGATCATTGGTGCACATTATTTGGTGATATACGCTCACAGCGCTCATTCGTCGAGCTCTAGTAATATTACCGACCTATTGTTTTATTCGCGCAATCCATTCGGGTCTTTTTGCGGTATATTTTTCATACACCATTCATAACCGCGACGCGTCTCTTCACCGAAAGCAGCGAAACATACTGATCAAAAAGGCACCCGAATGGACATGCTCTATTGTTTTATTCGTGCAGACAACGAGCCTCCCCACATCGACCTGCTTCCGTCCGGATTCCTTCATCTAGCACGGACGGAGGAAGCGGCGGCCGAGATGCGGGAGCACTGGAAACTGCAGATGTAAGGGGGGGGAGGGGGTCATACGAGGGTTGATCACTATTGCCAACTGGCGCCTACCAATGGGAATGCGGCAACTGACGGAACATTTTCTTTCGCCAACCATATTTAGCACGACAAATATCCGGGTTCTTTAGCGATAAGGGCGCCCGAGTGGAGCTGCTGAGTCGATCCGAACTCCAGGAGCGGTATCCGTTCATGAATGTCGACGACGTCATGCTGGCGTCCATTGGTGGGTTTCAGACTTAGGAGATCTTAGCAGTTAACGTTCCTTCTGAGTTCGTAATGATATGTAATTGAACAAAGTTAGACTAAAATAGAATGATAATAGAATGACCGCACGCGAAAACGTATTGAATAAATAAATAAATCGACTTTAAGGTACGGAAAATGAGGGCACGATTGACACGTGGCAATTACTGTCGGCCATAAGGGAGAAGAACATTACGCTCGGAGTACAGTACATCAAGGGAGAGGTTAGTCGTGGAAGGAAGCGAAAATATGTTTGCTAGGGTTGATAATCATTAGAGTTGTACAGTCTGGTCATTTTGGCTAATATATTTCTTTACTTGTGTCGACGAGAAGTGTCGCAGTTAAGAATGAGAGATGGAACATGATCATTGATACTGACCGGTCTGCACATCTCTATTAATCATGTCCGAGGAACATTGATGCGCCTGGGCTTTACTTGTAACATACGTGATGAACATGAGGGAAATAGAGATATGGGTTTAGCGAATTTAACGGAGATCCATGTTGATTAGCTTCTCTTCTAACAATCTTGTAAGCCCTTCCCTATAAAAAGTTAGCCTCAGCTAGCATAACTACAGTACCGAATGGTCCACATTTTTTTAGTTTACTAAAGTGCAGTTTCCTCTCGTCAGGTGGAGGGCTTCGAGTTCCAGCGCCTTCACACGGGACCCGAGACGCACGCGCTCATCGATGACGTAGAGGAGGCGGACGATGCGAAGTGGACCAAGCAGAAGATTGCCGGCGCTATCGTGAGTACCGTAGGATTCTCTTTTTACCGCCTTTTCTCAGTTATGTTTCAGGCTTCTATAATGTAAATGCCGGGATATGCCTATAGACTCTGTAGTACAGAGCATTAAAACTGAAACATAACCGTGGAAAAGCGTCAAAATGAGAACCCTAGAGTACCCGTACTTGAATGCTGCCAATCTTTCGACTAACAACACGGAGAAAGGGGCATTGGAAATAGCGCGCAATGATTCGTGTCTTTTGGACTGCTATGCTTCATGGTCAACCTACGATGACTCAAATGCCTTTTATGTTGTGAAGTGCGAAGCGTATCCGTCAAAAGGACGCGAATGACGTGCGCTAATTGGAAAGCTGAGGGAGTTAGTGGTCCTCGTATGAGTCATTCGCACGGATTACGGTAGTCCATTCCGTTCCCTGATGTGCAGGTCCGCCCGCAGATGAACGACGCGTCGGCGCGGCCGATCCGCGCGCCCTTTATCGTAAACGCGGCCGGCCCGTGGGCCGGACGGATAGCCAAGATGGCGGGAATCGGTGCGGGTTTGAACTTACGCTTGACTCATTGTCAGACTATGTGTCTCGTACCCCTTGCAGTAGGGAAGCTCGTATCTCCGTTTTACGTAATAAACCGGAACATACATGGGCAGCTTTACCGTCAGTTATATTTTACACTCGGGCGTGTACCAATGCATAAACTGAGGATTTTGCTTGCCAGCAAATGAGCAGGCTCATATAGTGCCGTGCCTACCAATTTACGATTTTGTCAAAATGAGGTGCCTACCACGCAACCGTCTCGGGTCCGTGCTTATGAGCCGGAAATGGATGAGAGTGAGTTTTTTATTAAAAAAACGGGCCTACCAGTGTTCGAAATCAGGCCTACCAATTGAAATTTTATAGAAACTATAGGCCTACCAAAGTAAAATTCCCGAAGAAATTTGGTTGCGCCTACCACCAGCCATACCTCGGGTCGCCGGTGTCCAGGTATGAGTATGTGTGTCCTCTGCAGGGCTCGGCCGCCAGGGCATGCTTGCGGTGCCCCTTCCGATCGAGGCTAGGAAGCGGTCGCGCTTCGTCATCCACGCGCCCGACGTGCCCGTTGACCTGCCCTTCCTGGTCGACGTCGACGGCCGACTGCACTGCAGGTGACGGCGTCCTAGTGAATTTGAAAACAGTGACTCTACGGCGGAAGGCTTAGATCAATTCATACTCTGCTGGACGGCAGTTGCGATAGCTGTGCGTGACAGAGCGGCGCGAATCGATACCGATAACCGATATTCGCCGGCTATTCGCCGGCTATTCACCGGCTATTCGCCGGCTATTCACCGGCTATTCGCCGGCTATTCACCGGCTATTCACCGGCTATTCACCGGCTATTCACCGGCTATTCGCCGGCTATTCACCGGCTATTCACCGGCTATTCGCCGGCTATTCACCGGCTATTCACCGGCTATTCACCGGTCACTACCAACATTGTCAGAACCACATCTCCTAATACGTATGGAGTGTGAAACATGACCCTGGAAAAGTGCCTAATTGGATGAAATGGTATCGATTCGCGAGCTCTAGTTGTGAGAGGACGACTTGGCTGAATTGCTCGATCTTAATGGGGGGGAGGGTAGGTCACTACAGTAAACTACTGCCCTCGTGTTTTTCATTAGTCCACGGTTGTCCTTCTATTGGGTTTCGGACATTAGAAGTATTGGACCGAAAGCTAAATTATACAAGCGGGTGTTTGCGTTTCACGAGACACATAGATACATGGGTTGATTGTCTGATCCGTTTGGCGTTGATTATGCCTTGAAACGAATTGAAAAAAAAAACAATATTGCTGCGGGTTCAAGTTCTCTTTCTGCGCCGATACGCGTGCGTACTGTTATTTATAAGAGCTTGAAGTAAATAAACGAGATAAAGCTTCAAAAAAAGAAAAATCCTGCTGCAGGCAAATGGACGCCGGACACACGTACGTCGTGGACCTAGTGCCAACTAAGGTAATAGGGGCGACAGATAAATCAAGGGCCAGAGATCAATAAATCAAGGGCCAGAGATATGGAAAATTTGCATAAACTTTAAGATCACTCTTAAAGTTTATGCAAATTTGGACGGAGATGTAGCTTATCGTGTGACAATACAGTATGCGTTATGCTTCAGGAAGAAGACGCGAAGACGAACCACGACGATGGCAAGGTACGGTAGACCATCGGAGATTTACGGTATCCGAGTAATCCTCAATGAATGAATTGAAAAATTCCGCGACGAAAAAAAAGGTGTAAGCTTAGGATAATAGTAAGACAATAAGGATAAGTCTTGCAATATGTCGACTACGACAGGTTGACTACGACATCTTCTACGAGCAAATCTGGCCCGCGCTGGTCAAGCGAGTGGATGGCTTCCGGACCGCCAAGGTAGGAGAGAGCAAAGAACGATCATCTCAGAGATCAAAGAACACTCAAAGATCACAGTTTGTTGGTTAGCTTTTATCGGAATAACGATTTCTAGAAGCAGTAGTTCGCGCCTTTTTTCAAATTTGAATTTTCTGCCTTCTGCAGATCAAGAGTGCGTATGCCTTCCTGGAGGACGTGAACACGTTCGACTCGGCGCCGATCATCGGCGAGCATCCGCTCTACACGAACCTTCACACGATTGCCGGCTTTGGCGAGAGGTATGCGGTAGGGGGGGGGTTACGGTAGAATTGGGCGGAAGTGTGTGTGTGTGCATCCATGCTATCGGCTCTTATTCATTTTTCAGGCCAATCCTACATTGGGCAGCATTTAGCATGTATTGGCTTTTTAGTTTATAGGTTAGTTTACGGTATATTAGTTTTACAGTAAAAAAAACAGTATGAAAACAGTAAAAAAACAGTTTTACAGTATGTTTATACCCGTCCCCTTCAGAGGTCCGATGCACGCGGTTGCGGCGGGCCGCGCGTACGCGGAACGCGTATATGACGGCGCGTATCACTCGATCAACCTGAGGAGGTTCGACTTGAGAAGGGTGGTCAAGAACGACCCGATCAGAGAGAGCTACTCGTATTGATTGGGGGGAAGGGAGTACGGTAGTCAGTTGGCGATCGGGAAACTTCCTTGTCGCCTTTATGATAAAGTACGGTGACGGAGATTATTAACAAGAAGCAAGCTTTAGGTTGAGTCGTTGAGTTGTTATCGCAGACTGTGTTATAGCTAATAGATGTAGCAGTTTATAGAGATATGAGAGATGCTTGTTATCATTGTTATTTCTATCGCTGCCTTCCGTTTTCACTGCTGAGTGATGAATTTCTGGATGAGTAAATAGATTCTTACTATATAATTGCCCTGTGGCCTGCTCCGAGAGGTTATTTACCCTTTCCTCAGTGATATCTACCTCATGCAACGTGCATCCTGTTGGTTTTTGCGCCAGTACAAATAATGTCTGTCTGGGTTATCGCAATTGTCTCCTCTCTGGTATACGGTAATTACAGTACTCTCGACACTCTACAGTAATCCGAGGGATGACCGACGTGGGCGAGAAACGAAAGCCTGCGGATCATGTAAGTTGGTCTCGAACAGAATTCCAGTGGATACTGTACGCATCTTAGAAGAACGAATGTGAAAGTTGGCAGAATTTAAAACAGTAGTGGTAATGCTGTAGGTTTCATCGCATACATATATGTTCCTTCGGGACGCTGTCGAAGCTTTTCGGCGGTAACTCAATATCTTGTTCCGACAAAATATGTTCGGGTCTGAAAAGTGGTCATATCTCGCACGCGCTGGGTAGGCGTCCAACTCAAATTTACTGTGAAGAAAAAGCCAAAAGTGGGGGAATTTTGCAAATAATATAAAACATTAGTAAATAATATTTTTTTTCAAAAAAATATTTGCCTGATTCAGGACGAGGACGAAGAGGCGGCGAAGCGAGCACGCGAGGACGACGCCCCCGTGCCCCGAGGGTGGGAGAAGAGGATGAGCAGGAGCAAGGGTACGGTAGGAGGGAATAGGGGGTACTGTAGATGAAGGTAGGGTACGGTAGGAGCGACGGGGTGGTTGTATGTTCTTGAGTCCTTGAGGACGAAGGGAAGGCAGGGGAAAGAGTCGAGGGAAGAGGGATGATCGTAGGGAGCGCGTGTGGTAGACAACAAATACTGTATGAGGGAGGGTGAGGGGAGGTGCAGGGGAAGAGCCAAAGTAGAGAGAGTAGTGATCTACTACTCCTTTACATCAACACCTCCCCTCAAGCCCCTCAAGGTGTAGCTGCTATCGTATATCACTTATCTACTACGCCTTTACTCAACACATTTTTTTAGTAGTAGTAGGAATAGCAGTGTCGATTAGCTAATATTCCGGCTACAAAAGGTTTGTATTTGTTCATTTTAAATGTAGAATTTGCAAATTTTTTTTGCCTAATCCTTGCTGCATTTTCCAGGCCGCGCCTATTACTACGACATGTTCACGGGGAAGACGCAGTGGGAGAAGCCGACGGAGCCGGCCGAGCGACCCAAGGTGGGCGGGGTTGATCTTCGGTCTTTTATGGCATTCATGGCGTATGCAAATTGGGTTGCTACGGCTGCTACAATACCGCGTTACATTTTGCGTAACGAAGGCGCTTTTCGTTGGCGTTATCCTTCTAAACCAGGACACGATGACCCCCAAAATGGTCTAATAAACGCGCTTTTAGCGTAAGTTTCGCTAACAATAAATTAGGACACTTTTGGGCCGAACAAGAGCTATTTTAAATGTATTTATAAAATGTATTATTGTATTATTTTAAATGTAATAAATAAATTATTGGCAGAACCATGACCTGGCCGAGGTGCGGTGCATGCACCTTCTGGTCAAGCACGCGGGCTCCAGGAGACCCGCCAGTTGGCGATCCGACAAGATCACCCGGTCCAAGGACGACGCACGGGCCATTCTGCAGAGTGAGCTATAGTGGATTAAAATGATCCCCGTCGGAAAATCATTCCGAATATCAGGCGAGAGAGTGTGCAAAAAGTGAGAGAATTGGACTCATTTTGGAACGGAAGAAACTGACGGATCGCTGTTTATTCCACTATACCCCCTTTTCATGCGTATTGTTAACTGTACGGACGGTTCAGTGCGGGAGAGGTATTGGAAAGCGTCACAGGTACACGGGTAAATGCGTTGAAAAATCATGGGCCTACTGTAATCAGGCATAGGGTGCGGTAAATTTAACGCCTTGCAGAGTACATCGAGGAGATCAACGGGGAGGAGGGCGTGGAGGCGAGACGGAAGAAGTTCAGGGAGCTGGCCAAGGAGTTCTCCGACTGCTCGAGCGCGTCCAAGGGAGGCGATCTGGGGGTGAGTAGTATTAGAGCGTACAATTCGCGTTGTAGAGGCGGTTATGTTTCAAGCTGCCTATAAAATGGTGTACCCCTCATCTATATGGGTTTACGTGAAACATGCCCATGAAAAAGACGTACGTGAACCGTTGGCTCTTGTGAGTATGCTCTCCGCAATATTATCGCTCAGTGAAATGCAACAAAAAAAAGAAATTAAATTAAATGGGTTTATAGACAAACCGAGTGTTGAAGTCGTCGCACCGGATAAAAGCGCCGTTTTGAATTTTCGTAATTGACGAAAAAGCTATAAATTTGGCAAGATGTTATGATTATTTTTTTATTTTTATTTATTTATTTATTTTATTTTTTATGATTATTTTACCTTTGCAGATCTTCAATCGCAAGACTATGCAGCCGGCCTTCACGAAGGCCTCGTTCGAGTTGGACGTCGACGAGATGTCGGACGTCGTCGACACGGACTCGGGCCTGCACATCATCTGGCGTCTCGGGTAGACGACGCCGAGGATTACGGTATCCGACGAGATTGCAATGTAGCTAATCGATGGCCTGTTGTAGTCGCGGATACGTTCTTCGTCTTATTCATTCTCCTTTGCGCTGAGTACAACAGATTCGTTTTAAGCTTTTAATTTGCATAAGCTTCCTCCCCCCCCTTATCTTTAAGCAAAGTTTAGGTAGCCTACGGATACCACCAGTAATAGTACCCAATCTAGGGCATCGAGAGTGGCCCTCCTTATTTTATTTCGTGTTTGTGACGTGACTGATCTGATGCTCCAGCTTCTCTTTTTTATGAAACTTTAGCACGCACTCATAAACCGTTAGCTACCCATTGCTAGTAAGGATTTTCACATTTAGCTAGGACCTTAGCATAACCTTGACCTTGTATTCAATTTGTCTCCAATGTGCTTTGAATTGCCTAATTTATTATTGCTATGATTTCGCAGGCGTCGTGGATAAACGAACTGAAAATGTACTTTTGGTCAGCGAGTAACAAACAAGAAAGCGCAGTAATAATGAATAATGAATAACGAATAATGCACATTCAAGCATCCGCGTGTACCCCTCCTGACATAAACCATGGCCCTGGATGAGTTTCCTGAATGTAAGAAAGAGCGGGCCAGAAGGGAGAGACGTTCCGTTTGTAGCTACATATGAAAACAGGGGATAAATACTCATACTTGAACTTATCTTTGCGGTAGGGGTCATTTTCCATATGCGGTAGGGTAGCCATGTAAATCGAGAATTTAGTACAGCGGTGGGGTTATTTCGAGCTGCGGTACGGGTAATTCTATACTAAACGTCGGCATGCGGGCGGGAGTGGTCCTACCCCGTAAATTATAATCAATTACTGTATTTTCCCGTTGTATGAAAAAAATGAAATGGTATCGAATGAAATACCATTGGAAAGAAATGACATGAAATGGTACCGATTTTGTAGACTAGAAAGGTGAAAAATGCACATCAAAACATCACTGTCATGCCGATCAACGCCATTGGCCCAAATCACATCAAATCACTTCATCCAGAGCTGTACACATAAAACGTGCAGGATATACAGAACAAAGGGAAAGTTACGAAAAAAATGAACTATTTAAGCAAAAAGAGAGGGAAAGATTCTACTCGTTGAGTACTTCCTTGACGATGCGCTTGATGGTGCGACTGCGGAAGACGCCTGCGATCACGGGAAGGTTCGTGGTGATGTCCGACTGGACCTCCTCCGACTGGTTGTTGAAGTTCTTGATCGTCGTGAGGAACTGAATACGGTAGGCTTACAGTATTCAGTAGAAGGGATTACTGGAAGCCAATGGGATACTGTAGGCGGGTACTGTAGTAATACCGTGGTACTCACGAAATTGAGGACGTCGGTGAGCGGGGTCTTCGACTTGCTGTTGAGCACGATCTCGAACTGTTCCTGGACCTGGAATGATGTCGGAGTTACCGTATACTACAGTAACCTTTGGAGTGCTTTCCAAGTAGCAGTTCGCCACCCAAATTCCTACCTTGTGCTTACCCTCCTAGAACAGTGCTACCGTAATCCTATACCGACAATTACCGCACGCCGCTACCGTACCTGTGTGCCAGCATAGAGCAATGGCAAGAGTCCGGGCTTGGTGTTCAGTCTAGTCTAGTCTACAGTCTAAGTTCGGATCCCGCTACCGCACCTGATCGATGAAGGCCTGTGCGTTCTCGCCCATCTTCTCGTATCCCTCGTGGTATTGATCGACCAGCTTGGTAATCTTGGCCGCCGCCGAGGGACTCTTCTCCTCGAGCGCTTGCAGCGTCTTGAACGGATTGATTAAGGTTACGGTACTGGTCCAGATATTGATTGATTTACATACATGATTGATACATTATACATTATACATGATTGATTCACATATTGGAATCGAGCAAAAAGATGCCTACTCCGTTGTTGAAGAGGTCCTTTCCTCGCTCGATCTGCAGTTCGAGCAACGCAACAATCTCATCCACAGACAGCGACTTGTAGAAGTTGATCAGCTCCTTCGGCACGTCCCCTACAGTATCCCAATCTTTCGTTGTGGGGCCCCGCTAGGCCACGGTAATCAAGAGAAATTAGAAAGTTCATATGCAAATTAGGTGGCCACAGTATCCTGCTCAGACTACCGTACCTTGCTTTTCGTAGTGAGCGAGGGCCTTGTCGTTGAGGAGATGGTGGAAGGAGAAGGCCGTGGGAAGAAGGACGAGGAGTACGGTAGCCAGGAACTTCATCGGAACTGCGGGGCCTGGAGTACGGTATTTCGTGCGGACAAGTAGGGCTACGATAAGAGACTACGAAGGTATGAGGAGCTAGAAAAGTCAGGAGATACAGTAGGACAGTAGGATTCAATAGGAAAGGGAGTAGCAAAATGAGAGACAGGACTAGCGAGGTCTTATGAGACGAGAGAGGGGGAGAGCGTGGATATAGGGGAGAGGGATGGATGCGGAAGGGTACGGACGGGCCAGAGGGTACAGAAGATCAGCGGTGTAGAGCAGAAGATGGGAAGGGGTTCAGTTGGTAAACAGGGTACCCTGTAGGGTATTGATTGAGTTCAGTGAGATCAGCTTTGATTGCTCTTGCATTTCAGATATTTTGCGATATTTGGCAGTTCCCATACGTTTCCGCGAGAAATTTTTTTATAAAAATTAACTTTATTTTTTTAAATTAGCGAAATTTGTTTTTGAATAAATCTTAGGTACTGTATTTTAAAATTAGGGTACTGTATCTTTCTCTGTATCGATCGAAAATGAGCGCCGGTTCATTTTTTTAGGGAGGGTAGCGTCCAAAGCGAAACTTATTTTAGCGAGGTGATTCGCAGCCTAAGTTATAGAACTGACTGTTGGGATTCCAAAACGCACAAGAAAAGTCATTAAAACCTTATGCAAGCCAGTATAGCCATAAAAACCGAGAAGCGCGAACTGAAACCATGATTCTGATTCCCGGATCCGGAAATATTGGCAAATTAGGAGTAGACTATGTCAGACTCATGCCAGAAATTACGGTAGTTGCAAGGCAAAACTCATACAAAAGCGGCGATTTTGAGCGCTCTCCGAAGCGTTTAATTTTGCATTTACTGTGTTCCCTAGCTTAAAAAGTGTTGAATAACGTCAAAATCAGAGCACACAAAATCGCACAATTTACGCTACATCGTTTTTCAACTTTGAGCAGTTACTTCTCGTGCAGCTTTTGGTTTGTCATATTTTTATATAGCTTGATCACGCAAAAACAAGACCGCTTCCTCCTAAAGAGTGTTATGACGCGTTGCGGTTGAACGCGGCGCGTCAGTTCGACGGGTCAGACTAGGGTTAGTATGTCAAAAATTTTCGTCGAAGCTGGAAGCTAGTGTTGAATTTTGTTGAAGAAGGTCTACAACATGCATTTGAGCACTAGAAATCATCATTAAGGCCGAAAATCATGTAAAACAGCGTGTTTGCCTTTCACCTTTGACGCGGTACTAAGCAACTTTGATCGATTCTTTCGCACACAACCGTACGGCCACAATAGACTACCCCCACTCGATCACACCATGAAAATGGGCGGTTATTTCAAATGTGGTTAGAAATCATGTTTATGAATGAGTAGTAGGAGATGCGGTAAGGCGTAAAGAATAGGTTCCGCTTTGTTTTCAGTCAAAAGCTTCATAACTGAGTCTGATATCCCATGAAATGCGTGGTTTTGGCACCGTGCCAAAGTGGGGGTCCCGTCCGGCTGTGTCGCATAATGCCTCGCATTTGCTCTAAACAGTTACAACAGAAGCGAAATGAGTAAAAATAGACGTTAAAATAGTCAAATACTCTCAAAAAGTGACTTGCGAAATTACAGCTTCAATGCGTTTCAGAAAGTGCCCTGGTTTAGAGCGGAGAGTTCATATTATGAAAAACTGTAACCGCCAGTCGATAGAGGGTGAAAAACTGTCCCTAAATTATGCATAAAACATGAAAAAGCATATGAACTAACGGAGTACTTTAGCTTGAAAGAAGCGCGCTAATGTTAAATCGCGGGGTCGAGGGTAGTTTGCCAAGCTGAATCGCTGTTACAATCCTCTTATAAAAGGGCATTTCCCATTTTTACATATGTAAAGGCTGGGGAGTTCCATATCTCATCACTGGTCCCTAACTCCAGATTCTACTCCATCCCCTTCCCCCCTACTCTCTTAGCTTTTAGTCGTTTGACCTCCTCCTGTCTGTATCCCGGTCACAAGCTTCCTTGTGCCTCGGGCTTATCTGATTCCAGTATTGCATAAGACTTACTCAACCCTCTATACTTTGGTCT
>LS822163.1:2548-17559 GCA_900490955.1 Micoletzkya japonica
ACAGCTATGAAGGAGTTGCCCGAAATATGGGGAGATCAACAATATATGACGAGAGTTAGAGAACAGCGAGAGAGTGTGCAAACAGGAGAGAGCGAAAAGGACCCTCATTTATGGGGCACCTTTTACTCTCTTCAAAACACACACTCTCTCGTCTTTCTCTGACCACCTCGCGATTAATGGCGAGTAAAAACTGCGCAATTAAGGTCGCAATTAATTGCTCAATAAATGACGACCTAGGAAAAGAGTGTGTGAATGGAGAGAGTCAGAGAAAAAAAGACGAGAAAAAGGTCGCAATTAATTGAGCATTTATTTGATCAACTTTTTTCCCAGATTAGACGCGCGGCTGATCGTGGTATATCAGTAAGCTGGGCAATTGCTGTTGTACTTTTCAAATACACATAACAACATTGCTTACCATGAAGGGCACGATTTCCTCATGAACTTGTCCCTATCACTTTCTATCCCTTCCCTTTCCCATTCATCTCTCCTCATTTTACCCTCTCAATCCCGTTTATGGATCGAGCCACTTCCCTTGTCCTACTCTCGCTCGTGCTTACTTTCGCACAAGGTGCTCCTTTACTTTGAACCATAGTATTGTTGACTTTACTTATTTATATGCGTATTTTCTGATTTGTTGTATTCCCCACATTCAGGGCTCAGCCGACAAGACCTCCTGGAAGAGCTGAAATTCAAGCAACTTACGAGGTACAATTCAGATAGTTTCGTTTCTCCTGGTCTTTTCTAGAAGCACCTTCGATTCGCGCGTTCATCAAAAGGTCAAACCGATCGGAACGATTGCTGGGGAGTAAGTGCTTTAGCTGTTTATGCTTATGCACAAAGAGGACGCCATCGAAAGTGTCACGGATTTAGAAAATGGTTTCAAATGTTTTTTTTTAAAAAGTTGAATCTATAATAACAGACCGATATGGCCACGGGTACTCGAGCGCGTGTCCTCTTCTGCCGAGCTCTTCTTCGATGACGACAACTTCGCGTATCGAGTATCTTTCCGTTTTTGTATACATTTTGCAGTATTAGATTTTAAGGCTAATACAGTCTAGAATATCTTAAGTGTACTAGTAACACCGAAGGGGGGGGGCTAATTTACGGAATCGTTGAGGTGAATCACGTTGGACCGGAGCATCTGCTACGGCAGATTGAAGCCAAGGAAAAGTACGAAAAGGTCATGAACTTTCTCGATCGAATACTCGACCAGAACTGATTGCTTCACATATGTCGTCGATGTTTTCTTGACTCTTTCATATTGTCGTATTCTGTGTCTAGTTGCATATTTCTTTAGCTTTATTCCTTCACTTCGCATATCCGAAGAACCTTCCCGTGCAATGGACAAAGTGACCTCGGTGGCATAAATACAAATATTACGGTTCTCAAGTTAGAATAAACGCAATTCGTGCTCACTTAGTGAGAAGTCTGCCGTCATTTTCACGTACAAAATAGATATAGTGGAGGCGAAACAACTGGTATCGGTAAGAGCACGGGGAATGAGAGAGAAGAGGGGACTGAAATCATCGAGACGCTTATTAGCACGGTGCCTACCCGCAGGGCTATTACAATGGACAAAGTGGGAAACTCGTAGAGGGATAAGAGAGATCGTGGGGAGTATCTGGGGAAGTAAGTGCCAATCAGTTAACTAATTTTGCCATGCTTCAGAAAAAAGCATCATCGGCTTGCAATTGAAGAGTGAACATAGTAGTATACGCCTAGAAAAAAAACTAGTGTGGCAAGTAAGCGTGATCAAGGGGATACGGTAATCTTTAGAGTTTGAAAACTATGCCTCAATTTTCATTGCCGTCTGCTCATCGCTTTTTCGAGCTGAAAATTCGATGAGAACTTCTGGTTGCTCATCTCTTCAGTAGAGGTTCAAAATCGGTTCCTTTTCGGCGATATGTTTCGTTGTTTTTGGTGACCAGACGCGTCGCGGATATGAATGTTGTGTGGAACATAAGCATCAAAAGGAACCAATCTTAAACCTCTACTCTTCAGACGGACGGAGAGTCGTCAGCGGAGGGCAAGGGGGCTACACGGTTATTGCGGGACTGGGGAGGGGGGCCTCCGGGTGCGGGGCGAGGGGCTACGGGATCGAGGGAGATGGTGGACGGGGGCGAGGACGGACGTTCCGAGACGATCGGAGTGTGCACGGCTTGTGAGGGCGGACGGGAGTGGACTACCACACTGAAGGACAGGGGGTTAGGGGGAAGGGATGGGGTATTTATTTGGGTTGATGATTATAGCGGTTCATCGTCTCGTATGCTCTGCTAAATAACGTATAGAGTCCTATATACTGCTTGCCTAAAATTCGAAGGTGAAAATTCAAGCGACTATCTGGAAGTATTTAAATGTGAAATTAAATTTTTGTCAAAATGCATGTCTGCGCTTCTTCCACGGACAAAATGCCGCAATTTGCTCAGTAAGCAACGAAGCGCCTCGTGAATTCGTCATTAGCGCCCGCTTTTCTCACGCTCAGCTAATGTATGCAAAGAAAAGTCCTCCGCTCTTTCCCCGAATCGCTCCCGTTTTTGGCAACGAATAATCCGCGGACCAATCGTCCGTTAATATTCAAAACCAACTTCAAACGTATTATTCAAGTTTATATTCAAAGCCAAATTCAAACTTGTATCAAATGCTGTTTCATCTTCTTTGTGTTCGAGGCCGTGGTGTGGAATCACGTAATTTCCATAGAATAATGAACCCATTGCAATGGCGCTGACAGTGACTCATAATAGGATAGGGAGGATTTACAAAATGTAGAGTTCTGCATGAGAGTTCTTTTCACGCTTATGTTTCATACATCATTCATAACCGCGACGCGTCTCGTCACAAAAAGCAATGAAACAAGTTGTCAAAGAGAACTCCCGTGCACATCTCTAACAAAAAGTGAGCGACGCTTACTTAGTCGGTCCCACGTCGTCCATCTCTACGTGCTCGTGTATGACCCCTCCATTGGCCCGCACTGCTGTTCCGTTCGGGGCGGAGACGGCTTGTGCGATGGGAGGATGGCCGTTGGGGATACGGGTGGAACGGGGGGCTGACGAGGTGGACAGACGGTGACGGACTCCACCATTGGAGTACCCTGAATCAGGGATGACAGTTGGGTACGGTATTGGTGAGAAATACTCTACGTAGGTTATCTGATTTATTCTTGCTCGTATTTCTCATTGTCATTTGAGGTAGGCGGTAGATCTACATATTTTAAGATTGTGGACCTATAGGTATATAGATCGATAGATAGCTATTTCACGAGTAGCAGTGGAGAAACGAGCTCTGGGAGAAGTCCCCGAAGTTTAGCTCCGAGCTAGCTCAGACCGATACATGGATTAGGAAAGGGGATTCTTCGCGGAACCTTGCAGGGCTTCAGTGTACGCACTGCATAGTCAATCACCATAAATGTGCCTACGTAGATATATACTCCTTCATATTGAGGAGGGTGAAAGATGAAAGTTTAAAGTTTAATCTTCTCCATGCCTTTTATTTTCTTGTCGTTTTCTATTCCTCATATGTTATCTGGGAAAGGCATACTAATCGACTTACCGTTCATCTCGATCCCATCCAGTGTCATCGCCATCTCGCGATCTTGTGCTTGGCGCAAGCGAAACTGTAAGCAGATACCGGAATGTAACATACCTATAAATTTTACCCACTGTATACTAAGACTAACAGCTAACAAAAAAAGGCAACCTAAAAATCCGCCTTACCTGCTCCATCCGCTTCTGCCGACTCTTAGCCTTGGCCAGCATCTTCCACTTCGTGATAGCCTTCGTGACGGTTTGGAAGGTTCTGCAAGCGTTTCAGTTCGCGATATTCCTATCCATTTCATAGCTCTCATTCGTCTTACTTGGTCGACAACGGCTTCTCGATGAGGTATCGTGCGATGTTCGTTCCGGCCAGTCCGTGCTCGATGACGTCAGCGCCGATCTGTTCCTCGTAGTCGGTAACCCGCAGCCCGAGCGGCGACTTCGAGATGCACTAAATTTGCATATTTCGCGGGATTATGCAAATGAGGGGGTCTTACGAAGATGACGAGGAGTCCCATGGAGGCCGAGTAGACGAGGACCGTGAGCGTGCACAGCATCTGGATGCCCAGTAACCGGAACCCGCCCCCGTACAGTAGCCCGTTCTGACCGCCCGTCGCCATCTGCATCGATTACATCGATTAATAATGGTCATCCAGAGCCTTTCAAGTATTCATATGATAGAAGAAAGTAATAAACGAAGCGCCAAACCAGATGGCGGTCCTCCTCGGCGAAGATGCCGACGGCAAACATGCCCCAGACGGACGACGTGAGGTGGATGGGCACGATGCCCACCGGGTCGTCCACCTGCCATCGTCAATATTTTCACATTTCGGACATTTCATCACCCATTATTGCTATTCTTGCTTCTCCTCAATATTTTTATGTGATGAAAAGGATAAATGAATAAATGAATGAATGAATGAATAATCACAGTACTCGTTCGCCCATCGATATGACGAAATGAGCTCTACATAAACAGTAGGAGAGCTGCAATAGAGTACTTTTGATGCCTATGTTCAAGCATCATTTATAACCGCGACATATAACCGTCACCAAAAACAATGAAACACATTGGCTAAAAGGACTCGATTGCAGATCTCTCTAATAAATAGATTAGCTGAAAGATGGTCTGACCTTGAATCGGTCGAGCACGGGTAGAACGGCAATGGAGAAGCCGGCGGAGACCGCACCGATGATGAGGGCGTGCCAGGGACGGGAGACCGCGCAGATGGCTGAGAAGAGGGTACGGTAGGGAGTACGGTAAGTACGGTACGGTAGAGCAGATGTTTTACTGATGAAGAGCTCTGGCAGTAATCGCTCCGCACAATAGAGGCGGTTATTGATGCGCATGCATTGATATCCATAGCTTAACGAAGTGCTTACCAGTGATAGATACAATGGACGACAGAATGCCGTTGATCAGATGGTTGACCTGCAATGCGTAAGTTAGAGTTTGAAAGATCAAAGATCAACTCTCAGCATTCTCATTGTCCCTCCAACCTGCAGCTTCTTCGTCTTTCCGAAGCTGACGACGATCGCCGTCGCGCCACCGCCTATCGACGACATGATCGTCGCTACGGCCGCCCTTCAAAGATCAAAGATCAAACTCGAAAGCACAAAGATCAAAGATCAAAGTCGACCGACCTTCCTCCGAGCCGCCACCGCCCATCGGTAATGCCCCAGACAGAGCCTGCGTTTATGCCAAACCAGCCCCACCACAGGAGGAAAGTGCCTGGAAACATATAATACTAAAATATATAAATTATGAAATATTAAGAGACTTATATATTTTATGGCCACGAACAATACTAATGCAATGCTTTAGGCAATAATTGTTCGTATTTAAAAGTTACGCGAAGCATACCCAGCAGTGCATTGGTGGGTGAGCTCATCTGATGCACGGAATCCTCGTTGAATCGGTTCCGTCGCGGTTTCAGATAGATGGTGGCCACGAGGCCGATGATACCACCGACCATGTGAACCTGAACGGGAATATCTTTATCGTTCGGTTCCTGTTTAGTCAATCCTGAGACGCTTCTCTCGTGTACTCAAAGGAGCCGGCCCACGAGTACGTTAGGATTTGAATTCCCGCGCTACCCTGATATATTAATTTATGCCTTTCGGCTCATCTTTTCCGATCGTTCTTTTTACTAAAAAAACTTAGAGCTGGACAATTACCGCCGAACAGCCCGCAAAGTCGACGACTCCTAATCGAAAGAAGAAGCCGTTCGTGTCCCAGATCCAGTGAGCGGGGGCAGCCTAGGATATTTTTATAGTCGGATATATTTTTTATGAATTGCGGGATAATGCCCACATAAGGGATAAAGGATAGGGTAAGAGGGAAGCTTGAAAATTGTGAGAGTTCACCTGGACGAGGATCACCAAACATCCCAGCAGAATGTACGACTTCAACTTGGCTCGTTCGGCTACCGCTCCTGAAAGTCACCCTCGCTCCATCTTCATGTGAATAGACAGGAAATGCCCGACTCGATTGGGCTTTTGAAAAAAAAACTATCCGAAGCCTCTTGACTACGAGTTCGTCGAAACATTCCGAGAACGGGACTCTTGTCAATTGGTCGATAGTAGGGAAAGGGGAAGCTTGGGAAAGGAAGCAACAAACGACGACTTCCTTTCATTCTTCACTACACCGGGTAGAATAAAATGAAAGGAAATCGTCGTTCATTGCTTCCTTTCCCAACCCTAGTCGATAGGCCTCATAGATGCGTTCCAGGTCTAGAGCCCCCCCCCCCTTGATATAGGCATCCAAGTGGCTGGCGAAACTAAACGAACCGGAAACGATGGTCGAGGCGGTCGTCGCCAGACTCATCTGGAAGAGGAATGACGCGTACGCCCAGCCTTCCTCGTTGACCGGGAGAGAGTACCTGCGGTAGTGTTTGAAAACCACGCCTGTTAATCGCATTATGAGACCAAGAGAGTGATGAGCAGCATGAAAGAATGAAGAGAGTCAGACAATAAATACGCTAATCGCGCTTGGTTTTCAAACACTAATCTGCGGAGATTGTGCATTTGTAGGGACTCGCATTGCTCAACTTGCAACAAATGACGCTGAGCTTGCTCAACAAAGAGTTGCTTACAGCTGGATCTTGCTAGACGAGCTCAGTATTTGAATAAATGAGTATTCACCTGGACGGATCGTAGAAGAACCTGCCCAGTCCAATGAAGGGATTGACCAGCCACTCGTCGCCGTACGACAGGCCGTATCCCACGGACCAGTACGCGATTCCTGAAGCGTCCACTTTAGAGCTCGCGAATCGATACCATTTAATCTAATTAGGCACTTTTTCCAGCGCTATGCTTCACTCCATACGCGTCTGACAATGTTGGTAGTGAAACGTAACCGGTGAAAATCGACTATCGGTATCGATTCGCGGGCTCTAGTCCACTTCACTAGGGTTCACTTTTCGACGCTTTTCCTCGGTTATGTTTCAGACCTCTATAAATACCGTGATATGTCTACAGAGCACGAGCGCTGAAACGTAACCGAGGAAAAGCGTCAAAAAGAGAACCCTACACTTCACCCAATCATAGCTCAACTACTTGTGAGCGATGTCATTGATTGAGCACAGCATTCCTTTCCAATCTTGAACAAACTTTGAGCTATACCTTCCCTGAGGAGTATTATCCACCCAAACCAGCCGCCATCTGGCCAAAACAGGTATATCCTTCACACGCTCCCCCCAGCTATTTCTCAACTTCCTCGTCCCCTTTCATTGTTGTTATGGACGAAGGAATGTTCCGCATGTAATAATATTCGAAGCGTTTCCTTGACAATGTCTGTCGAGAAATATCGAGAGAGACATGAAGAGGATAGAGACAGGGAAAACGAAGGACAGACGTATTTTCCCGTTAATTTCCGCTCTATAGGAATTAGTGGACAAAGTATTTCCTTGAAAGAAGGCGTTTGGGGAACAAATATTAAGAGCGAAGCACTGACTTGAGGTTAGCCCTAGCCCCTCTAAATACTAGAGTATCAGTCTACTATACTGTTCATAGTTAGATTTTGACTAACTCGATAGATAGGCCTCATACAGAACATTGTGTCAAATGAGAAATTACAGTTTACCTCCGAAAACGACATCGACGACGTTCTTGACCATAATGTTGACCTCATCTTTGGCGGAGACCGAACCGCTCTCCAGAAGGCCGAAGCCTGTAACATAATAAATGAGCTCAGCCCAACTTATTCATAAGCCAATGTTGTTTTCCTATGATGGATCAGTCAGACGCCATTACGTATTATGCAATGCCTAGATAAAGTCAATGTTGCCATAAAGGAGGCACAATTACATTCAAAGCCTACGCAGGCATTGTGCAAAATCGTTCAGGAGGTAGTAAATGTATTAACATTTCGGAGTTCCCTAAATCGGTTGTATTCATTCGTTTTCGTTTCCCTCGGCAACGGTAGCTTTTCGTGTGGGCTAACAATACAGACATGACGCTTAGGGAAGACCGCCCTATTGTCTCTAGGTACAAATGACGGAGTATCTAGCGGCACAGATTACTACTCTGTGGCCCTATCGCGAACTGATTATGGGTACGGTATCTACATTATGCCTATTGCGAACTGATACGGGTACGGTATCTACAGTATGCCTATCGCGAACTGACCCGAGTGCATGGTGAAGATGATGAAGCTGCTTGTGATGATCCATACCGCGTCGTCCTGCAAATGATAATTCTTATGATAAAAATAAGCTGTTTATTTGTTTTCAATCTCCTCGTTCACTATTGAAGATCTGTCAATTGTGACAATTGTGATAAGGCATACCTGATACAATTTGTCCACATCGGTCGAATTGTTCAAATGGCGCGCGTAGTGCTCGATTTCTGCAATGAAATAATAATATTCACTTGCGCCTTCCTTATTCCCCTCATAAAGTGTGCGAAATCCCAGTCGATATTCGCGTATTCGGAGTTCAACAGCGCTGGTTTGAATCTCATTAGCAGTCTCTCATAGAGACGAGATGAAGCGAGGAAAAAACGAGGGTGAGGGAGAGTGCAGCAGAGTCAATTCGAACGGCCCATATCATTCCCGGTTTACGACCACTTGTGCGCCTTGCGTAAGCGTGTGTAGACATCTTCCGCTGTGGCAGGCGGCCGCGTCATAGCACCAAGTGACCGTAATAAACTCACGGACGATCGGCCGCAGTACCCGTTCGGCTATCTCCTCGCTCACTTCAGTCATCGTCGACGAAGTCTATCGATCGAAGACTCTCGACTTCACTTCAGCATTCGTGTAGCTCAAGGTTACTCGGATTAGGGATATATAGTGAAATAAAAAGATCCGTTGGTCTATCATTCCGAATATTTGGCGAGAGAGTGTGCAATAGGGAGAGAATTAGACTCATTTTGAAATCAAAGAAACTGACGCACCGGTTTATTCTACTATATTGATAATGTATTTATTATAATCCGTCAAGAACTGAAATAGGCCAAGAACAGAGAACACGTGAGAGAAGGACCGAGAGAGAGGGAATATGCATGATATATGCTGGGGGGGGGGGGGTATGAGGAGGAAGTTGAGAGGGGGGGCGATGAGGGCAACGTGCTACGCAGAGAGAAGAGACCGTTCGAAGGGGATTTATATAATCTTCCAAAGAATGGAATTCCGGGAGAAGGGGATAGAGTTCTGGGAGCGAAGGAACGGTCGGCGAATTTGAGGGGGTCTGAGCGGGAATTAGCACGAATGAGGCGAACAGGAGAAGAAGCTGCGCGAAAATAGCTTGTTTCGTGCAGTTTACGCCGACTAATGGATGGTTGGGTAGCACGAAAGTGTGAGGTGCTGATAGTAAGAGTAGAGGGAAGCCTCTCGGAGTAGATGAGAGAGATAGGAGAGGAGAGGGAATATGAGGGAGGGAGGACGAATGGTGAAGGGGGGGGGGGGATATACTCTATAGAGGTGTGAGGGCAGTGATGGTTGCTATGAGAGAATATGAAGGCTCTCTCGCGGGGTCTCGTGTAGATACAGGAGAAATAGAGGGAGGGAGAGAGACTCTACAACGAAACACACGAAAATTGGGCGGATATGGAACAGTAGAGTAGTAGGTTCGAAAACCGATAAGTGATAAGTGTATGTGAAAAGAAGCGTAGAGAAGGGCAGTGAAAGGGGCGCATAATCGTTAGCGAACGAATAATGTCCGGAATGATGGATGTGGTAGATTGCCGGCTACCCGTCCCCCCCTTCCCCACTCCCCGAATATCCCCCCTGTCCCTTCCTCAACTCTATCCCCCATTCCATTCCATTCGCTTCCCTCGTGTTCTCTCTCATAGGTACTCCCCCCTCCACCTTCACCTCTCATACCCTTCCAGAGAGTATTATGACTCGCGATCCTCGGGACCGGAAGGGTTTCACAAGATTCTCAGTGGAAGTGGCACGGAGGGAGAACGATTAGGACCATAGTAAGGGGAGAGAAAACAGTAGAGACCTGAGTTCGTTTAGCAGTTATCGTTCATTCCTATGCTCATATGGATGCGGTTCTGTCCTTAGCACAGCATGAAATGTAATCAGGAACAGAATGAAGAAGACAGAATATTATTACGAATGAGTTTACAATTGAAGATGGAGGACGATTAATAAAGCTGTGGGATCAGCAAACTTGTAGTTTCAAAAGTTTTGGTTTGGAGTAGCTTCTAAGAAGCGAAAATGATGTCCAGCACCAATTAATAAAGGTGGAAGAAGTTGGATAAGTAGGCCACTCGAAAACTTAGTGGCTATGTATATCAAGAGTGGAAAAACTGTTTTGAAATGCCGTGAGAACAGTCTTGCGCTAATGCAGAAATACCGAAAGAATGTGCGACTCCGCATTTCCCTACAACGCGTCAGGATAACATTCAAAGACATAGAATCAATGTAAAGCTATCTGTTACTAAGGAAGGCTTCCTGTGACGCCCGATATTCGGGACATATCTCCCTAGGTACTGATTAGACTGATGAATAGTGCAGAACGAAGATATAGAAATCAAAGGACCTAAGACGCATGTAAACACAGCAGAACGCCGGCTACCGTATCCCGATGCTAATAGCCGGATCAGAGCACCGGATAGGCTGGCCTGGAGGGGGAGCAAAGAAATGGTGGAGACGGGGGTGGGGGATGGCTGTATTTCTGCATCATGACAGAGCTCTTAGTAAGGCGATACGGCGGGGCCATTTGGGACGTTGATGACACGTTGAAGGACTCCCCGGGGAGGATACATTCTGACTCGGTCTCTAGACTGGAATGAAGGGGGAACATTGGAGGACATCTTATCATGTGCAGTCTCTTATAAGCAAGCACGCAAAGGCAACCTCAATTGTAGTGAAATGCAAAGATACATAAATCATTCCCAATATCACGCTAGGAAGTGCGCAAAAGCGAGGCATTTAGACGAATTAAGAGTCAAAGTAACGGTTTAATTGTATTCCACTCTAGCTCCTGTGTTCTCCGTTCTAAGTCACGTAGGTGTGGATAAATGAGCCACTCAAGGGCAAAACGAAGTAGTTCAGAGAATACTAGTGCGACCATCTGTAGCGTGTAGTTCGCGCGAAACGCGAATCGAATTGGGCGGCAAGTGAGCAGGGCGATGCTTTGTGTGAGCTATTGAGGAGATTGTGAATGCCGCTGACCAAACTACGAGACGTGAGTGGAGAAGAAGACTAAGCTACGGAGTATTAGTGGTTGTCTGATCGCGGCTGCTATAATCGCGGCTATTCAGCATTGCCTTGGTCGTGCTTTGCCATGAATCTTTGAGTTCGCAGGAATGAAGGAGGGCGATTTGTAGTTATGATATATCTAGCTACAGGGAATACGTCGATTTTCAGTTGTATATTATAGGGTTCGTTTCCCGCTAAAGAGAGATCACGGACGCGTCGTGTATGAATGTGTTTATGCATTCTAAGAGGGAGGAATGGACATGAAAGTTGGGCCAGGAAGTCATTTATTTAGACGACCACAGATGAATTCGAGCCACCCCTAACTATTATATAATCTAGCGTTCCGCCGCTTCTGGAGTGCACTTTGAAATATCTAATGGATATGAAAAGGTTGCCAAAGAGCTAGAGAAATTTTGCTACTGTAGATGAAGGAGAGGCAAGCTGGAACTGCATAAAATATTTGCAGCTCAGAAAGGAAAAGGTCATTGTCCGGGGGATTTAGGCACTTTAAGCGGTGCACATTAATGCGAATCACCGATATGCGTGCTGGCATTTACTAAAACGGATTTCGTGGATGAATCAGAATCCGAAGCCTACCCATTTCGCACTTTGGTCGAACGCTAATCTAGTCTAGACTTGTCATTATCCGCAATCTGATCTCAAGTTCATCAAAGTTAGTCCAGAAATAGAAGAAAGCATACGACTCGTGCACATACTTGTCTCAGTATACCAAAGAGTAGTATAGGCGAACATGGAATAAGGGGAGAGCGAGCGAACATGTAGCAGGAAGGGCAAGTAGCCGGATGTATAGAGCGAGGAAAGAGGACGGAGAAATAGGGCGGGCTAATCGAGGGTAGGCAAGGATAGCGGCAAGTGTGAAACGTATCCTGATTCGACGATTGAGAGAGAATAGGTGGATATACATAGTAGGAAAAAAAGATATTGAATAAACCGACCCATCACTTTATTTGGCTCGGAATGTGTCTAAATCTCTCGCTTTCCATGCTCTCTTGCATGATCTTGGAATTGGAATGATCTAGAAGCCTATTTCACTGTAGACAGATAACAACGCAAAAGGAGTACCAACGCGATCTGCACAATGTTTTGACTAAAGTACAAATATTAAGAACGACACGCCGCAAAATAACCCTGATTTCGGAAAGGAACTCTCTTACGGAAAACATATGATCCCAATCATTTTGGCTCGTTCGCTTCACATTTAGAACATGGTGTCTACAATATCCAGGCTGATTCTGAGAGCCGCCAGATAAAGAATGGCTGGCATAAAGATAGCCAATTGGCCGGCGTCAAGAGCATAGGTTATATCCGATTGCGGAGAATATATATGATGGAGTCCTATCATTCCTTATTTCGCGATTTCTCAGAAGACCGTCTTCTCGCGCTCCGAGCAATGCACATACACGAGCCCTGCGAACGCGTGCCGAATCGCACATTCTTGACCGTCAATAATTCAGCGTCTCATAACAGTGAAGACAGCCTTCACTGTTATGAGAACAGCATTCTTCCTCTCTGTCCTCGTCGCGGGTGGTCGGCTCTCTTCATTCTCTCTCAATCAAGCGCACCCCTTTCAACCTCGGACAAGAAGATGAATCGTTCCCCCTGAAGACTTGGCGCACGGGGGAACTAGCGCCAAACCAGGATCGCGAGGATACTCAAGATCATGGTCACCGCGGGCTGAGTGAGTATTTGACGAAGATTTGAAGTCCCCAACCTCTCCTATCTATCAAGACTCCCTCCTTTGGAACCCCTCCACTGCTAGCCCAGATAAACGGTGTAAAACTGTAAAACTGTAAACTCATAACAGTTTACTGCATTCCCGGTATTTTCACCGACTCTCCTACCCCCACCCCCCCCCCATCATAGGAAGTGGAATACGGGACTGGGCTCCATATGTAGATGGTGAGAGGGTCTGTCCCCTTCCTAGAATACCTGCCCCAGGCAGCATTCAGCCCTGCGGCCATCTGTCATCCCGCTATCCTCCTCTTCTTCTCCCTTCTCTCAGCTCATTCCAATGCAAACCACACGCCATCAGAGCGCCAAATTTCCGCGTCTTATGAATTTTGCACCGTAAAATGAGCAAGTTGCAAGGAAGCACGTAGGGAGTGCTGCACGCTTCGACGCTTTCCCGCCCTAAGAATGCCTCTAACAAGCGCAATTTCACGAAAAAGCAGCTTTAGAATTGGGAGTATAATAGATAGAGAACGCTTTAGATATCTAATGTCACGAGGAGGCATTATGAGGCTGTATTATGCGCCAAAGAGATTGGTCTCAGCGGTCAGACGAATGTCTTTAGTTAGCTTTGCATGAAGAGACGAGACACGGAGATTGACAATTGTGACGAATGGGGGGAAGAGTTGAGTAGAGGAATGGAGGGAGTGAAGAGGTAAAGAGGGAGAGGAAGGGAATATAGAGAGAGAAAGGGGAGAGGGAGGACCCACGAGAACGGTGGGCTTCAGCCATGCAAATGAATGAGTCGTTAGGGAGGAGGCGTGCGAGAGTTGCAGGATTAGGAGGGACGGGGGAGATTATGAGATGTTTGTGTGGGAAATGAAGATGAAGAGGAGAGTGGGGGACGAGCCAACGAAAGGCATTCGGGGTTATACGCAAATTAATGTGCTTTATATAAATGGATCTGAATCTCGGCAGAGAGGAATAAACCGGTCCGTCAGTTACCCTAATTCCAAAATGCTTCTAATTCTCTCGCTTTTGCACGCTGATAAATAGTCGAAACGATCAACTGGCGTATCCACAGTATCTGTATACGCCAAAATGCGGTTGAAGCATGCAGGAGGTATGGTGAGGCAAAAATAAAAGCAGCGCCGATGCATAGGTGGCAAATGAGTATTTTCCGGTCTACCGACTACTAGGTTGGAATGGAAAGGGGAGGGGGGGGGGGGTAAGAAAGAAGAAGAGGAAAGGTGAGGAGGGATCGGGGGGTGGTCACAATATAAGCACTGCGATGCCAGGCGAGAGGTGTATTTGCGGGATGCCGACACTTCCGCACATAGACATTTCCGCATACGGCAGTTTTCGGCTCAACAAGGAAAACCAGTAAAAAACAGTTTATACATTGCTCAAAAAATACCGGGAGCTGAATTGACCAACGACCATCTTGCTCTAATCGCCCCTATCTTCCCCATCCTATCTACCCTTCCCCTATCCGTCCCCCCGCTTCCTCTTCCCACCCTCTCCCTCCCCCCTCTCCGAGACTCTTCTTTATACTGAGAACGGAGGCAGACTGACTAGTGAATGGAAACTCTTCAAAGGAACAGAGTGAGAGATAGATAAAGGGGAGAAGAAGAGGAAAGGCAGGATAGGATAGGACCAAAGAATGGCAATCAAGTAGTGCAGTGCAAGTTGAATGGAAGAGGGGGGATAATTGGAAGACTTGGGGATATTAGATAGCGGAAGGGAGAAAACACAGGGTTTCTAGAATGCCAGACAACATGGACAAGGCTGGACACATGATAAATAGTAATAGAGCTCACATTCGTTCCGTTACTATTCAACTTGATATTTAGGCGAGACGGAAGTGCTCATTTTATGGGAAATGGGAGTGGCCAAAGCTTAGCGAATACTGGCATTTGCACGACATTTTTACGCTGTCTACTGGATACAAGCCAGGTGCATCGGGACAGGGTCCCTTAGGGTTGGTACTCTCTCCCTCCCTCCCAGTCTGCGAGCTATTTATTAGAGATGTGCATGAGAGTTCTTTTGATGCATATGTTTCGCACATCATTCATAACCGTAACGCGTCTGGTCGCCAAAAGAACTATCATGCACATCTCTAGTATTTCTCCCCCCCCCCC
>LS822163.1:24782-41463 GCA_900490955.1 Micoletzkya japonica
TCGGAATTTGATTCTCCGGCCCTGATTACCATATAGAGGTAGAAAGAAGCATGAAATTTCATCAAGATTGACTAGAAAACGGTAGCTCACCATTATCTCGACGAGATAATGAGGAGCTACCTCACCTCAGAAAATCTCGCCATTAATTCGGAGCTCGCCATTTTTGGCGAGAGAGCACGCGTTTTTGAGAGAGCAAAACTGAGCAGTAGATCTGTGCTCTCTTTTGCTCTCTTCATTTTGTATACTCTCTCGTCGCTCTCTAACTCCCAATTAATCTCGAGATAATTGCGAGACTCACTCTCCACTGATCTACCGGTCGACCGCAAAAGGGAGGACGGGGTAAATTAGAATAAGTTTCGCGGGCCCCGCTCATTGGAGCGGATGGGGTGATGGGTAAGGAAGGCGCGGGGTGAGCAGTTGTCTCGACAGTATAGAGGTAAAGTAGTTGACTGGTGTTCGGCAGCCGCGGGTTCTAATCCCCATGGCTGCAAAAACTGGTGGTGATACTCAAAAATAGGTCGAGATTATTTGCAGCTTTTCTTATCACATAATGACGAGCTCCGTCTTGAAATGGGCAAATAATCTCGAGATAATTTCCCACATTAAACGTGCAGCAGAAGTCTGCGAAGACAGTAACGTTCCGTAAGCAAGAGTGACCTCAGAGCAAGGGTTCTCCTTCTGACGCTTTTGCTCGGTTATATTTCAGACCTCTATAAATACCGGCATATGCTTACAGAGCGTGAACACTGAAACGTAATTAAGCGAACGTGATGCCGAAAAATACGCCTGATTTCGGTAGGAACTCTCGCACGGAAAACATTGTATCCTAAGCATTTTGACTCGTTCGCTTAACATGTAGAACATTGTGAGCTCCGCTCCAAATCGACCAGCCAGGTAGAAACGAGATGAGAGGAGTAATGAGGCACGAGACCTATCTACCTACGTGCACGCTTCTTCAACAAACCCGAGAGCATTTCAAATAAATTTAAAAAACGGGAAACATAAAAACAAGAAAAATAAGAAATAGTCCGTTGATAACGAAGAGGTGGTCGAACCGGTAAAATGTGGGGACCGGGAACTTTTCCGCTAATTGTTTCCGGCTCCCTCTTGCACTATTACATGACAATACGCGGCGTAACTATTACTATGTCTCGGTCTGAAAGGGACGGCTGAATTGGAGGGATATAGGGAGCAAAATGGAGGGAGGGACGGAGAGGCGGGAGAGGGAGGCCAGCAAAGAGGGAACGAAAACGTCCTTAGTTCAGAGGGGACACCGGAAGAAGCGAAAAGGGGGGAGGGCGTAGCATAAGAAGGAAGTACTACGTGGGGTATTGTGGAAGAGCTGTCGAATGCGAAGATGGTAGGGTTTGAAAACCAAGCGTGACTTGCCTATCTATCGGCAGACTCTCTTCATTTTTCAATGCTCCTCATCACTCTCTCGGTCTCGTGATACGATTAAAAGGCTGGGTTTTGAAACCCTAGAAGATGCATCTAAATATGAGAACATGTTTCAGTGGAGATATATGCAAACTATGGTCTTCAACGTTTGATAGATGCACATCGGGCAGAGATGTCCGTCCATTTGGATGGGCCTTTGCTGCACGGAGAAATTGAGGAGGAGGGATGATCGAATCAGGAAAGGATTGTGACCATATGTGTTGGGGAGATGGGGTGGAGAGGATAGAGACCAATGAAGAGGGGAGAAGGGAAGGGCAGTGATCAGAGTTAGAAGGGAATGAAGGAATCACAACATTTCAAACTTTCCAATCCCATGACCTTTATTTGCTTCTTGCGAGCAAATCACTGCACATTTTATTCGTTTCTCTCTTTGCAACGCCAATTCCGGTGCCTTTCAAAGTGAGAGAATCAGGTTTTAGTGTGTACTAGGAGAAACTCTAGGAGGAACTGGTCTCAAAAAGCTATCCATGTTCCTGATTTATAGCCTCCGTATGAAATTGTATCGCTTCAATGCATGAAAAATTCGCTAACCACCGTAGCGGCGGAATCGCGAATTATACGTTCCGTTTTCCTCGACTATATGTGCTACATTCATAACTCTCTTTTTTTGGAAAAAAGGTTTGGAAAAAATTTTTTTTTTAAATTTGGAAAAAAAGTAAGGAAGGCCCCCCTTGACTTTTCAATACCTCGGACAAGTTGAGCCTTTTTTGAACATACGTCCTCAGCTGAGAAAATTGATATTTTTGAAGAATTTTTTAGATTTTTTTCTAACGTTGTCAATATACGTTTCATAGGACGGAGATCATTTCTGGTCAATCAGGAAACGCTGGATTTTTGACAAAATGTCACAGCATCCCAAGTGTTCTAATAGCGAATAGCGGTTTCCGAGCATACGATCCGATCCTGTAGGCGAATAATTGAAACGGAAATTATTAATTTAAAAACACAGGCTCGTCACCATGTACTGCAAGAGCTCCGAAATTTTGGTGCAGATTGGTTCGGCCACTCTTGAGAAAATTCAAAAATAGTGGTCAATTAGACACATTCTTCACCAGGCGGAATGCTGTGATGTGCAAGAATCAAAATACTCTAGAAGGGATGCGAACTTAGGAGAGCTTAAAAATTCGACACGATATTTTGAGTGTCGTCAGAACAGAAATATTGTGCACTCAGCAGCATTCCAAGCGTTCTAACAGCGAATAACGGTTTTCGCTTCTGGGATCACAGCATTCCTAGCGTTCGATTAGCGTATGGCGGTTTCCGCTGTGATCTATCGTCACTGCGGACATAACAATGAGCGAAAATTCACCAATTTAAAAACTTAAGCTCCTCCACACCAATCCAAAAAACTATAAAAATTTGGTGAAGATTCATCCAGCCGTCTTGAAGTAATTTCAAAATTAGTTGCCAATTCGCTATTAGACACTTCCCCTTTCGGTCGGAATGCTGTGGTATTTGATTCTTAAGGCGAACAAATGAACCTAAAATTATGAATTTAACAACTTAAGTTCGTTACTATGATTTCCAAAATATCAGAAATTTTGGTGTCACCAAATTTTCAGAGTGGTTAGAACTCATAGACACAGACTTGAGTTTTTAAATTCATAATTTTTCGTTCACTGGTTCCCTTAGAGGATCGGATCATATGCGCGGAAACCACTATTCGCTATTAGAACGCTTGGAATGCTGTGGTGCACATAGATTGGTTAAGGCACTCTTGAGAAATTCCAAAAACAGTGGTCATTTCGCTATTCCTCACCGCGCGGAGTGCTGTGGGAACGAAGAGGCCAATTTTTCCTAAAACATAACTCGTCTCAGTGGAACACTGCACTTTTCGGTAGCTTTCTGTAATCCACAGTGATTACATATCATATTAGAGCCATACTTTTTTGAATTTTAAGTTTCTGTGAGCTTTCGAATTCATGAATTTTTGTTCACTTGCTTGCCTACAAGCCAAATCCTTATCTATGATTCTTTGAATGATGAGTTGCCTATTTTTTTTTCTATATCGGCGATTTTGTTCTATATCGGCGATTTTTCTATTCAGTTTCTATATCTCCGCATAGGTTGCAAGGCGGAAAGTCCGCGTAACTCTGCTAGACTCTGATTATATGCGCTAATCCCCCCGTAGGTTCATCAAGTGGTTCGTAAGCCTTGAATGGGAACCTCCCTGCTATACTGCCTCTCCCTCTCCCCCTCCCTTTCCCTCCCTCTCTCCCCTATATATATCCCTCTCATCAACCAGCAAGCGTTATATCACCCCCCTCACAAGTACTACTACTGCCCAGTCTCTAATAGTCTCGCTCCCTCTTCACGTACCTCCCCTCCCTCACCTGCATTTAGCCGTTTCTCTCTAGGTCTCTTCCTGGAGAGGGAGAGGGAGAGAGATTCGTCATTCTCTGGCTCGTTCTCTCTCCATTCTTCATCTCCAATCCTTCCACCTAGGAGTCTCTGCTCGCTTCCGTTATATGTATAGTCGGCAACTCGCCAGAGTCTTCCCAAGCATCGTGTTTACCTTTATTGTATTGTTTTTCTTTTTTTCGATATTTCACAACCACCTGTCTACCAGGACCCACTCATAAAAAAAAATCTACCAGGACCCACTCATTCGACTTCCCTTTAGCTCAGATAGAAAGGTGTGTACAACAATGTAGAAACAATAAGTACGTATATGATAGAGCCGCCTCAACGTATTCGTATAGTGGAATAAAAAGATCCGTCAGTTTATCATTACGAATATCAGGCGAGAGAGTGTTTAAACGTGAGAGAATTAGACGCATTTTGGAATCAAAGAAACTGACGGACCGGTTTATTCTACTATAGCTATGACCGAGGTGAACATCAAACGTTTGTGGATGGCCAATGCGGGACAGTAAGGGAAGAGGGAGGAGAGGGTGGTGAGGGAGAACGAGGGAATTCGCTTGCATAAGCACTTCCCCTTCTTCCCCTAAACGATAGCAGAGGTATCTATCACAAACAGCGTATTCCTGTCATATTCCCTCCTTCCTTTCTCTCTTCTTCTTCACACCGACCGCCTTTGTCGCCATTCATATCATTTCCCCTCACGTGTTTGTGATTGATCGTCCGGGCTTTTCCGGGTCCTTTCACCTAACAAAATCTGTTGCCTTCCTGGAATACTGACCGCAAACATTGGAAATCGGCTGTGGTTGAGCAAAACAAAAAAAACTAGTTCTCACCATTCCTATATCTGACGGGCATGAAGAGGTATCACGAGAGTGCAGACAAAGCAGCGTTTACTGACGGAGCTTTTTCGTCAATAATATACCATAGCATCCCCCTTCAATAGATGCAGTGATGAAGTGTGCTTGGCAATCAATCGTAAGCCCCCCGAAGGAAGGTGTTATTCGTATAGCCGCTGGCTAATCCGTTCATTACAAGCGAAGGACTTCACTGTGCCGTAGTCCGGGAAAGGCTTGTCAACAGCCTGCGATTTCTGCACGCAAAGTGGCATTTAGAACGCAGTGTTAGAAATGTTAAGCGAACGAGCCAAAATGCTTAGGATACGGTGTTTTCCGTGCGAGAGTTCCTACCGAAATCAGGGTTATTTTTCGGCACCTCGTTCGCTTAACATTTTGACTGTTGTCAGAACACTGTGCGGAATAATACTGCTTTCATCCATCACCTGTACACCCCTTTTTAGTAGTTCTCTACTTTTATTTTTCCGCATTCGCAAAAGAAGCATAAAGCCAGCATTCAGCATTCCTTACGCGTATCGTGAAGCGTATTCCATCCCCCATTCGCTGCTCTCCTATAATATTTACCATGTGAATCGGTCACCCCTCCACCCTTCCATCATTCCCTCACAGTCTCCCTTCTGACTCACTCCATATTCCCTCGTCGAGCGCCCGTCCTTTCTCAAACTGTACGAATATCAAACGAGTAGCAGATATATATTAGAAAAAGGTCTTTTTTTATTTTTATTTTTGGTAACTCTAGTGATGGACCTTCAAGAACTGCTATCTTGACACGGGAGTCATCAAATATCATGTATAGTCACGAAAAGCGGAACGTATAGTTCGTGATTCCGGCGCTACGGGGTTTAGCGAATTTTTCGCGATTTGAAACGGTGCCATTTTATTCCAAGAAAAGATATCAGAAACTTGGATATGTTTTTGAGATCAGTAACATCTAGAATTTCTCATGATACACACTAGAAGTTGATTAGATCACTCTGAAAGGCACCGGAATCAGCGATACAGCCGGAATGATTATATCTTCTCTTTTTCTCTACTATAGTAAAGCGGTCTTTCGTTATTTTGATCCCAAAACGCGTCCAATTCTCTCGCCAACTCACCTGATATTCACAAAGATCCGTCCTCTTTCATTCCCCTATATTGCCCCCCTTCATTGCAGATGGTGGTTCGTTTCTCGGACGATCTCGTTGCCCCCGACCGTCTGCCCCCTCCGCCTCCCCTCTCCTCCTCCTCCTCCCCCCACCCCCAGCCCCACTCTCGTCGCCATTCCTCCTCCCGCTCCGTCTCGCCCGTCCTTCGTCCTCCGCCCTCCCCGATGGCAAGGCAGGGTCATCAGAATGGCAACAGCACCCTCTTGGTCCCTGCCCCCATGGCCTACAGGGAAACGCCGATTCTGCAGCAGACGCAGGTATAATGTGGTCAGACTACTTTGGATAACTCCTTCCGATTCTCCTAGCTTTTTGTGAAAAGTAAGACACGGAAGACCTCCATCACGAACATTGAGTCAAGATTAAAGCACGCGAATCCAAAATTTAATCCAAACATTACCCGGGGAAAAAAGCTATTTTTCCCGGGTAATGTTTCATACCGAACGTATTAGGAAGAGAGATTCTGGCAATGCTGACAGTGAAACGTAACCGGCGAAAAGCGGCTATCGGTCTCGATTCGCGGGCTCTAGTCAAGATCATCCTAAAAAGAGAAAAAAAATTGAAGGTGACCAACTGGGCGATGGCTCCGCACTACTACTCGCAGCCCCCCGTAGTCGAGGAATCGGGGGAGACCAAGAAGAAGATGAATACGGTGGAGAAGATCGGAGAGAGCTTCTACTTCCTCATATCGACGCGGACCGCCTGTCTGGTAAGTAAAAGTTAGGCTGGTCGAAAGGCGATCGTTGATATGCTGGGATACTTGTGATCATTGATGATCGGCAGAACTGAAAGTTTCTAAATATCTACAAAAATATATGCAAAAGAATAATGGATCTATATGGGGTGGGAGAGGGTAAAAGAGCTTTGGAATATAAGGAAAATTCTGAAGGCACAAGGAGGGAGAAGAGTGGCTTCTTGCTGGATTCCAATGAGCTTTATATTATTGAAGGAAAATGAACGTTGAGGGAGAGCTGCACAGTTCCTTGCGCAACCCACCGTATTCAAAACTTCAGCCGGAGGCGGCCATTAGCCTAAGCTGGCATTTCTCAAAAAGAGTTTGACTGTATTTAGCGGAGTGCGCTCCTCCAATAATACTTGCAGTTGCTGACAGTCGCAGCCATCTTCTCCTGCGCCTTCTCCTCGCATTGGTCCGAGAGGCTGCCCGTCGTGTTTGCCCTCGTTTTCTCCATTATGTAAGCCATCTAAGTAACATACGAAAAGCTTCGTGTTAGATTAGTTCAATTATTGTCTGCGAAATAGTTCCGCCGGTAAACTCATTCTTACTTTGTCTGCACTTCCATCATAAGGATTATTTATTTATCAAGTATGGTGCACCGATCAGGCGAAATATATACCGAGAGCGAATGAAGAGAAGAAGACAGCAGATTATGTATATGTATTTGCACTTTTCCCTGCCATTTTGCCAACACTAGATATGAACCACCTAATGCCCAAATAAGAGAGATAATGCGTAATTGCATTCAGTTCGGGTCTGATCATCGCCGCTGCCATCTCTACGCTCTTCGTATGGGAGCTGAGCACGATGAACCTCCCGAAGGTAGGGTTTTTCCCGCCATTTTGCTAACTCAAATTGTGCTTGAGCGCTGCCTGTTCGTGTTCATCTTCACGCTGACGACGCTGACGGCGGGCGTACTGTATCTCGTGGGCATATCGACCTGCACGTCCTACAGCCAGTATGGATGCTTCTACACCTCGCAGTCGCCTGCCCTGAGGGTGGCCGCGGTAAGAGTAATGCTGACTAGGAATCGATGGAGTAGGAATAGATGCGACTCCGTCATCTTGCTTCCCAGTAGGAGAAATATGTTGAAATTATGATCTGGTGACAATGATTTTTTAGATTTACCATGCCTAGTTTTGTTTCTTATCATGTCCTCCCACTTGCAGACCTTCTCGTTCATCTCGATGGTCATCGCAATCGTCGACGTCGTCATTCAATTCTACGCCTACAAATTCGACCCCGCTGCGAGAGACAGACGACTGAGCGTGGCCGTCGTGTGAGTATCAGTTTCATACCATCTTCTTGCGTTCAGTAGGTTCATTTCTTCACTAATAACTTTAACGTCTTCGATCTGCTCAGAAGTCACAAATTTAGGGATGCGCCTGGACCGTTGCCGGGAATTCACACAGAAGTGTAGAGACGGCGGAGATCGCTCGTTATCAGCGGATATCTGTACAAATGGAACAAAATAATATCGATGCTATCTTCCAATAGCGTAGATATTATTGACGAAAATGTTCAGTCAGTCAACTCATTCCCACTTCGCCTGCCCTATAATCATATCTGTCAGGAATAGGGATGACGGCAACTAACGGAACATTTTTCTCAACCATATATCACAGCTTAAGGCATAATCCCACATAACACTACAGTAGGCTCGGAAATATAGCCTTTCCTCTCTTGATTCTTGCAACAAGTTGCCCTGTTCTACAGTGTGGAACAGGGCATCTTCTCCAGTCGTTCCCGGAGACACCCAGGAGAGCAAAACGGAGACATCCACTTAGCTCCCTAGGGCGTCTCCAAAGTATCTCCTGGGTACTTCCAGTCTCCTGGGTGTCTCTAAGTTACTTACTTCCCTGGACATCTCCTAGCGTTCCATGGGAGTCCCCTTTTTCTCTCGTGCTTGGCTCATAGACACAAAAGAATGGCATTTAGTACAACAATTGTTGCACGAATCAAGAATATACACTCATTCACAATGGTCGGGTCGAAGATTATTACCATGGAATAAACTCTTTCTGAATGTAAACCTCGTTTCCGTCTCCCGCTCCACCCCTTCATTCCACTCTCTATCCCTTCCCCCAAGTGGTTCGTTCTCCTTTCCTCTCCTCGATATGTCGATTGATTCCGTTCTTCTCGAAGAAATCGAAGCACTTTCTTGTATTACGGCGACCACGGGGGAAATGAGAGAAGAAAGTGAGTTAGAGAGGGAAACATTAGATAAATCGAGTACGGAGCTAGGGTATTGTGTAATTTATGGTAATATTTTATGATAACATACGTGTTTGAAATCATACGAATAAGCCAGGGAATAGTTAAATTCAGCTGCTGTATCTGATCTGATGACTGAACCTCGCATCAAACAGAACCATTCACTTTATCTCATTCCCACGACTGAAAAGGTTGGCAATACAATTCACGTGATAATTCTGCAATCCACAAAAAGATAGTTTATTTCGCAGGATGTGCACAGTTACTATGAATGGGCGAAAAATGAAAAGATCGAGTTCGAAGTTCGCAATGTGGCCAGTCAGTACTATTTCGAGCAGGTAAGGGGTACTGTAGAGTGAAGAGAGATAGTGGATAGAGGGATAGGGGTACTGTAGACTGTAGATAGGTTTAAGCTTAATTCATAAGAATGATTACGGGAGGGGTACTGTAGAACGAACAAAAGGTTACTGAAGATAGGTTGAAGATGCATAATTGGAAGTGATTACAGGACGAAATCAAGATGGAACTATCGGATAAGACTCATACGAAGAGCTTCACTGAGGTAATGATGAGCTAGAGATATAATCTCAGAAGTATTTAGGGACACCCTGCAATTTCTCCAATGCATGCCGGTGTCGGAAATATCGAGGCATCACCTATGGTAAAACATTATCCTTTGACATGCCTTATCTTTACGGCAATTTAAGCGCAACTTGAAACCCCTGTCTTTTGTATACCATAACTCTCCTACCACTACAGTATCCCCCTCTACAATAATTCCCTTTACAGTACGATCGTCAGCATCTCTTCAATCTCCTCACTGCCTACTACAATCAGAAAGCATGTGATGAAGACTGTAAGAACACGCGATTCGGAGTATCTGCATAGTAAAGAAGAGAAGAGAAGAGCCGATATGAAGCACTCTATTGGCCGATAAACTTATCTTTGTGGATTGCTAATAGTAACGTCGTAATATTATGTACATTTGCGATGCCTTCAAAAATCGTATCCCCTTGTTCTCTTTTCAAATCTACCTGTTTCTCTTCACTCCTATGCCCACAGCTGTGACTTTGTAATAATGGTAAGTTTAGTGTCAGGGGGGGAGTAGAAAATCCTCGACCAGAGCATGAAACAGTCATATGGGAATGAATGGTTCATCCCATTCGTTCATATGACCGTCCGGGGTCACATGACTGAGGTTCATATAGATAGATAGATTTTATTGCAGATCACAGGGAAATGCGAGTAAAAGTAGACAATACAGTAAACGAAGAGAGAGAAAGAAAAAAATGGCACATGGAAATTAGATACCATGACTTAGAATTAGCCTCACTAATTATAGGAAGAACGTAGTGAATTAAAAGCTCTTGCACTCCGCATAAAGAAACCATTTGTTCGGTAATTTTGTGATGCGCTCTTGAGAGAATTTATGAAACCAGGTCCGCGACATCGGGAGGGTTTTGTAACGAAGTGGTGGGGAACGGAATTCTTCGTTTCCCGTACAGGAGTTGAAATAGTACTTTTTGATCGATAATATTCCGCCTGTTAGCGAGAGTATCAAGGTTTAGAATTTTGTTTCTTATTTCACTAGAAGGCATATTTTCACGAGTTTTGCCGAAGCATCTCATGAAAATACGTCGTGTATAATAATCTTGCACTCTCTCAAGCTTTATCTTGTCGCAAGATTGAAAGAGGCTATATACAGTAGTACCGTTTACGAGGATGGAGCGAATAATATACGGTAAACTAAAATGTCACGATGTAATCTTGCCAGCAAGGCAAATTGACAAGATTCCATCTGGATTCTTGCCAATTTGCCTTTGTGGCAAGATTCCATCGTGACATTTTAGTTCACTGTATCTTATATGGACGAGAGGGATCATATGAACCTGGTTCATATGATCCCGTTATTTCATATGAACCTTCATTTGCATGGATACATGAACCTCGGCATTCTCTCTCCCTTTCATGATGAACGGGGATAAAAAATGCTCGTATGTACGGTATTTTATTCGCTCTTTTCCCCTCTGCCTTTCTTACTTGCTTCAAGCTATTATTATAACTGAGGATATCATTTACGCTATATTCGAGAGGAGTAATCCGGGATGAAATACAAAAGAAGAGCAATAATAATGTGTCGACATATATATTTCGTTTTATGCATGCTTTACGAAAGGATTTCTCGCGCTTAATTTTCGAGCATGCTTGAAACCACAATTGTTTGAAGTTAGAGTAGGTCTGAGTTTCCCTACACCTCTACTTTTTGCTTTGATTCTTTGTTGACACGACCGGCGTCCTCCCCATCGACCCCCCGTTACCATACCCCAGTCCCTTCCTTCTTTCCCATACGGAAGTCTTACAATGAAGGATTGAACGTTCTTTGAACTCTGAGTTGAGCGTTCTTTGCTTGGTCACACAGACGTTTAGCACTTTATATGCTAGTATTGATAGCATATCTGTTTATATTGTGGCTCAATCCCTCTCATTGAAATATCTCTAATCTTTCCCTCTCCACCATTAGTTCTCTTCTCAAAGTGAGCGTGGGACCAGAAAAGACTGAAGGAGGTCAATCCACTGTCACAATGTTGTAGACCTTTGAAAAGCGAAAATCACAAGGATGTCATCTTTTCAGAGTTCTAGGAAGCGCTAGGTGGTTGATAGGAGTTAGCTTTAGTGTCTATCACAACGCCCTTCCCCTCTGCTTCATGACAATATATTCGTGGTGCGCGGTAAACCGACTCAAATAACGCTTGAAGTGCGCAAAAAAGTGGGCGCAAGTAGGCCGCGCAGCGTCAACTCCCTTTACGTGCCAACCTCGCACCTCGGCTTAGTAAGCTGGCTGACTGCAAGTGAGGAGGCCGCGGGTTCGAACCCCGCTGTATGCAAGAGGTTTTTGCAAATTTGGAAAACGCCCATTTGGGTGTTCTTTGGTCATGATAACGGACAGACGGACGTTTAGCGAATTATATAATAGTATTGATACAATGTGCAGATAGAAACAGAATCAAAAAGACACTCCCTTTATTCAACAACAATACTGGATGGGGAAATACAGAAGGGGAAATGGCGGAAAGGGGAAAAGGAAGAAGAGAAGTTGATCACGCGATGATTCGTCCCTTTAGAGATCACACTCAGAAAACTGTTGGAGATCCACCTCAAATTGAATATGTTTGCTGTAAGCTATTATAGTAAGACCAAAACGGCATTCGACAAACGTTACGGTAATTTCTTACTTTCTCGATTCTCTGCCACGAAGAAGCGCATGGAGGCCAGAAGGCAGAAGGAGTCTGAACAAATTAAATAATTTATCACTTCCCGATTTACGCTTTCAATGTGAATCTGTGATCCCTGATGTTCGTCTCTTTGAGTTCAGATGAGATGTTAGATGATATTAAACGAGATATCATATCATAGTTATATCAAAACCTTCTGAGGTGCATAGCTTCTAGTGATCATCGCACCGTCCTAAAAAATTTAAAAAAAAAGAAATAAGCTTGAAAGAGCAAAGATCAATATCGAGAGATACATTGGTCTGCTTCGTGAAAAGGACGTCGCCCTCCTCATTGTGATCCAGATTCTTGCTCAGATCGGTGGTAGAAGCAGACTAAAAGAGAATTTGTAGAAATTCTCTTTTGGCATTCTACTACCGAAAAGGAAAAATCTAATGATTACAGTATCCCGTATTACAGTATCCAATATCGCAGAAACCCATATTACAGTATCCCACCATTCCACGATCTCCAAACTTCTCCTCGATCAGTTTCGATGCACGATCGATAATCTCGAGAGTACGGTCGACAGATTTTTCACGTTCCGCGAGTCCAATAAGAAGATTGTCAATCTTACAATTAGATTCTAATTACGACAGTAACAATATGTGAATCAAACGTCAGTATTTTTGCATGGATAACATTTTCTTTTCGATTTCAGTTCTGCCAGAGTTCACTCCATGCTATCCACCGTACCCCCTACAATCGTCACCGTAGCCCATTCCTACAGTACCACTATCCCCTCATGCATCTCCCCCTTAGAGTAACCCACTCCTACATTACCCCCATCCATTACCTGATCGATCTCTCCCCTCACATCTTCCAAAGTCTTCTCAATAGCTGCAGTTGCCACACTCATGTTGTGAGTCGTCCGACTTCCGATCTAACAAAGATAGCGAATGAAGGGAGTGAGAGGTTTCCCGCTCCAAATTGACATTTGGATAAGAATACTGTACGTCATCATACTACACTCTAGTGAAGAACGAGATGTATCAAAGAAGTTGCAAATAAATGACAGCCTGTCGCAGGCAACGTGAAACTTCATAAGCATTGTCCGGATCCGGGAGGGGGGACGAGGAATGGGTGAGGAATGAGGGAAAAGAGGGCAAAATCGAGGTTTTCTGAACGTTTTTTTCTTGAATAATAAGATACGGAAATTACGAGATACGAAAAATAGTAAGATACGGAAATTCAAAGGATTCGCTACACTGTGTAGAATGACCATCCCCTACAAGATGCATGCTCACTTACCCACTAAAGTAAAAAGGGCAGGGAGCCTTTGTGTTTAGATCGAAGACAATTTTTAAAAAATTGATGAAAACCAAATTTTCGATTATACGCCTATAGAGTGCAACAATAAAAACGTGTTCCCAAAGTTTCAATTCGTTTGGTGCAGGCAGCTCTCTGCACACAGCATTCCAAGCGTTCTAATAGCGAATAGCGGTTTCCGCGCATATGATCCGATCCTGTAAGCGAACCAGTGAGCGAAAAATTATGAGTTTAAAAACTTAAGTTCGTCTCTATGAATTCTACCACCTCCGAAAATTTGGTGTAGATCGGTTTAGCCACTCTTGAGAAAATTAAAAAATGGTGGTCAATTCGTTATTAGACACATTTTTAAAGGGGGGAATGATGTGTGCAGTAGCCGCTAATGTCTAAGGAAAGAGACAACACTATAAAAGAGTAGACCAAGAGGAGCTAAATAACGCAGTCTGGCAAAAATTACAATGTATTTTTAACTTTTAACTAACCGATCTGACGATTTCTCCAACCATAAGCGGCTACTGCAGAGAGCTGCCTGCACCAAACGAGTTGAAACTTTGGGAACACGTTTGTATTGTTGCACTCTATAGGCGTATAATCGAAAATTTGGTTTTCATCAATTTTTTAAAAATTGTCTTCGATCAAAACACAAAGGCGTCCCTGCCCTTTTTACCTTAGTGGGTAAGTGAGCATGCATCTTATAGGGGATGGTCATTCTACACAGTGTAGCGAAGCCCGATTTTTGAATTTCCGTTTCTTACTCTTGTTATTCAAGAAAAAACGTCCAGAAAACCTCGATTTTGCCCTCTTTTCCCTAATTCCTCACTGTCCCCCCTCCCGGGTCCGGACAATGCTTATGAAGTTTCGCGTTGCCCGCGACAGGCTGTGAATAGAGACGAATCGATCAATTGTCTTTTCCCATAACTATCGAAAAATAGATCGACTGACTGAGTCATTATTAAATACTGTTTCAATACCGTACCAGTGCAGAGTGTCCCACTGCCTGGTTGTATGATCTCTGCCAGATAAATGCATTATTCCGCTCGGGACGCCTGCAATGTAGGATTACGGTAGACACCAAGAGAACGAAGAGGTTTCAGTTTCTTGTATTGAGCTACCGTAACCAGGAAACGATTTACCTGTAGCTTGCACCGTAGAACAACGAGGGAACGAAAGAGGCCTGCAATAAGAGGTTTAGAAAGATCAAAGATCATATAACTGACGCGAATAAGCAAATGGCAGCCTCACCGAATTGAAGAATGTCATCCTATTCAATAGGCGACCGTCTACGATGAACGAATAAAGATAGAATGGGGTCCAGTGGATGGAAGGACTTTCTCATTCAGATCACGTTGTTTACGCTTCCTCGCAAATCATTTGCATTTTAAAGGGTAACTTAGATCATCTCATTCACTTCTAGGTACATCCAGTTATCGTGCGGTTAATTGATAAGAGAGGAATGAAGAGAAGCAGACAGCGAGAGAAATCTTTGCACAGCTTTTTTTCGCAGCAACGGCGAAGTTTGAAGAAAAAATGAGAAACTATGATATTCAGGACACTGAGAGCTATCCAGTGATGTCAAAAATGCATATAGTAAGGAGAAATGAGTTGGTGATGAAATTGAGGGGAGAAGATAGATTGGAGTATGTATGGTTCAGTACTAGTTATTTGCTTAGGTAGGATCCATACCCCTCAACCCCCCCCCCAACCCCATTACGCCTACAGCGTAGTGCACCGATATGCCTTTCACCCTTAGGCATCGGAACTGTGGTGTAGACTATACTCCGTTCACAGTGTTCTAAATGTTAAGCGAACGAGCCAAAATGCTTATGATACGGTGTTTTCCACGCAAGAGTTCCTACCGAAATCAGGCGTATTTTTCGACATCTCGTTCGCTTAACATTTGCATTGTTGCGAGAACACTGTGCGTTGGATAGGGACCAGAGAGGACTAGCTCGATAACATGCCGCCTCCCAGCCTCTCTCTAAGGCCAACTGCCTTGGTTGTGATGGATAGCCAAGATTAGATAGAGAGGGAAGGAGTAGAGAGTGCAATAGATAAAATTAAATTAAATTAAATTACTGTGACATCTCGATATGTTAAACCACTTCCTACACTTTTATTGTTGTTACACGATTCAACCAGTATCTATATATTTCTCAATAAGCTCTGTCGACCTTGCTTCAACACGTTGTGTATATTGGCCGGCCTCTTTCGTTCCGTTGGCCTCAATTCCTTTTCTCGTGGGTCTTCTCCCAGATCTGCTGCCGAGTCAACCAGCGAAATCTTATGAATAATAATAGTGAAACAAGTTTATTCCGTAGTGTTGAAAGACAATCAGACGCATAGATAACGAGGAATTGAATTGAGTTAGAGTGACCAGATGGATTCAGCAGACGGCTCTTCTTCGGTGGTGGACGCTTATTTTCCCTCGAAGAAGGCCTTGGCTCTCTGGGCCATGTTGGAGTGGAAGCATCTGAGCGAAGGATTGTTCCAAGGGCAGATTATGGAGAACTCAAGAAGCAAGATAAGATGACGACACTCACTGCTTCATCTCGTCGAACTTTCCGAAGCACGAGGCGTAGGTGTAGTCGATGGGCGTGAACTTGTCGGGGATCTGAGGAAATGAAAGAATCGATCATACAATCATAATCAGGGCGGGGTTCAACGTTGAAATGAGTAACGAGATGAAAACATCCTTTTGATGCACGCTTACCTGGTTGCAGAAGACAAGGCACTTGTCTCCGGCCTCCGCCTTATCGACTCCCTTGACTCTGCAGCACTCAGAGTGGTCGCGTCCCTGGGCAGCGCAGAAGTGCATCTCGGGGAGAGAGTCAAGAGGGCAAGCATCGGCTCCAACCAGCATGGTCTGAAATCTAGTTTGAGCTCTTACTGGATAGGTCAACGAATATCGATGATCAATATGCGTCGCATTATGTCGATATGTCACTATGTCTTTGACCTTACAGCTATGAGCATTTAGGGACCGAACCTGAAGGAGGGTTTGAGAGTAGGTCTGGAAGTTGCATCGAGCAACACAGGCAGCAGAGAGTCCACGCTGTTCGCAGCAGGTCTTGAACTGGAAGTCGGGGTCCTGAAACGATTGGGTTACTGTAGGAATACAGTAGGTAAAATCCGAACGGGCAACTCACGATGGCCTGCTGTACAGTGACGTTGGGGGGCAGCTTGCGGCTCTCCCAGAGGCTGAGTCCGTAGATCTCTCCGAAGTCCTCCTCGACAGCGTTGTCTCCCTCCAGACGGAGCACACCACGAGCCTTGTGCTTGCATCCTCCACATCCTCCTCCTCCTCCGCCTCCTCCACATCCACAGCCTCCCGATTGGGGTTTGGAGGAACAGCCGAGGGCTACTCCGAGAAGG
>LS822163.1:52373-79510 GCA_900490955.1 Micoletzkya japonica
GTTACTGTAGGATTCCGGCATTGAAGAAGTGAGAACTCACGACAGCCTGCTGAAGGGTAACGTTGGCGGGCAGCTTGCGGCTCTCCCAGAGGCTGAGTCCGTAGATCTCTCCGAAGTCCTCCTCGATAGCGTTGTCTCCCTCCAGACGGAGCACACCACGAGCCTTGTGCTTGCATCCTCCACATCCTCCTCCTCCTCCTCCTCCTCCACATCCACAACCTCCCGACTGTTGCGAAGAGCACCCGAGGGTAACTCCGAGGAGAGCGAGGAAGACGATGAGGGAACGCATTGTTGCCTTCCATAATTTTCAGCAGCCTTATATGCTGGCGAAAGTAGGACTAGGTCTCACAAATTATCCTCTTTACGTTAATTGGTAAAAGTGATTAGGCAGTCGCTAATGACCACAAACCAGCACCGACTCTGGTCAAGGATGTATATAAGCCTGCCTGACCTAGAGTTAACAAGGCAAGTATGCGTTCCCTCATCGTCTTCCTGGCCCTTCTCGGAGTAGCCCTCGGCTGTTCCTCCAAACCCCAATCGGGAGGCTGTGGATGTGGAGGAGGCGGAGGAGGAGGAGGATGTGGAGGATGCAAGCACAAGGCTCGTGGTGTGCTCCGTCTGGAGGGAGACAACGCCATCGAGGAGGACTTCGGAGAGATCTACGGACTCAGCCTCTGGGAGAGCCGCAAGCTGCCCGCCAACGTCACTGTACAGCAGGCCATCGTGGGTTTATGAATATTCAGCTAATAGATTCAGTTAACAGTTTAATAATTGTAGTAAATTCATGAAAACTTGATTTCATGAACGATTATCCATTCAGGACCCCGACTTCCACTTCAAGTCGTGCTGCTCTCAGCGCGGTCTCTCCTCCGCCTGCGTTGCTCGTTGCAACTTCCAGACTTACAACCAGGACCTTCTCCAGGTTTGGCAAAGCAGCGAATATCATAACCTTTCTGACAATCCGTGATTACTGAAGCATCAGAATATGTTTTGCCTCCTTACAGAAGATGCTGGTTGGAGCCGATGAGTGTCCTCTCGATTCTCTCCCCGAGATGCACTTCTGCGCTGCCCAGGGACGTGACCACTCTGACTGTTGCAAGGCCAAGGTAAGAGATTGGAGGGTATGGAGGTAGGTGAAATGGCCCCTTTTCAGGGAGTCAACCAGGCCGGGGCTGGAGACAAGTGCCTGGTCTTCTGCAACCAGGTAATACTAACGAATTGCGTTAGCATTTCGTCATAGGTTTAGTTTTTAAAGCTATTTATTTTATTTGTTTTCCTAGATCAACGCAACTTTCAGAGTACACTCAGAGAAATTTGTGGGGAATATTTTCCCACGATTTGCACTTCGGGAATAATTCACCAACCGGCTGGGAAAATTTCGGCTTTTTGGAGAATTATTCCCTAGCGGGCTGGGGAATTTATTCCCGAAGTGCATTTCGTGGTGATATTTGGGGTGAATTTTCGCTCAGTGTAAGTGTGAGTTGAACTCCTTCAGATCCCCGACAAGTTCACTCCCATCGACTACACGTACGCCTCGTGCTTCGGAAAGTTCGATGAGATGAAGCAGTGAGTTTTGGCCACAGTGTTCTGACAACAGTGAAAATGCTGACGAGATGCCGAAAAATAACCCTGATTTCGGTAGGAACTCTTGCACGGAAAACACCATATCCTAAGCATTTTGGCTCGTTCGCTTAACATTTAGAAGACTGTGTGGCTGGAATTTGAAAAATTCAAATTTTGATTGCTGTATTGATAACTGTATTGTAGATGCTTCCACTCGACAATCGCCCAGAAGGCCAAGGCCTTCTTCACCGGACACTAAACAGTGCCCCCTTCCTGAACTACGGCAGCTGGCTGCACGTCGCACAAACACACACAAATATTTTGGGTTTACTATACGATAAACTGCTTTCTTCTCAATCTTCACGTATTCCCAGCGAACACTTGGGAAGTGAGTTTACGCGGAGCAAAGGGAGATTCGAAGAGGACCAGGTCGCATGTGACTGAGACGTCACCGTTAGAGAGGGGGAGAGGGGAGAGACAGGGCGGGGAGTAGAAACGAGGAGCATACAGCGTACTTTGTACCTCCTCCCCCCATTCGTCTCTCCATTCCTCCCCCCCCCTCTTCTTTCAAGCATTCGCCAGCTTCCTCTCATCCCTCTCTGTCTCTACATTCACTATCACTGCGCTGTGTTCCTATCGAACAAGGTGCAAAGTCCGCGCCAGCAACCATAGTATAGCTAGTGATCGCAGTAAGAGCGGCCGGTTTTACGAATGCTCGTGTCCTGTTTTGTGCTGATCATTAAGCACAGCTATTCGGAACGTTCACTACTTTAATCACCCTTCGAGCTATAATAACCAGCAGGTTATTCGTTCCTCGCCAAAAATTTAAGCTAAAAAGCACAAGGTCCTGCTGCGTAGAATAGATTCGTATACAAATTAGGGGAGTGGAGGCGAGAGAGAGCATGGAAATTGGAGAGTCACAGAGACATTCGGAATTTCGGAACGCGGGCTGGTAAAATGTCGTGAAAAGCGCGAGCCACCTCATACGCCACCGATCGTACGCATACGGTAGCGAAGGCACAACTCGGAAAATGGTCAACATCTAGGTGTGCGATATTCTGCCCACGTTGCTCCCTCCACTCTCACCACCTGCCTACTCCCCTCTCCACTCTCTCCTCCCTCTCCCCGCATTTGAACGTATACTTTGCCCTCCCATCCCCCTCTCCGCTCTCCATTACAGCTTGTATTTGTCTCCCTCCACCCTTTGCTCACCTCGTCAATTCACATAATCACTAGAACAACGGTCCATCTAGTCATGCCCCTAAAATGATCTTTGGTCATACTTTGGCCAAGAGTGAGCTACGACCTAAACAATAAGTGCAAATTGCAAACTACAAAGTACATACGTCCGGTACCTTCTAAGCCCCGCCCCCTTGGAGTGCGCGCGCGCGTGCATTCCGAATCTCACGACACACGCACACTCACAGTTCGCAAGTGTTTCGATGCTCCCGGCCTAATTTAATCCAATTTCGCACTTTTCGCTAGTTTGTCGCATGCTTTTTCCGTACTTATCCCGTTGTTTTTTCTTCTTCTAGCGCCTTCGCGGTTGCACTTTGGCCGGCCATAAAGCTAAGCGCGTGCGGGGTATATCAGTGTGTATGCGTGTGTGTGGGTCAAGGCCGGTCTTCTCACCAGTCCACTCTATTCACGTTTCCTTGTTACCCACCACGAGCCTTCCGCGTATCCTTATGCGTTTTGCCGCGTAGGGATCGTCTTAAATTGTAGGGGCTCAAAACCTAACATTTGAATTCCATTATAACCGAGAGAGTGGTCAGAAGCGTGAAGGAACGAGCAGACGCAAAGGATAAGTATTACGCAAATCGCGCTTTCTTTTAATATTAGGTTTGTGATTATTCGGATATTCATCTTCTTCGACTATGAAAAGCTTTCACTCAGCGCCGCTCGTTCGATCGTGAGTGGTCGCCTCCAGTCTTCTTTCTACGTAAGTTTCGTCGGCCTCGGGTTGTTTCTTCATTGTTGCAACAGGTATTATTTTCTGAAATGATTAAACAGGAAGACTGCGAATCGCTTCATTGTTTTCGCAACAACCTAGTCCAGTTCATCAAAGCCCGTGCCAGTTCGTGTTCCAGTTCGCGCGTGCTTTTTGCGTTCCGGCTAATGATAGCGCGTTAAAAGTGAAAGTCGCTATCCGTATCTGATTTGGCGTGGCTGATAAGCGTGCTTACGATTCCGCCGGGTTCTGAGCGATCATAGAATCATAATAGGCACACCGCGGAGTTTGTTGCGTGTTATTGTAATATAGTCAAAAATAACTGTAATATATTCAAAGATAAATAATAAATGAAGTAATTGAAGGGGTGACCGGGAATGGCTGAGGCACACTCGGCTGCGGCGCTGAGCTTCTCGCTCACGCACGACGGAGTCTCCGTCTCCTACGATCAGGTTGGGGCGGTACTGTCAATAATATAACTGAAGTATTGCAAACTGAGCTGAAAGACAACGATTCCCACGCTGCTACAGCCTTGCGTATTGCTTTATGCGATCTTGAAGTACGATAATTGCGTAATAGTTCAGAGGCAGGAAAGAGAATACATATTGATTCATTGCTCGATAATGAGAATAATCACCTTTTTTCACTTTTTGGATGCCTCGCTCTCCGCAGATCCCTTTTATTGCTTTTGCTTTTTCTCTGTTGCTTTCGCTAACAGCCCAAATGTGAAGGAACGCACGGTTTCTACTGTCTCCCTAATCACAAAAATAACTGTAGAGTTTGGTTGTAGACGTAAGTATGCAAGCAAATTCTGAACCCGTTTCTGTTCTGTTACTTTGACTTCTCCTGTGGCTCATCAACCCGTGGCCCAAACTGTGACCAACGGGGGAAGGGTACAAAGTTCTCTCTTCCCTGGGAAGTAATCGCGTGAGCGAGTAACGGGGATACGATAAGCGGCAAATCTTATCTTTTTTCGAATATTCTTTTTAAGTTCCGCCAAACAACTAATTGCATGAACAGAAAGTAAAACAACATATGCGCGGGAAATTTGAATTTTCAAATTTTACCTTTTAAAGGAGCTCCTCCGCGACTTCTGGCATGGGTACGTGCGAAGCATCAAGCGCCGCGTGGCCCGGTTCAATGTATGTTTAGTTTTTTTTTAATTTTTTTAATATTATTTTTTTTATAAATATTATATATTTATATTTGCAGAACCACTTCCGGGCGGGCATGTTCCCGGGCAATCCGCTCACGCTTGCGCTGGTCGTCGGTGCCATCTCCATTCTGGCGGGATTGGGAGTGGACGTTTCCTTCGGAGTGGTGCCCTTCTTCCAGAACTACGTGTTCTACTACATCTTTGGGTGAGTACACATGGAGAAACATACATGACACGATTACTCGATGAAACCTTGTGATGGGTACCTGTGTCAGAAACTCATAGAGTAAAGCGTTTGCAAGGATCAATGCTTTTAATATTCCCTAGTTATGTAAGGAGTCTGATTTGCGTTCGGTTGCTGTCTTTTTGGAGTCTGTGCCGGGTTCAAAGTCTATGCGTCTTCATTTACCATCTAGAATTCGTGCAAAACACCTCGCGTGTTCCTTTCACTGAACACTTGTAATCATCGCGAGAGCGCGAGAAAGTGTTGATTAATGTGACCCTCCCCGTACGCAGGGTCGTAAACTTGATGGTATCGCTCAAGAGGTGGGTTGATGTCGTGGTGACAATGTGATCGTGACATGTACAGCACACCCGGAAATCCGTGCGAGACCCGAAATAATTTAAATTGCAGAGATGGAGTCATCGGTCGTACCGTATCGCTACTACTGGCCAGTTCTCTGATCTGGTTCCTGCTGGTTCAGGTAATTTTATTTTTGGAGTTATTTTTATAATGGCAATATTTAAGGTGAGATCAAGTTATTTTGAGTATAGCTAGTCCCGAGGCTAATAGTTTTCTCATTGCAACAGGCGTTAGGGGGTAGCACGTGGTGCGTCTAACAAGAGCGTGTCAGGGAAAAGATATAGGAGGAGGAGAGAAGAAGAAGAAGAGGAGAGGTGGAGAGGAGAAAGTACACGATAGGGCAGACATACATGTACACACGTTGCGACGAGAAGTGATGTGAGGGGTTGAGGGAATAGGAAGATGAACGGAAACGAACAAGTGGACACAACATTTGTGGTTATGAAAGATTGTACATTATACAAGGGAATTCGGGAGTAGTCTTCAGGATTAACTAGCGAAAAGAAACCCCAAAAGGATTTGTACCAGATTGGCAGCGTAGCACGATTGTTCGGGTATTTGGGATAAGGCGAAAGGGTAAATAAACTGTTTTCAGCTGCTCCGTCTGAGCATGAAGATGTTGCTGTGCTACAAGGGATGGATGTACGAGTCGCCCGGCAAGCCCATATCAACGGCCACCAAACTCTGGCTGGTATGCACTTATTCTCTTCTTTGTTTTTGTTGTTGTTTCTTTGTAAAACACTAGCCCTAGGCCTGTTTATATAAGCTGCTTATAATAGGCATTTTTGAACAAGGTGCAGCGAGTCTTTTTGTTTTGTGCTAGCGTAGTGTGTGTGAGCATTGGCTACCGTAATCGTACAGTAATCCTACCGTAACCTCCCTCCCCTTTCAGGGCGTTCTCTCGGTGATCGCCCGTTGCGGTCCGATGCTGCACTCGTTCCAGGGCGCCCTGCCCCACCTGCCCCTGCCCAGTCTCGACGAGACCGTTAAGAAGGTAAGGCCTAGCCTTAGCTTACCTTCTTTAAGGACCTTAAGGTCCTTAGTTTGGCAACCGTTTAGCGAGTCTTTTTGTTTTGTGCTGAGACTAAGGTTAAGGTTAAGGTTCTTAAGGTCTGATTTAGCTTCGCTTAAGCCTTGGTATTTTGCAGCACCTGCTCTCAATGAAGCCGCTTCTGTCGGAGAAGGAGTTTGCGGAACTGGAGGTGCTGAGCGAGAAGTTCCGGAGGGGAGTGGGCAGGAGACTGCAACGATACCTCACTCTCAAGAGCTTCCTCTCTGTCAACTATGTAAGTACGAAATACGGATGGGGGGGGGGGGGGGTTACGTTTGACCATGAACAGATAAATGAGAGGAATTACAAGTACTCTATCGTGAAACATAACCATGAGAAGAAGACAAAAAAACGACCAAAAGCGAAGCGGTTTGCCAACCCTAGTGCTCTACCAACTTTCAGTTTTGGTGGCCTTGTGATAAGCAGTGCATTACAAGCGGACCCTTCGCAGGTTACCGACTGGTGGGAAGAGTTTGTCTACATGCGCCAGCGCAGCCCGATCATGATCAACAGCAACTACTACGGATTTGTGGGTCGTTTCAGTTTGCGATAGGCGCCCTCGTATTGTAGACCTACCGTAACCCCTCGTATTGTAGACCTACCGTAACCCCGCGCAATTCCGTTCAGGACACGATCAACGAGCACCCGACGCGGATTCAGGCGGCGCGAGCGGCGAATATCACGTGGGCCGCGCTGCAGTTCCGGCGAAAGGTGGAACGGCAGGAAGTCAGCCCGGTGAGTTCGCGCTTTACGGGCAGCTTGTTGAGAGGCATCGATTCGCAAGCATTAATCCGACTTGTCGTTTTTGAGGGAAAATGCATATGAGCTGCGAATGTCCGTAACAGATCAATGAAAATAGGCGTGTTCAAAATTTTAAATTGCTACAGCTCTGCAGTCCCTTTGATGGCGAGAGAGCGAAGCGGCATGAAGAGAGTGCAGGCAACGTTAATGTTTAGTGACGGAATGTTTTCGTCAATAAAAAAAAAACAATCTTTTCTCATTTCAGTTCTCGATCGCGCCCCGAACCAAGGTGCCCTTCTGCACGATGCAGTACGAACGGCTGTTCAACGCTTGCCGTCTGCCCGGAGAGGAGGTTATTATTTACGCTTTTTCTTCGTTTTAATTATATTTATTCGGATTTAATCCTTGATTATTACATAACCGTAGCTGATCTTAGACGGCTTTGTTGTGTGTTTGTTTATTTGTGTGCTCGAAGTGGGCGTAGTGGGCAAGGTTTGAAACACGCAATGATAGTCGCGTAAACATTGCCTTAAGCTTTGGAGGCTGCTTCTTCGTAGTGATAAATACGCTTACGTCAATCAACACACAGCTGATGGCTATCACCTAGTAACGATCATGCCCTCTTTGGACTACCGTATGCTGTTCCATTTAGGAGGATGTGTCCATGCCATGTATATAGTTGTATTCTTTTACACTATTGAGCATGAAAGGCGTTTGAACGCTTTATTGTGAGCATATGCCGACAAATTTTCCAGATATGCTCTATAACCTAAGCTTTCGTGAACGATTGGCCTGTTTTTTTTCAAAATATAAGATTATCGTGAAAGCTGCCCACGTATGATATCTAAAGCTGTGGCTACAGGTGGATCGCTTTGCCCAGTGGGACGACGCACGGCACATCGCCGTCTTCTGCCAGGGCTGCTGGTTCAAGGTTGTCGTCCACAACGGAAAGAGGTGAGACGGTCACTGTCATTATGTCATTGTCACTGTCACTGTCACTGTCACAATGGTTGTCATCGAGTGACATGTATAATAATATGTCATTTGCAGGCTTCTGGAGGCGTGCGAGCTGCAGTACCAGTTCAACCAGATTCTCGGCGGGGATCTGTCCGTGTCGGAGGAGGAGAAGCACGTGGCCGTGTTGACGGCCGGCGAGCGGAAGCACTGGGCACAGACCCGAAAGGTTGGCCTTTGTTGTATTCGCTTTATATTTCCCTCCCGGAAGTAAGGAGCGCGTGGCTTGAGCAAAAGGTGCGCAAGTATGACCATCACAAATTGTCGTTGTATTTTGTTCTCAAAATTGCGGGTGGCTGCCAAGGAATATTCCACCCCACGAGCGTTTAAATGAGCCCAGACCAGACATTTAAATTGCACTAGACACGGAACATGGCCAAATTTCAATTCGTGATACTTTTCGCTTCGAGAGTTCTGATATTCAAAAAAATTCGGCGGCGACGCGCACGCGACGCTCGTCGCCGCTCTAGGCGTGCGTACTCCCGCAACGAAAAGTGCGAAAAGTAACAGGCGGAAATTTAAAATTCCGTTACACCTGGCGCATGTTCCGTTTTAAAATGTCTGGCGGGATCATACGTGCACCCCATGCACACCACTGATTCGCAATCAGCGCAGAAAGTGGAGAGAAAGTGGGGTAGAGATGCAAGGTTACATACGTGGGCAACGTTCTCGCTAATATTGTTAGAAACGGACCCGATTCGACGGCCCAAGTTCAGGAGCACTTCTCGTCGGGCGTCAACAAGACCTCGCTGAGGACGATCGAACGGGCGGCCTTCGTCGTCATTCTCGACGACGACGTGGTCAGTTTTTGGACTGGACTAGAGTGTAGTTTGGATGGGGCATAGGCTGACTCACAGGTGGGCACGGTTGCAGGTACCGTGGTTGGGTGACTTGCTGCAAAAACTTTTCATGTATTGGTTGGCTCTTAGCGAAATTATGCGATATCTAAGTATGGCAGGACCACTGCAGTAAGACCCTGCCCACGTATGGGCTGACTCAGCTTTGGAAAACGACGTTTTATTGTGGGCATCTTGCAAGATTTGGTCGTGGGCTTTATCCCGAACTCTCAGCTTGACAAGAGTGTAGTTTGACCTCGCGGGTAAAACTGAAGTTTCCCCGTTCAGGTCGAGTACGACAAGAACGATCCGGCCAAGCTGGACGCCTGGGCGCACAACCTGCTCCACGGCAAGGCCTACGACCGCTGGTTTGACAAGGTGATCTTTGGACTTTGATCTTTGATCTCTAATCCCTGACATATTGCAGTCCTTCAACATTATCATCTCGAAGAACGCGCACTTTGGCATTAACACGGAGCACTCATGGTTAGTCGTGTTCGTACCGTTTTCAATACCGAATGCCAACCGGTCATTTTGTGTTTTTCCGGTCTTTTATGTTATAAATTAGTAGTGGTCCTGTGAATGATGACGATTTTGTACAAAACTGTAATGTCACAAAATCACAACATAATAATTTGATCGCTGTTGATCTTTGATCTCTGATCTTTAGACAAAGATAATTCAGGGGAGACGCGGCGGTTACCGCGCACTTTGTCGAGTTTGTGCTGCTGAAGGACTGCGTTTTTGAGGGCTACGATGAGGAGGGCAACACGAAGGTTCGTTTTCAGTCGGGGATAGGAGGGAAATGGGGAGAAACAGGGATGAATAACGTTTTTGGCAGTTTATCGCCTATTCCTATTCGAACATGCTCAACATATATGGGTCCGGACCCGACTGTCGGGCGGTAGGCCCATCATTTTGTCAGAAACGTAACTTGGTAGGCGCCTTATTATGATAGATTGCCTCGAGTTATTCACTGGTAGGCTCTAGTTCAAAATAATGGACGTTAACGCTGCCGACGTTTGATGGTCACGCCGTGTGTTCATTCTAGGGCGACCCGAAGGTGAAGCTGGAGCCTGAGCGACTCAAGTGGCAGTTGCAGTCGGCGAAGGTTCGACGGCGGCTCATCTTGAAACTAGACTAGTTATATATCTCTAGTTATAGTTTGTAGTATGGTATTCAAATTCAGACTGGACTCTAGTTTACGCATCTTTGCAGAGTGCCATCCAGACCTCGTTGACGGTGGCCAACAACCTGATTGCTGACGTCGAGATGGCTCTTCTGTCGTGGGACAAATTTGGTGGGTGGCTTGATCTTTGATCTTTTTGTAGTTTGATTGATCTTTGATCTTTGAACCCTGATCTTTTGCAGGAAAGGGCCTGGTCAAGAAGCTCAAGTGTTCGCCGGATGCCTTCCTACAGATGACGCTGCAGTTGACCTACTTCAAGGTGGGTTACGGTATTTCATCGAAGTATCTTCAACTTTTGATTTCAAGTGCTGTGCACTAGATATGTGTTAAATTTCCGTAAAAAATCATAAAGAATGTTATGATTTGACCGGTCAAATATGGTATTTGGTTTCAGAACCAGGGCAAATTCTCGCTTACCTACGAGGCCTCGATGACCCGTCTCTTCCGCGAGGGACGCACGGAGACCGTGCGCTCGTGTACCGTAGCCTCCTGCGACTTTGTCCGGGCCATGGTCGACCCGAAGCAGACGGTAGGAAGGGTTACGGAAGGGGAATATGGTGCGTGAAGGGGGTACGGTAGCCTAGGATACGGGATACGGTATGGTATGGGAGTACAATAAACTAGTACATCGTTATTGGTGGGAGTGTCGCGAAAAAAAGGTGAAAAAGGTGATCAGTTTCGCGGCTCGGTACTGTATGTAAAATGTGTTAGCGATGAAGGGGAAAAGGTCAGAGGTGGTTGGAAAGGCGGAAAGTTTGTCTTGCAGCGCGAAGAACGCGTGCGACTGCTGCGACTTGCCTGCGAGAAGCACCAGGATCAGTACAGGTATACGGTAGGGAGGGGATACGGTAGTCATCCGGGGAATACGGTAGTTGAACTTCTTGTGATGTTGTTGCCTTTTGTGGTGACGCAGAAAGGGAGGAGCAGTCACGATGACGACATGATATGGTTCTACGACATCATGTATTATGGGCGATCGTGGCTTAGATAAGTCGGGATCGAGATGAGCTGTGCCAGAGGAAAAATACTTTATTTGATTATATTTTTCGGGGTGAGACCCCTCCCGCCCGCAAACCATCGTTTATTATGAAATGACGCATACCGCACCGCAAAATTACCACCACCGGTGTTCTAAATTCTCGATTTACATGGCCACCCTACCGCCGCTAGAAAATTACCCCTACCGCAAAAAAAATTCAAATACGAGTATTTATCCCCTGAGCTGTGCGTTTTTAAGGGACGCGATGACGGGCCGTGGAGTGGACCGACACCTGTTCGCCCTGTACATCATCAAGCGCTACCTCGAGGAGGTACGGGAATTGGGATTTTTTAATTTGCTTAAAGATCTAGCCTGAGTCCAGTGTATACTCACGAACGCTCACCGCTTTATAGCCATGCTGAAACGTAATCCTTACTTTTGAGAAAATGAAATGGTTAGGTCGCGGTTATGGAAAAGATTTAGGAGCCAGCCACAGTTATCTAGCTAGCAACGATGGCTACCGTAACCCTCGCAATCGTTGCAGGAGTCACCGTTCTTCGACAAGATCTTCCCCCCGACGTACCTGCTGAGCACCTCGCAGACGCCCCTCAACCAGTGCGACGACGAGGCTGAGATGCGCCATCTCACCCCGGAGAAGAAGCTGCGACTCGTCTCCGCCGGAGGTTTGATCTTCGGTCTTTGATCCTTGATCTTTGATCTCTACCTTTTGAAACACGTTCTAAGAGAAGGCAAACCTTCATAGTTTGATCTTTGATCCCTCGCGCTTCCGTACCCCCCTTTCTCTATAGGTGGCTTCGGTCCCGTGGCAGACAATGGATACGGTGTTTCGTATGTGCTCTCGGGCGAGAACCACATCACCTTCCACATCTCATCCAAGCGATCCGCCCCCAATTCGTCGTCCGCCAAGTTCCGGTAAGAATAGCACTACCGTAACTGTTAGCACGAGCAGGTTACGGTAGCTTTTTATAGCATATATTTTGATAGACAAGTTCATTGCATTTTGAGCGGTAAATGTATTCATGAAAATCCTAAATTGCATATAATATAATTGCTAACAACTCGCTCCATTTCAGTGAGGACTTGATCGAGTCTCTACTCCAAATGTCGTCGTTGTTCGTTGAGGGTCAGAAGTGAGAGTCGGATTATCGGATCATCCATCTGCCCTTCCGTCTGACCTACCGTACTCCCCTACCCCCACCCCCCCTATCCGGGATTCAATTGAAAAGAACGTTGTAGCCTCTTGCACTCTTGTTGCACTTTCATCCCTCCCTTGTATACAGTACCCCCCCCTCTTACAGTATCCCACCATCGATATACATATAGTATAGCTAATTATGGATCTAGGCGGATCTATTCGTATGCTAACCCCCCGCTTGTAGGTTTAGTTTTGTAACTATTGCGCTTGCTCTTTTGTTTTTTTCTTAGGCCTAGCCCTAGCTCGTTAGCTAATTGAGGATACGGTAGCTACCGTAATCGTTGAACTCATTTTTTTCTGCTTTTTCTCGGTTTTGCTCCTGCTCGTTGATTGCTGTTTTTCAATGCATAACTTGGTCTTTGCTCAACATCAAACGTTCTCTTGTTAGAGGTTTTCTCTTCTATATTCAGCTTTACGGTCTAGATATGCTATGTCTCGAAACTAAGAGTCATCTGGTTGCTTTCCTGACGCATGTTATGGCTGTAATAAAACGAATGCGAAAGCTCTCCAATTCTTCATCGCCATTTACCCCTTGTACCCACCTGATCATCTCTATCCCAGCTAAGTCCCTACCCCTGGTCCCCCCCCTCCTACCGTAATCTTTCGTTAATACCGCCATGCTTTGAGATTGCTTACTGTTCTAACCTAGCACATTTTGTGCTCTCTCTATCTCTCGTTTTCATTACTCTCTTTGTTTCTTTCGATAACAGGTCCAGTCCAGTCGCTGTCTTGGTATCGGTAGCGAGTCAATTTCCTGAAGGAGAATTGGAAATAAAACGATTTTCGAAGGCAGATGTGGCTGAAAGTTAGGGGAGTATAGACGAAAGCGTTCAGAAATGCCTGTATAGTAATCAATACTATTTGAATCAGTACCATTATTGATAGTTCGGGTTCTGGTTTATGTAAGCCGGCTGAAACATGAATATTGTGGATGAAAAAGCTTTCACTCTGAATTTTACCATCTGGATATGTGGGGCACATATGATAAAACCGTATGAACATGTTAATGTTATGACTATTAGGCGTCTCACGATATTCATTGATACCTATCATCTCCCAGTTGTCTTTCGTGAGTGTTCTTTGATCGCTTGATTCTTGAAGGCCGATTCGTTCATTCACGATGTTCTCCCTATCTCGGAGGCTGCTGTCGTGCGGTCGACTCATGCGGTTTCACAACGAAAAGCTGTGGCCGCAGGAAATGATGGACGATGTAAGGGGGCTTTGTTGGATACTAAAAAGTCAGAAATAGGAAATAAGGAGATCGTCAAATAAGAGATTCCTTCAAGATATGAATGGAACGCGAAGGTATGAAAAATAAGTGATCCGATTTCAAGATCAAACGCGAGTGCCGGGTTACCGCCGACTTTGTGAGTGAGGCTGAGGAGAGGGAGATGATTGACGAGGTCGATGGAAGAATGCGCAAGCTGCCCTACGAGAAGAGTCACTGGGACGAGGTGGGTAGAGTGCGCATCCTAAGCGAATGCTTTTATATTATATATATTTATCATCGGGCAGGCCGAAACGAAACATAATTATGATAGAAGTAGAATTGTAGTCTCCAGAGGGGATAGGGGAGGGCACAGAGTGAAGCGAATGGGGGGAGGGGGAGGGGTACCCGCTTCTCGTACCAATCCTTCCCAGAAGTGTGCAGCACGACGACCGATTGAGCGCGAGTGGACTGTGAGAGTGGGACGAGGCTCTTGAGGCTGTCGACTTTTGCATAGTCTCCATATCTGTTTCTCTTCATTCTTCTCCGTTCTCTCATAGATTGTGATCGAGTTATGGCATTCTTTAGGCATACTCTAGAGGTGGGTCTGACAGGGGGGGTGTGGCTACCGTACCCCGTCAAGGGTACGGTATCCTTATGGCCCTTATGGGCCCTTATGGGGTGGGTGACCGACAGACTTTATGGATGTAGACTCCAAGCGATAGTTGGATTATCTAGAAGTTGACTTGTGCGGCGAAAGAGTTACGCCGCTCAAGTCAACTTCGAGATAACAGCGCCTTTATTAGCAGTGCCTTTTTCGGTTGCTAATTGCCTTCGCTTCAGGCAAAACGTTCTGCTCCAAAGCGTAGCAAAATGAGAGAGGAGAGGTGAGAGAGCATGGAAATTAGAGAGACGCAGACACATACGTAATTGGGCATATTTGGGACTTAGTGTTCAGGCAATTCACCTGTATCGAGAGAGGGAACAACGTGTGTGGAGGGAAGGCAGTGAACGCGTCATGCAGAGGATACGCGACTGCTCCTTTCCCAAGGTATCCTCCCCTTTCTAGAGATCAAAGATCAAAGATCAGACAAAATAACCTCATAGACATTGCTTCCCTCCTTTCTCTTCATCCCCCTTCGCCTTCCTCACCATCGACCCCTTCCCCATGCCTTCCCCTCCGATCCCACCATTCCTCATCCGCTTTCCCGCTCTCTGATCATACTCTCCCCGTTATTTATTCTCTGTCTGCCCTGCCCAGACTCTCATCTCTCTTTCTTCTTCTTTCGATGAATTCGTTTAGGGAAAAGCTTTTGTATTCTCGATGGGGGCATGCACTTTTGTTTTCCTTCCGTATCGAAAGCACTTGTGATTTTTGCGACTTCAAAGGCTTTTATCTCTTCTTTGCTTGAATAAATTAGATTTTCCTTGTGAGGAGAACTGCTAAATGTTAGTGATAACGAAGGAAAAGTATAAAGTGAACTTTCAATGTATTTGAATATGTTTAAATCATGTATTGTGTATTTCAATATATCATGTATTTGGATATGTTTAAAGAAGGGAAAGATTAAGGTATAAAGTAGATATATGTATGGTATATGCATGTCAAATCTTCCTCACCGTCCCCTAGGGTTTGAAAACCAAGCGCGATTTGCGTATTTATCATCTGACTCTCTTCATTCTTCCATACTCCTGATCACTCTCTCGGTCTCATAATGCGATTAAAAGGCTTCGTTTTCAAACCCTCCCGTCCCCCATGCCTTCCCCTTCAATCGCGCTATTCGCCATCCTCTTTCCCGCGCTCCGATCATAGTCCCCCTCCCCCTTATTCTCTACACGCTTCCTATGCTCTTCTCCCCTCGTTTCACAATGCCTCGAGTAGAGCTACTTTCTTTTTTTTAAATGGATTGCCGTTCATGAAATACGGTTTGGCTGGGATAGGTTCCATCAGTGTACTTGCATTCTGTCTAATAAGGATAGCTCCGCCCAATTCCATTGCCTACCGTAACCCGTAGTTGTCGTTGCAGGACGCCGCCCATCTGACCTACGTGCACATTCTCGATCTGCACAAGGATGGCCACATCAAGCCGCACATCGACTCTGTCAGGGTGGGTTGAGACCAAACTAGAGTGTAGTTTAATGTACTACTAAACTAGAGTGTGGTCAAAATACAGTATAGCGGAGAGTGAGAGGGCGGTGCGAATGACTGATGTCATAATTCAGTTACGTTTGGAAAAGGAGCGGTCGTGATTGAACGAACGATTGAGAAGACTAACCGAAAGATATTAGATGGGCTATGCGAAACGCGAGATCGCAGTAAAAGCAATGTGTTCCTGTTCTTTTTTGCCCTTACCAAAAAGAAGAAGGTCTATGGGGTGTGTCCCTTTGTATACAGGTTGAAACTCATATAGACTTTCTAGACCTTCACTAGACTCTAATCAATGCTATGCTCTAGTTAGGGCAGACTAGACTCTAGTCTTGCAGTACTGCGGTGACGTCATCACGGGAGTCTCGCTTCTCTCGTCGTGTATCATGCGCCTGCGGCACGAGGCGAAGAAGGACGAACTGATTGTCGACCTGCTGCTCCCGCAGCGAAGTCTCTACCGACTGGCGTACGTCGGAGTTACGATAGCCGGGCGAATCGCGAACTGACTACGAAGGGCAGTAGGAAAGTGCTATGGTTCTTGGTTCTTGCAAGTAGCGTTCAAGTTACGTAGGACAAGAGGAGTACGGAGGGATCTAGGGAATTATCACTACATGGGATTACGGTAGTCAGGAAAATTGCGAACTGATTATAACTGGATCTATACGGATAAGCTTGAGTAGGTGGTGACTGAATACTTTCAAACAATCGGGTTACAGTATTGAGCTACTGGCAGAAAGGAGGCACGGTAATAAGGGAATCGCGAACTGACGTTAGCTGCATCTGTACGGAGATGATGGTAGCGACCGTAGCGGGAAGTACTAGTCTGGGATTACGGTAGTCGAATCGCAAACTGACTACTTTGGGATGAGCAGGGGCGTCGGGCGGTACGCGTTCACGCATGAAGTTTTGGGCGAGGAGGAGTCGTACTTTGATGGAAGGCATATCCCTCGAGAGAGGAGGATATCCATCATATGCAGGGATCTGCCGAAGGAACAGGCCAAGGTGGGCAACATTATCATTTTATTCTGTATTTATGACATTCAAAAGAACCAGAAACAGGGATTCGGAGCTTCCGCTGACCCACCGCCAAAATGAACTGATCCTCTCAGATCTTCTCCAAGATGCAACCAATACCGGAGGAATAAGTAGGCAGAACTATCGACGCGGGTTGCTATAACGAATACAAATTTATCGATCGACGAGTAGTGTGTCATATTAATAATAGTGATAATTGTTTACTTGCATAAAATCTTGAATATTAGAGTTCTGCACGCGAGTTCTTTGATTAGGCGATGATACAAGATTATACAAGAACGAACTCGCATGCTCTTCTCTATAATCTACATGTTACATACAAAACCGAAAACGAGACAAAATGTGTACACCATATTCGACTCGAGAGGAGGGCTCTCGCAACTCTGGATAGCCTCTGGAAAAATTTCATAATCAATTCGAACTGGAAGAAATGCGAATGGAGGCTATCCATAGACACTGGTCTGACAACGCGGAAAGTGATTCAAATGATGATGTCTCGTGCTACCTCGGCACGGCGAGAAATCCTACCTACCGCGAGGTCACACCACCTCATTGTTAGAGGGAGAGATCTGGATAAGACGATTATTGATTAATTGATTGTTTGGTGATAAGTGATGGGTACACAAGCTACGAGGGAATATCATCCGTATGCACAGGAGCGTGGGAAAGGGGGGGGGAAGACGGCGCGATTATGAAAGGGGTATACGGTAGGGCTGAGCGAATGACGCCACGTCCTACTCCCGCCTCAGGGCTTCCAGCCTTGCCTGGAGGTCGTCGTCGATGTCGTTACCGCCCGAGGCTCCGCCCCCTCCACTGACTCCGCCTCCTGCAAGCAAGGCTGGGTTACGCTAGGATTATCGCTAACTGGCTCTTATTGACCTACTAGAGCCGTCGAATCGAGTCTTTTTCGTGGTTATGTTTCATGTATTACGTAAAGCCATCAATGTCTTGCTTATACAGAACTAGATGATAAAAGGGACCTGATTCGATGGCTCTATGACCTACACACAGCGTTCCAAACGGGCACTCTAACGGTGAATAATGTCGGCCGGTTTGAGAGGCTGAGGAGAGGAGATTCCTCCCCTTCAGTTGGCGATAGCCTTACTGTATTAATACTAAGGTTTGTTTCATTTTATGCTTTGAAAGTTAACAAATTATTGTCATCTGCAAGTACGAAGCCTTGATTGACTTCCACGAGACAACGAATTTGGACTTGCATACGGCTAAAATTGGGCAACGTAGCTATGTAGCTATGGTCTCGCGAGCACTATCCCGCAAGCTACGTTGAATAATCGTCTTCAAAATGTCGCGATCGGTGTGCGAAGTAGGCACTAGGGAGCAGCAAACGGACTACCTTCATGGCTATGCTTCGTAAGCCGGCCTATATGGACCCTTTTTATAAAGACATGAAACGTAACGTTTTCCACTCCCATACTTCTCGTATACGGTACCGTAATCCATAGTCATTGGCAGATGTGGCCAATCGCAAATTCCTATTCATAGAAGTTAGATATGGAGTAGAACCATCTGCCTTTCAAATATGAGATCGATTGAAACCGTAGCTACCGTAACCCAATTAGTGCCGCATCCAAGACGAAATGCAAATTATAATAGTTGTTACCAAAGTTAATCAAGGTTTTGTACTTGCAAACGATGCAGTTACCATAATATTTCTTACCCTGAAATCATAAAATCAATTAAACATTAACGGATACTGTAAGCCAGCCTATCGCGAACTGAAGGAGAGGCATTCCCTCTCCTCTACGGCTCTGACTGGCCGCCGCTTTCACCATTAGGCGCTTGGAACGCCGTCATGCCCTAAGAATACGATCAAAGATCAAAGATCACCCCGCCCACCTGCCATGGCTGCTTGCCGTCCCTTCTGCGGGGCGGCGGTCTCTCCGAGGGCGGCACTGGGCGGGGCGAGACCGCCGATCTGGTCGTTCATCTGGATTCCCAGCTCGTCCAGCACCTGAATGATGATTAAGAGTATACGGTAGGTATAGGGTAAAGGCTGACGACAAATTATGTTAGAACGTTGAGCTCGGTAAAAGATGCAACATTTTGAAAATTCATAGTCTAAAACTACCGTACTCCTTCCTTTTACTACTGTGATCACGACCATCCTACTTTATGCTTGCCGCTCATAGCACTATAGACAGCCCATTGTACCAGATCTAAGTGGCCTAGCTACCGTATCCTTTTCTTCCCTTTTATACTTATGCTGATGCCAAACCCACTGCCATCGATAAAATAGTACGTCGGAAGCGACGTAATCACGACGCTTTTTTCCTTTAAAATTTTCAGAATGTTTTTGGTGATTTTTAGTGCGAATTAAGGCACTTTTAATCCCTTCTCCATTAGCGAATCAAGGCACTTTGAGATTCAATGGCGTGACTATTTTACCTATGCCCATTGCCCAAACCTACCGTACCACAGATCCTTTCCCTAGCTACCGTACCCCTCCCCCTCCCCTCACCTGATTGACGATCATCTCGCTCTCGGCCTCGTCCGTCTCGTCCCCCAGGGCATCATCGATCGCATCTCCCACAATCTCCTCCTTCATGTCCATAATCTCGCTCTGCTTCTCGAACTCCATCATGATCTGTAATCATTCCTGTAATTTTTGTAATATAATACCGTACTCTTCCCATTAAGAATCCTCTAGACAATGCATAAAACTTTCAAGATCATCCATCCCATACGAAGCTAATAATGAAGGCATAAATGGACAATGCATAGCTCTTTCAGCGCTACGCATGAAACAACATCTACTTGATTTCTAAACTTCTTAAATCTTTTAGCACACGCAAATTACAGGGCCCCTCCAGGCAATATCTACCATATGCATTTTTGACAACATTGGATAGCCATCAATGTCCTGAATCTCATCCTCTCTCGTTTTTAGTTGAAACTTCGCCGTTGCTGAGAAAAAGCTGTGCAAAGATTTCTCTCGCTGCCTGCGTATATTCATTCCTCTCTTGTCTCTCACAATCAATCAACCGCTCTTAATTGGTTATCTCTTGGAATGAATGAGATGGGTGGAGGGACCCTTTAACACATTCTTTCGACCGAATTTGCCAATGGTTATACCTGCTGAATCTGCGGGAGGTTCATCTGTTTGTTCATCGACTGCATCGCCCGCGTAACGCCCTTCATGGCCTGAATGAGAGTAAGAGATTGGGACCGTACGTGGGCAACCTTCCCCGCAATATTTTGAGAAATGAGTAGAGGTGTAAAAGCGGTTCCTTTTGATGCTTACGTTTCACGCATCATTCATAACCGCGACGTGTCTGGCCACCAAAAACAGCGAAACATATCGTCGAAAAGTAACCGATTTTAAACCTCTAGAAATGAGTCTACAAATGCACGAAATTAAGCCTACCAATTGAAATTTTGTACAAAACATAGGCCTACCTAAGGCAAATTCCCAAGAAATTTGGGCCTACCACCCATACTTCGGTTCGGTGCCCACGTATGATTGGGACATCGAGTGGCACTTGACACGTTTACAGGAAAACTGTACAATTGTGCGTGACAGGTTAATTTCATAACTATGTTTCATGGTTTTAGGTAAACTAGCGCACCGTCCTATACTGCGGTCAAAATGAACATCTAAAATAGCTCTCATTCGTAGCTCTAAAACCAATTTGCACATGAAATCATCATAATCGTAATCTCTGGAAAGTCGCATGTCTCTAAATAGAATTGCTATGCTTGTTTACCTGTGCCATGGCATCCTGACTCTTGAGGGTCTGAACCTTGAGCGAGACGGCTTGGATGTTGGCCTTCATGACGATGAACTTCTTGATGTACCGCCGGGTTCGCACCAGGTCCATCGCCATTACTTTGACCGAGTCCTCAATTCGCATTTCATATATTTATTACGCATTTCATATATTCCAAGGGCTGCGCATACTTTTTCTACTGGAACGTATTCGGACACACGACTCCGTGCCCTTACAGCCCGCCATTCATTTGAGAAAAAAGATGCATCAGACAACGTACTCTATGTCGCGAGCTAAAACAACAGTGCGGCAGAATTGGAGAACAGCAATCGAGCTCTGCATACTGTGTCAAGCAGTATCATTGAACGCTCACTATTTGCCCAATCAAAGGTAACGCTCCAATTCGATCACGAACAGTGTGAGATAATGTGAGGATAAAAAGAAAGCATGCCTACCATCTGGTTCATCTTGGCCATCTTCTTGATCTCGGCAATCACCTTCTTCTCCTGCATCTCCATGCGCGACTTTTCCCTGAAAATTATCAATAAAATCACACTAAAACTAGGGAAAACTAAATGCAAATAAAGCATACACACTTCCTTGACTATTCCATCCACGCACATAGACAGATCACGAGCGTTTAAATGAGCCCAGACCAGACATTTAAATTGCATTAGACACGGAACATGGCCAAATTTCAGTTCGTGATACTTTTCGCTTCGAGAGTTCTGATATTCAAAAAAATTCGGCAGCGACGCGCACGCGACACTCGTCACCGCTCTAGGCGTGCGTACTCCCGCAACGAAAAGTGCGAAAAGTAACAGGCGGTAATTTAAAATTCCGTTACAGTATAACTGGCACATGTTCCGTTTTTAAATGTCTGGCGGGATCATACGTGCAGATAGATATTTATAGTCTCAGAGAAACATAGTTCAAACACCCTACGCAAAGATTCCTATATTAGAAAACATGGCTCGAAAGCGCTTTCGCTATGCGTAAGGTAACGTAGTATTTGAACTAGGTTTTTTCCTTTATTTATTTATCGAATATGCATGTTGAAAAGTTTAAATATTTAGATAGATTTATTTAGATGGCTTTATAAGCAAAGGTGCCTTTCTTATCTATTGTTCTTAGTCACGGTTCCTTGATTCTCGATTACCTGTCCAGCTCGCGCATGGCCTTGTTGAGCGCCCGTTGGTTCTGACGAAGCATCTCCGCGGGAGTCTTACGACGACCGAACAGGAACTCCATGGTGGATGGGGGAACTGGAATAGAATAATGAAGGGTTATCTAGACGGAGAGAATGTTAGAAGAATCATAAATGAGCAGAGAACGGAGCGTTAGAAGGAACATAGCCATAAAAATGAGAGGAAACGACGGTAGAACATTCCGAATATCAGAGAGCGACAAGTTGGGGAGATTAGAAACGGTTGAGACAACAAACTTAAGATTGGATTATTACAATAGCAGCAATTGGAGGTAACTCGCAAGATCTTCAATTAACTGGCAAGGTCATTGCCAAAACTAGCCAAAAAGAAACTTTCCTAATTGATTCTTTTATTAAAATTGGAGTTTTGGTCAACAAAGTATGATCAGACGGCAATGCATAGCTGTGGAGAAGGCTAAGCGAGAGAACCTAAGAGGATATATCGCGCGATGAGTCAGCGGGCGTATTGAGAAACACGCGCACGAGGTGAGTCACAGAATTACAAGAGGTACCACAAGTATATCGACCAGAGCGAGAGAGATAAGATAAGATAGACTGAAGAAGAGAGTTTGTCCGGACAGTCAGAAGCTGAAAAAGAGGGAAAGAACGGAGGCAGGAGGCAACAACAACAAGCGAGAGAGTGAAGCCAGACGACCAGAGCGGCCCGTTGTGAAAGCGGTTACGGTAGCACAACATAGTTATCGCGAACTGATCGTCTACGGTACTTGCAAAGCGAGAGTCGGTAGGTCAGATGTGTGACTGTGCTGTAAACTTTTATTTATTAATTTCTTCGATAATAATCAAAAAAAATTCAGTCAACGAAGTGTTTCGACGCATGACTTGTAAATTGAAACGTTCCGAATTGAATTCTCCATTCCTTCATTCACAGCAATACAATTACCGTAATTTTAGATTTACATTGGCAACGAGAAAACGGAATCCTTACATATTATTAATCTTTGACGAACTAGATTTTGTTCCTGAGTCCTTAGAATCGATAAAGTAGAGTTTGTGAGCAATTAAAATGGTAGCTTCCTACGGGAAAAAGGCGTAATTTCAATCTGATAAAGGTAAATTTCCAAATATAGTAATCTTCAAGATGTGACGAATACCAGTCCAGGAAGGGTGACTAGTTGGAGGGAAAGTATATGAGAGATATTCGTCCTATGATAATCGGAATGGACACACTCGTTCATGCAAGAGAAAAAACAATAAAATATAGATGGATAAGTGTAGGTGGATAAGCAAGTGATTCCGGTACTTATATGTGAGTATTGAACTAATTCATATTTCCGGATCTCCAATACTCTGAACAAAAATGACCACCAGCTAACGGCACCTAAAGCAACATTTTACATCGACACTTGCTGGAATTTAGCATCAGGCACCTTTAGTTGGCAATAATTTCGCTCACAAAAGAATAGATAAGTGAACTCAGATGCACCGGAAGCAATACCTAGTGATAGCTATGTGGCTACTTTTGACTAATCGCAAGAGAAAATGACAAAATAAGGATATTATAGATACAATCTAAATAATGCTATGAAAAAAGGCTATTTGCTACTACCGAAGCTGAAAATTTTCTTGAACGTCTTCTTCGCTTTTCGCGGTGATCTGAAAATACGACACCTCAATCTTGGTCTAAACCCCACATTTGCGAAGATAATTAATAATTTTTGTACCCATAAAGATTTATCAAATGCGTTATACGGTAACTTACGTCATGGACGTCGTCGATTCCTCATCGATCGATCGATTTCTCTCCAAAGAGGGTGCCTCGGGCGCATCGCTTGATGGAGGAATGTCCAGGGAACTCATGCGGGACGGACCACGCGAGGAATCCACCTGATAAGAGATTGGTATTGCTAGAATTGTAGCGCCAATAAGAGTGTGACGAAAAATCTCAGAAAATTAGCCCAGATGTCGAATCTGTAGGGGTAGTCCTACCGAATTGCCGCGTTCGTAGGATGAATAGGTCGGCGAATTGAGGGAAGAGGACGACCGGCTCACCGCACACACAGAACGATTGGCCTGCAAGAACACCCTTCCGCAAGCACGAATTATTCTCGATATCAGATGCAATGTGGGAAAAATGAATAGATAGGTTTTCCAGGACTTCACTAATATTGACGAACAAGTTCCGTTAGTAATCGCATTCTTACTTTGTCTGCATTCTCATTCTCTGATATTTCTTTCACCGGAAACAAGAAGGAGTAACTGGAACATTTCCCCTAATCACAGATACGAGAGATTAAAGGATATTATGGATATCCCCGTGCCCTCAATACGGATAAATATGTATCTAAATATCTATCTATCTATACCTGCAGAATTGAGTGCGCACTCCGCAGTGGGGCTCCGCTTTCGATGAGAGACTTCATCTCCACCTGAATGGGCAGAATTACTTGTAAGCCAGTACAGCTCAATAAAAATCTCATTTTTACAAGCTCATCATCCTACTAAATACGAAAATCAAGAAACCTGGATGAGCAGAGACGATAGTTCGAGCTCCTCGCTGAACTGGTTGCGAAGGGGCACCGATCGGTAGCCTGCGACAAGCGGCTCAGATTGATCTTTGATCTTTGATCTATGGTCTTTATTTCATGAAGACCGTGACTAGCATCTCCGAGCGTCAATCTCCGCACCCCACTAAATTTGAATTGGGTCCGAGAGGCCTCAGGCCACTAGACTAGAGTTCTGCGTGAGAGTTCTTTTGCACAGCATTCCTAGCGTTCGATTAGCGAATGGCGGATTCCCCTGTGATCTATCACCACTGCGGACAAAAAAATTAGCCAAAATTCACAAATTTAAAAACGTTAGCTCCTCCCCATCAATCCAAAGAGCTGCCAAAATTTGGTGAAGATTCATTCAGCCATAGTAGTGCAAATTCATTATTGGTTGCCAATTCGCTATTAGACACTTCCCCTTTCGGTCGGAATACTGTGTTTGATGAATATGTTTCACACATCATTCATAACTGCGACGCGTTTTCTCACCAAACACATCGAAACACGCTAACCAAAAGAACTGGCATGCACATCTTTACAATGGACTGTCTGGTCCTCTTCCACGCACCCGTTCTGATGGAGTCAATGGGAAAGACGGCCTGTCCGATGAAGGGGTCGGTCTTCGGGCCGACGTAGTCGCCGTCTTCGACGAGAAAGCGAAGCAGCGCAATCTCCGGACACTGGATGGCGAAGGTGAACTGCTCGTCCCACAAGGGGTTCAGCCCGTTCGAGGCTGAAAAGCAATTATTCGTGAAGCAAGCAGATTTATCATCATGCAGAACAGTTACGGCATATTGAAATAGTATCTAGTAGGATTTGAAAACCAAGCGCGATTAGCGTATTTATCATCTGACTCTCTTCATTCTTTCATTCTCCTCATCACTCTCTCGATCTCATAATGCGATTAAAAGGGTTGGTTTTCAAACCCTGACATCTAGAATTCTCTGGGTGGCTCAATGGAGTATTCTATAATCAGAACTATTTAAATAAATAAACAAATAAATAAGCCGACCGATGGTATTCGTCTTGAAGGTCATCTCATCGCAGGGTAGCCCGGCAATCTCGACTTCGACGAAGGGCGAGCAGATGCCCTTGTTCTTGTCCTTCCGGGAGAGATGCCTCCCGGCAATCACACGCACGGAGAGAACGATCGGGACGGAGGTCGAGACCTGCGAGGGAGAAATTCCTTTAGTGCTTTTGCTTCATCTTGACTCTCACACATTACACAATCAACTCGCGCCTCGTCCGCTCCGAGTATATTTCATCCGCAGTATATAAATCTTTTCGCATAATCTACAATTGACAATAAAGTTCAGTCAGCAAACTGATTCACGTCTCTTCTGCTCTCGGTTCACCCCGCTTCTGATTCTCGTAGTAAATAGGAAGGACATGCTCCTCGATTCTACCTTGTTTCCCTGCAGCGGATCGAAGGCCTCGTCGAGCATGTACGATGGTTTGAGTACGTATCCACAACGTCCGTTGGCCAGGAACTTGCCGTGGTTGAGTTGCATGGGCTTGTCGCCCGTCTGGTAGTTCAGTGCCACCTCAAGATCTACGATGAGACCCGAATCTCCACGAAGCCATGGCGAGGACGAGCGAACAGAATGAGACAGATAATGTATACATTCTAAATCTTCCCTACAATTCGCCATCCTACTATATACAAGCGTACAAAAGCCGGTGAAATAAAAAAAAGGTGCAGGAGGTGCAGGTCAAGATTCCATTTTGACTTTGTATTTCACCGGATATTTTTCCCTCGTACCATATGACAGGCAGCATTCCACATAGGGACGGGGTTGAAGTTGGCCGATGTTATCCGGGAGCCCTGAGGGTACACCCGGGACAGCTGCCGTGTGTTGAAGTGCACCAGGCCCTAAACCATAACCGTAGTTTGGAAGCTAGAGTGTAGCTCAGAAACTAGACTGTAGTTTGGTCGACGCCCACGAACCTTATCCAGCAGTTTTTCCAGCTTCGTCTCGGAGAAGGAGCACATCTCATCAAAGTTGCCGTCATGGATCTTCGCGGGGTTGAAGGGGACCGCCTGCAAGCACGAATCTATTTCTGAAAATATTAGAAAATTTAATATTATTGCTCCTTCAGTTATCGCGTTCGTGCTTCGTTTGCCCTCGCTTCATACACCAACGGACGGAGTGTTCTACTGAATCTATTTCATCCTCGTCCCCAACAGTGGGGGGGGGGCAATACCTTGCAGTATACGACGAGATTGCTCAATTCGCTGGCAATCCTGGCTGTCTTCTCCTTCCTCCTCAACGACGTCATCTTGTCGTTCGTACTCCGCAGAATCTCCTGAAGCGCGTTGATCCAGTCGTCGACGTCTTCCGCAGCTGAATCGTATTTATGTTGTCCAGTGGACAGTAGTCTCTTTGGGGTTAGTACACTGAGCAAAAATTCACCACAAATATCACCACGAAATGCACTTCGGGAATAAATTCCCCAGCCCGCTAGGGAATAATTCCACCCCCAAACGTCGAAATTTCCCCAGCCGGCTGGTGAATTATTCCCGAAGTACAAATCGTAGGGAAATATTCCCCAGAAATTTCTACGAGTGTAGTGCTTGGCACTGTTTACGACTAACGACTGCACAGATTTCCCTAGTACACAGACTACACAGCTAGCACACGCTACAACCGTGAAAATTCAATAGCCACGGCTAGGGAATTGTTCCCTAAAAAGAGTAGGGGTAGGCTCAATTTTTAGGGAGTTCACCATGATATGTGTGCTAGTAAATAATTCCTTAGCGGGAGACTGCAATTTGAATGTATACATTTGCATTCTCTCGACATGTCAACTCTTCATTCTCTCTCACCCTCTACACTGAGCGAAAATTGACTAGCCCGCTAGGGAATTATTCTCTACCACACGATACCACCGGGAAATTTCCCTAGCCGGCTAGGGAATTGATTCCCTAGAAGAGCTCTAGGGAAATTTCAGCCGAGCGCGCATCTGAACATTCCCTAATCGACCATTAGTGAAATTTCGACGCGTGGGGCGCCGGTACTAGGCGACG
>LS822163.1:81536-94229 GCA_900490955.1 Micoletzkya japonica
CTAATCGTAATGGTAAATGCCAGATATCTAGATTACAGTGGAAAAAACAAATATAAAAAGTGAAACGCGAAAACAGAGACAGCCGCAAGCGCGCCGCAACGCAACGCTGTCGTTCAAAATCTACCGTAATCAATGCCCTTATTTTAGTTTTTCGGGCTCAAAAAGAAGAACAGTCTGTATTTGTTTAGTTCTTAAGCTTATTATCACCGAACTAAATGGCTTTGATCATGAATGTCAATATAAAGTAATATAAAACAAGTATTTACTTACAATACTCAGGTTTAGGACGAAATTTCATTAAACGCCCATTAGTGAATTTTCGTGGTACTCTCTTCTGCAGGCCGCTCCAATTCTCTAGCCGGCTAGGGAAATTTCGCAGGCTAGGGAATTATTCCCTTAGGGAATAGGCTCATTGAAATTTCACTTAGACAATTTTCGCTCAGTGTATACCGTACCCTTGGCGGCCAGCAGCCACTGTTGCCCGGTCCAGTGTTGCGATCCGTGCGTGATCTTGAGCATGTTCGGACGGTCGCCCACCTCCCCTGGGGTCAGCTTCTCCACTACAGCCCCCGCGAGGTCGATCGTCGTGTAGGCCACGCCCTCTGAGAGTATACGGTATTGCTGACGAAATATATAATACACGCTGCGAATACTGCCTGAAGGCTTGTCATAGTGTAGGATTTCCCTCTGATGACAATCGGATAGCCAGATCAGATTAGTTCAGTCATTCTAGGGAAAATTTTGAGACCGTACGATAGAATTAGATACGTGTCACAGCATTTATATAATGCACAAAAGGATTAGGAATTGATCCGTTGACGGCAAAGAAAAATATAAAAAAATAAACTATACAATGGAAAAAAATACCCGCAGTCTCGACCGCTGATAACTCCTGTACGTACGAATATGGGAACCAACCGATCTGCAAAATAATGCTATTTGTTGAAGACCTCAAATTGCAAGGCATCATAGGCAACGTAATAGCTGAGGGAAACGTTCCGTCAGTTGTCGTCATTCCAACTTGCGACGAGAAAGCGAAACTGTATGAAGAGTGTAGGGAGTTTACTGAACTGCCCCTTCGGTAATATCTACGAAGAAGTTGCGTCAGTTAGCTACTTCGTATGTTGTCTGCGCTCTCTTCATACCGCTTCGCTCTACGAATGCGACAATCGACGGCGGAACGTTTTTCTCCACCATAAACCTCGATGCCTAAGTTGTTATAGTTATTCCCGTTTCTATCGCTTTCTCTCCTTCTAATTATACTTCGTGTAGGTATTTCTTGTACCACGAATATATTATTCACCTTTCCCTCGTACTTGCCCCTCCACAACTGTGCCTCCTTCTTGATTACGGTAATGATGGCATTAGCGGGGAACGACAGTTGTTCCTCGCTCGCCCCTCTGTACGGACGGAGGGCGCGCGCTTGAACCTAAGGGAAAGGGATAAAATAGAGTACATTAACATACGAGCCATTTACTATTTAGCATGTCATTGGCATAACAAAATACATTAAATACGAGCCGTTTACTGTCATTGGCACATCAACCATGCAAAAGACCCGATTCGTCGGCAATAATAAGGAAATCTTTGGGTACCGTCTGGTCAAAGGTCGATATGTCCATGTAGCACCCCGGAGCCGCGTCGCCCATCGCGTGCGCGTACATCTCCACGTCCTTCTCGTTCACCTTTGAACAGGAGTGGGTCTCGGGCGGAAAACATTTCTAAGGACTATTTTTTTCTTTTCTTTTTTACTTTTTTCTTTTTTACATTTCTAAGCATTATTGACCAGCCCTATGCGTTTTGCACTGGAATGCGTTTCACTGTTGGCATAAACTGACTGAGATAGCCTTTATCGGGGTTCCGGAAGGAAGGAAATTCCAAAGGCGGGGAGTGAGGAGATCTTCGTTAGAAAGAAATCTTCATAACCTGTTCATCCTGTCCTGGAAGAGCCAGGAGAAACGAAAGATACTATCTAGTAGAGAAATCATGCGGGAACATTCATTTCCTCTTCTCGACTTTTTCGTATGTTTTGTCTTGCTTGTGTCATTTCTACCCTATTTAAGTTTGAGTTTCTTTAATAAAGTATTGTTGGCTTGGATCCTATGTAGTCGTCCGCACTTTCGCGACATGGTCCATAGGCGGGAACGAATGCGAGTCGACTGTGAAGAAAGTCAACCTCTCGAAGGCGGGAGGGGACCGGAGAGGTCGGAAGATACGACGAAGTGGGACAAGCAGCAATCCTCGCATACGGCAGGAGAAGGACAAGATCGAGATGGAAGACGACCGTATGTGAGTATCTTTCTTGACTCGAGTGGAGTAGAAAACTCCTCGATGTCTTGAACGAGGAAGATCAAGCGAGAAGAACCAATCCGCGTGGCAAAGCACAAGTACAACTGTGCTTGAAGGCGAGCAAAGCAAGGAAGAAGAGACAAGAGGACAGCAACGAAGGACGAAGTGAAGAAGGCAGAAGGGAACGAAAGGAAGATATGGAGAATGGAGAAAAGGAAGCAACGATAGTGAGGATGGGTCAATAGTCCGGGAACGAGCAAGACAAGAAGGGAAGATGGGCCGAAGTAATGGACAACCTTCTGCTAGCTGTCAGGATCTCCAGTGATCTAAGACGAGGAAGGTCTTAAGGATTCAAGAGGAGACGACAGTCAGGTTCAAGCAACGGAAGAGGACGCCTCACCGAATCGCAATGTGATGTTTTCACTTTAGGCTTCAGTATGTGAACTGTTCATGTTTTATTCTCCTTATCTTGTATCTAATTACACTTCTCTTCTGGCCGGAGTGTCCTGGAAAAGCCAGGAGAAACGAAAGATGCTATCTAGTACAGAAATCATGCGGGAACATTCATTTCCTCTTCTCGACCTTTTCGTATGTTTTGTCTTGCTTGTGTCATTTCTACCCTATTTAAGTTTGAGTTTCTTTAATAAAGTATTGTTGGCTTGGATCCTATCGTCCGCACTTTCGTGAAACACCCCGAGGCTCAGAAGTCGCGAAGCATAACACATCTTGATCTTCTATTCGATTGTCAACTAGTGAGTATCCATCCAAGTTCGCTAAGTAAGCATCTAGCCTTCTGTCCCATAAGTCCTACCATTTCCCAATTGGCTCATCGTCGTCAAAGAAGTCTGGCACGGCCTCCGCACTCTCATGCTCGCTCATACTCGATCCTCCCCGAGTCAAGACCTCGCCTCAAGGTCTCATGCTGTCCCTCCCAGCTCAAGTCTCTGTCTCGTGCGTGCCTCGTCAGCCGGGCTTCTCCCCCAAAGAGCATCCCCATACCAACCCCCCCCCAACCCCACCTTAATACCCACCTTAATACTCATCGTCACCTCTCTTTTGTGGAAGCTTGTTTGCACCTTTAATTTTCCGTCTCATGCCTTGGCATGTCGATAAAATATAATATAACATAATCCACTACTTCCCCAAAGAGTGCTAGATCTTGCAAGGGGAAGGAGACGACCGAACTTTGGAAGTTGGCATAAATGCTGCGACGAAATGCGGGAATAATGCGTCTGTCGGTCTTAGCAAATAATATGATGGAATAAGGGAAAATACCGGGAACTTGAGTGACACGCCGCGGACGAAGTCCCTGCTGGAGTAGTAGTCGACGATCTGATTGAGCGTCTCGAAGACCGTCTGGTTAACGACGAATATCCGCCCGTTCCTCTTCAGCCGGTAGTGCCAGATGGTGCCCTCCACTCTCAATTGGACCATTCCTCTCACCGCTATTTTTGATGGCCACGCTTTTCACGACCGTCAGATAGAGCCTTTTTCGAACTTCATAGTGAAGATTTTTCTCTCTGCCTCGTGACTTCTTCTTTTTTAACACCCCACCCAACCCCGCCGTACAACGTAGGGTGTAATGATAAAGATAAAGAAAGGCTTGGTGAACCTACTATGCCGCATACCGTATGGAAATGACGAAGACGTTGTGATCTGTAGAGGAATACCGCACGAGGAATGCACCGTCTTCCGGGACCTAATACAATAAAATTATTAGGACCGTTAGTTTAGGCAGTTATCACTTCTGCCGGTTTACAGTTTGACGCCTTCATCTGGACTATGAATCGGAATTATCGCAGAGGAATTAGAAATAGAAGTGCAATATATAGGTGGATTTATGCACTGGCCTACGAAAGAGTTGGTAAATGTATAATTATGTTTTAGAAACACCTTGGCCAGCAGTTCTTCAGCAGTTTCCTTGGTGGCAGTGGCGGAGAACCATCTGTAAAGGTTAGGTCGGTTTTACTTATGTTGCAGGAGCAGCATATAGGTATATTCTGTAAATGTACAGTTAACGATTTTGAATATCCTCATCTATCTCAATTTTAAACAATGGTTACTGTTTACGTCATGATATCGATCATATAACCGTACGTTCTGATTCAGGCATTCCCATTTTTATATCTTGCGTTTGCTGCTTTCAAATTATACATGACTTTCGCTATACTTATTGAAAAAAGCACTTCCTTTTGAAAATTGAAAACATCTCAAGCTGCTCGGAAGCCCCTGCATCTCTTTGGAGGGGCTGAGAAGCGATTATCTCTTTATTCCCATATTATTTAGAAAAGCAGCTTACGCTTGGTTGAGATGGGGCTGGGGCTGCGGGCAAGGAGTCACGAGTTTCGTGTGGAAGTGGGGTGTGATCAGCCGGTTCTGAATTAGGTCCGTATACACTCTGAGAAATTTGTGGGGAATATTTCCCCACGATTTGCACTTCGGGAATAATTCACCAGCCGGCTGGGGAATTTATTCCCGAAGTGCATTTCGTGGTGATATTTGTGGTGAATTTTCGCTCAGTGTACCTCTTCAACTTCTTGACTTCATCCCCGAGTCATTTAGTTTCTCTTCTGTTCCTCTACTCACCATGCAAATCATTGACGGACATATTCCACCTATTGACAACAATTTAAAGGGTCCCTCCAACCATCTCATTCATTTCAAGAGATAACCAATTAAAGGGTCCCTCCAACCATCTCATCCAAGAGACAACCAATTAAGAGCGGTTGATTGATTGCGAGAGACAAGAGGGAAATGAAGAGACGCAGACAGCGAGAGAAATCTTTGCACAGCTTTTTCTCAGCAACGGTGAAGTTTCAACTAAAAAGGAGAGAGGATGTGACTCAGGACACTGAGAGCTATCCGAAGATGTCAAAAACACATATGGTAGATATTGCCTGGAGGGGCCCTTTAAGACAATCGACGGATTGCCTCCTAAAATATCCTTCATAGCTCATTTCCCTTTCAGCTCTCTAAAAGGGTTACGGTACCTCGATATAGTAGCAGATAAGCTCGAGCAGCGTATCCGTCTCCACTCCCTCCAGAAAGTAGTACTTCTTCTCGCCTGCATCACGGTAGGATTACGGTAGTGCTATCGCCAACTGACTTTCGTGCTATCTACACGCAGAGGCAGCAACATGAGAAAGATTTCACCACTCAACAACACTTGTTAGTGAATCATACAGTAATGCAGGACCGGTTGAGATGAAAGTTACGAAGGAGTCTTGCCACAAATGCAAGATGCAAGGTCTTGGTTCATCCTAGCTTTTATCTCAACGTCTGTTCTAAGGGGGGCGACGTACCATCGACCATCTTGGTCTTGATGCGGCAGTGGTAGACCTTTCCCTCGTGGAGGAAGGACAGGGAGAAGTCGCCGATGAAGATGGTCGAGTCACGGACGAGAAAGCACCCGTTGCCCTTGTCCAAGTGCTCCAGAAGACGGTTCATCGCAGCCTCAACGGGACAGAGGAAATAGTAGAGCTGTGCTGTCACTATTGCCAACATGTTTCATCATTTTTGGCGAGAAAACGGCTCGAGTAATCAAGATGTTGCGACATTTTTCATTATTTATAAACTTTTTTCATTATTTATAAAAAAAGTTAAAAATGTGGTTATATTTTGTAGGAATGCTCGTTGGTAAGCCCCCTATCCCCCTAGCTATGGGGAGATGCATAATACCTGTCGATCGCACTTTCCGTGGAACCACTCCTCAGTTACGTGCATTTCCTCGGGCCGTACACCAAAGCCTTGCAGTCCCTCCTCCTGAGCAACGCTTATTTATTTTATTTCAATTTAATTCATCGACGCATGTGCGTAATAGTTGAACAGAAATACTACTCAACAAACATGAAACGAAAAGAAAAGGATATCTGATTATTCCCTCTTTTTTGTCGATGCATTCATCGTCCAAGAAGTTGACTTTTCCTAATCCTACTCTAGGTGGAATAAACAAAGGTCTATTATAATATTAACGAAAAAGTTCCATCAGTAAGTTCATTCCCCCCATTCTCCCAGCCCCCTACCCTCGAGCTACCGTACCCTCACCATCTTTCTCCCCCCCCCCCTATCGCACACCTCACGGTATATTTGATAAATAAATAAAGTACTCTCATTCCTACTTCGTCTGAACCCGTTGTAAATAGGAATGAGACGACTGGCGGAACATCTTCCTCAAGCATACCTGCTGCCCTTCATCCTCTCCATTCACACTGACCGCATCCTCTTGCTTGCCCTGAAATCGGGAAATTCTCTATTTTTATTTCGCTTAATTTGCATAATTGCATTTTATTAATAAAAAAGAAGCTCACATCGCTATCCGGCTCCGTACACGGTTCGGTCGTGTAGCACAGACGGTCATCGAAGAGAATGAAGACATGGGAGGTCCATTCCTGAACTGGGCTTACAATGTGTTAAATTTGCCCGTTTTACGCCATACGAGGTAAATTTCAACCGGTCTAGCCGGACCGGTTGAAATTTATCTCCTAGCTAAGGTCTATCTACTTACATTGGTAGTCGGGTTCTTGATGTGCAGGTAGCCCTTCTTCACGCATCGCCGATCGAGCAGGTCCGCGTCTTGGGCTGGAATCAATGCTCGTATTAGACAATGGCGTTCCCATGAAGATCTCAACACACGACAACACACGCAATAATATGAAATCCGGCCTGCTTTTAGAACTTGTAGTAGTAACTCCGGAAATTAAAAAAAATAAAAATAAAAGAAGCTTGCTCACTGTCATCGTTGGCGAGGGATAGTTCCTCGTTCTCGAGCATGAGCTTCTTGTGCTTCACGATGATCTTCCGCTTCAGCGCCACCGGCGACGGCAGCTGCGTCTCGTCGCGGCTCACCTGCAACACTATGTTCTAGATACATGCTAAGCGAACGAGCCAAAATGATTAGAGCAGAATTATATATTTCAGTGCGAGAGTTCCTACCGAAAGCAGAATGCATATTCTTAGGCATCTCGTTCACTTAACATTTACACCGTCGCCAGAACATTGTGGTAAATACAGTGAAAGGGTTACGGAGGCATATCTATTAACAGACAGTCTTGCACTCTGTTTTGTGGACTAGAAGCAGCAGGCCGGAGTTGGAGAACTTCAACAGATCTGCACTGTAGATCTACACACAGCGAAAATTGCCTACGAAATGCACCTAGTGAGCAAGTCCTCATTACACTGGGGCAATATTCGGCGGCCCTCTGAGAAAATAGCGCGCTGTGTACAGTGTTACGCATTTCGCCAGCAGAAAGCAGCGGAGTTTTGAAGAGGCGAAACACTTCAATCGCGCTATCGGACGGCGAGATTGAAGTACAACAAGATGAGAATGAAGGGGATGAAGCGGTAAATACGCTAATCCCCTCAGCACGCCGGCTGACCTTCTGCGTGAGCAGCAGTTCCCCGAGGATCTCCTTGATGTCGTGAGCGAGAATTCGTTGCGCCGGCACGGAGCAGTTGTCCTCGATCGACAGAATCACCGGGTATCTACGAGATAAGTATGCACAGTGTTCTAAATGTTAAGCGAACGAGCCAAAAATAAGGATACGGTGTTTTCCGTGCAAGAGTTCCTACCGAAATCAGGGTTATTTTTCGGCATCTCGTTAGCATTTTTACTGTTGTCAGAACACTGTACGGATTGGAATGAGATGCACTAATGCGATGTTCTATGCTAATGCAAGAAGAGCTTGGCCAAATAAACCGGCGAAACGGAATCTAAATGGTACGCACTCGCTATTGATGAACGCGTAGTGCTTTATGACGTTGAGCACATCCCGAAGTTGCAGTTTGGAGGTCATGGTGTACCTGAATCCTGGCGATAGGGAGCGGGATAAGCGCCGTTTTCCCTCTTATGTTAGGCATGTTTGCCTGCCCGTGCCATTCTCTACCAGATAACTTGGAGATATTGCTAAATAATATGTTAGTCTCTCATCCTATCGCTAGCCAAGATCCCTCTTTTCCTTTTTCACTTTTCACTGTATTGTGTTATCGCATACGTCTATCTGTATGGCTGACGACCATGCTCCTATTTAGAACCTATTTATTCATTTATTTATCTATTTATTTATCCTATTTATTTATTTAGAACTCCTATTTAGAATTGTCAGTCCTATTTAGAATGAGAGATCAAGCGCGATGGGGCGGGAAGGAAAGATTGTGAATAGTCAGTATTATTTAGAGACTGGTCTGTGCAATGATTATGTTTCATGCATCATTCTTAAAGGCACCACGTCTCGTCGCCAAAGGTAATGAAACATATTGGCCAAAATGACCAGACTGCACAACTCTAGTATTATTCTTCTTCGGACGTAGCACAGCGTGTCCACCTGTTTGATAGGTCTCATGGCATTTTGCCAAATTCCCTATGCAAATAGCCATTGATTAGTCTAATTACTATGTAAAGTAGCCATGACAAGAGAGACTGCTTCATTAGCATATGATTTTTTGATTCTACAGTAAGAACAAATATGCTTACGGCTCTCACGCGCATCTGTCACCTCCAAGGTGCTTGTAATGATGTTCATAGAAGAGCATTGCTATGAGCCCATACCGATGTATAGAAAGAGTGGATGAAACATACATAGAAGTCGAGGAAACAGGTTAGGAATAATTGCTCGAAAACAACTCGGAATGGAAGAACGAACCCGTGGTAGATGATGATGTCGCTGACTTCCTGTGTATTGCCTCGCTTCGGCCCGTCCCAGCAGTCCACTGAAACATGATAAATATACTATCTATAAGTTATATTCCAAATCATAAAATACTCCATTTTGTGCGATTAGGTGGCAGTTACATACTCGGTATTTATACTCGGTACAACGCTAGTTTTTATGTTATTTTAAATGCAAGATATACGTCTGATATTAGATTCCCGGAGAAATTCACTCTTATAGATAAGCTACGAAACATGTGGCAAGGCCAATTTGGCGGATCAACTTATCCAGCGTAACGGTCATGTCAGTACCCCAGGGTATATGTGCCAAAGTTTGTGTCAAAGTCTTCAAAGGTTGTAAAAGAGAGAAGAGAGAGATGGGACTGGACGGGTTGGGTCAGCGGTTAGGCCGCCATCCCCCCTTGCGCTAAGACTAACCTAGTCCTCTCGCCCGTGTGGGCGGTCCCTTAGCGAGGACGCCTCATGTGGGCCATTACGCCAGAAAGCCAATTTCACTGTGGAGTGTCCTTAGAGACATGACCAGATTAGAGCATATGATTCGTGTCTTTTTGAGGAATATGTTTCGTTTCTTTTGGTGACGAGACGCGTCGCGGTTATGAATGCTGTATGAAACATATGCATCAAAACGACCCGAACCACATGCTCTAAACCAGATAAAAGACAAACTGACATTCGATGCACCGGCATCCCATCATGAGCGCCCGTGAGTAGGAATCGAGCGAGGACTCGGATCGAAGCTGATCTCCCGTGAGGTAGCTGCGGAATTTAGGCATATTTAAAGCTTTGTAATCGAACCCCTTGTACTCTCTGGTCTATTTCACCTGTTTCACTCGTATGAAAAAAATGTAAGTTATTGTCCTTCAACAATAGATAGAGATTGAAAGGTGCCAAATGATTGGGAGGAAAATAAAGCATTCCATGCGGGTCTTTTGGATCAATATGTTTCGCTGCTTTTGGTGACGAGACGTGTACGCGGTTATGAACGGTGTATGAAACGTATACATCAGAAAGACCCGAATGTAATGCTTTAGAGGAGAAGCTCCTCACGTATTGTGACTGGAGGCGATCCAGTAGTGAGACAGAGGCCGGGACATGTCGTGAACGATCCTGTCGTTCACCGCATCCCACACGCTGTTCTCGCGTGAGAACAGGAAATCGATAAACTGCAATTCGTCTTTCGAAATAGGCTCGAGGGTCTAGATATTGGGAGAAGGGAAATATTCCACTTTATATGTCATCAATCGTATTTAGGAAGAGGGATAGATACAGTACCGGACAAAACAATGTCAACTTTTGGTTTTTCTGTCATAACTTCCGTAAAAGTTATCCGTTTGTGCCCAAATTTTTCATGGTTAATGCTTTGAATAGTACTTATCGAAAAGACATAGTGATATCTCATTGTCTCAGCAGAGAACTTTTTATGGAGAAATAAATTAAAACCTGAGAAACAGTGAAAAGTCAACTTTTCAGCTATAAAAACCCTGCATCACGTATTCATTCATTCATTTATCTTTTCGTTAGCAAGATAATGTGGGAAGGACGAGATAGAATAATAGGTGTTGACGAAGGTCCGTCGCGCTCGCGAATCGGTGGTTGGGCAGAATAAGGGAGGGAAAATAGAATAAGGGAAGGGGGCGTTAAATACGGATATTGGATGGACCAGGGAGAACATTATATAACGATGTTATGCAGTTACGAAAAACGATAGGAGTTAGGTCAATAAAAGGTTGAGGGAGTCTATTAATAAAAGAAATTGTACGACTAGCACAAGTTGTACGAGAGGATTGGATTGTGAAGGGCAAGGAAAACCTATAGCTATTAAGGTTGCGAAGTGAACGAGAGACAGGGGTAGAGACAAATAACGAAGATGTAGAGAGAGAATAGTTATTATGCAGACAATTTTACATGAAGGATATCGCCAATAGCTCTACGATTCTCAAGAGTGGGTATATTGAGAAAAGATAAGCGAACAATATAGGGCTCATAAGGCAATTTACAGCGAGCGTATAGTCGCTCGCTGTAAATTGCCTATATTGCATTGTAAATTGCCTAGCGTATAGTCGTACGTCTGATTTTTTCTGTTGGTTCAAGACAACATTTTTGCTCATAACAGATCATATACGAACTATTCTTGACTTTTTATTGCAATTGAAAATTAAAAACCACTGCTATGAACCCCTCAAGAAGTGGGTCTTCAGTAGCTGCATTGGTCTCATGTTTGCGGTGGCTAGAAGTAGTTAATTACTTCATACGACCCAACTTCAAGGCTCAGTACATAGTAATTAGTGATGTACTCAAGCCTACTGTGTGGTTTGGTGAATGGTTTCGACGTTATTTCGCTTCGAAATACTGCAAACGTCTCAGTAGCCCTATTGGACGGTACTAAACATTTCGAGATAATGCAACATTTCCGCTGCTATTGACTAGTAGGAAATATATATTTACATGAAAATTGTCGCTTTAGATTGAAATATTTTGGCTTACTATTTGACCATGACAGGAAAATATGGTTACGAGGTATGTGAACGGATTCGTATTGATCAAGCATTATGCAAAGAAAGCCTTGAAAGACAAATTCTGATTAGGGGCTCATCCAACATAATTATACGTGCAGTAAGTTTTTAACGTACTCTATGGTGAAGGATTGGAGGTTTTAATAGCATAACATTCACTATTCGACTCATTATTTATCCAAATTGGCGTAACTTCAACCACCTTGTGATAAATTGTTATAGATAACTGTTCCATTTTCAGCGTTGTTCTATTTTTTTCTATTTTTTTCGAATTTTTCTAGGCTTAGTTATATCCAATACTTGATAAGCACCTTCTAAGTTATAGTTTTCATGTAAATATATATTTCCTACTAGTCAATAGCAGCGGAAATGTTGCATTATCTCGAAATATTAGTACCGTCCAATAGGGATACTGAGACTTTTGCTGTATTTCAAAGCGAAATAACTGCAAAATCATTCACCAAGCCATATAGTAGGCTTGAGTACATCACTAAGTACTACTGAGACTTGAAGTTGGGTCGTATAAAGTAATTTCTAACCACAGCAAACATGAGACCACAGCTACTGAAATTAAAAGCCACTGCTATGAACCCCTCAAGAAGACCCACTTCTTGAGGGGTTCATAGCAGTGGTTTTTAATTTTCAATTGCAATAAGAAGTCAAGAACAGTTCGTATACAACCTATTATGAGCAAAAACCAACAGAAAAAATCATACGTGATGCAGGATTTTTATAGCTGAAAAGTTGACTTTTCACTGTTTCTCAGGTTTTAATTTATTTCTCCATAGAAAGTTCTCTGCTGAGGCAATTAGATACCACTATGTCTTTTCGATAAGTACTATTGATAGCATAACCCATGAAAAATTTGGGCACATACGGACAACTTTTACGGAAGTTATGACGGAAAAACCAAAAGTTGACATTGTTTTGTCCGGTACTGTATGAGCGGTATTTATGAAGAAATCACTACGAAAAAAGATGGGATGCCAGGTACCTGGGGAATGGTGAGATTCGGCTCGATGATGTGATGTTTCTGTGCGGCCTGGTCGGCGAGAAACCTGAATATCATTTGTTCATCCCTAAATAAAATATGTGTCTGTGGTATTGTCAGATTAGATCGATCTCTCTGTAGAGACGAGCTTCGTCACAAGTAGAGGATACGAATAGTGTACTTTTGACGGCTATGTTTCACGATCAATTCATAATGACCCTTTGCCTTATTAT
>LS822163.1:94329-122933 GCA_900490955.1 Micoletzkya japonica
ATAACGAATTGGCGCTCGGGAGAAGTATGCGCCAAACGAGGATCAAGAGGACTACTCAAGATCTCTCGGCACCTCGGACTGAGTGAGTTGTTTTGAAGAAGATTCGAAGTCTCTGACCTCTCCCATCTATATCAAGCAACCACTCCTTTGGAACCTCAGCCAATGTTAGTCCTGATAAAGGTGATAAACCAGAAAAAACCAGAACCTTATTATCTTCGGATGAGCGAAACATAACCATCAAAAGTACACGATTCGCATCCTCTAGTCACAAGGACAGCACAGTGCATAGTCTAACTACTCAGCGAAATTTGCCTAGCCGGCTGGGAAAAGTCCTCCACTTGCTTCACTCTGGTGAAATTTCTAAAGCCGACTATGTAGGGACGTACTCCCCCGGTTGACAGCGTGGGCATAGTTCGCTCTATTCCTACCTTTTGAGAAAGTCGATGGTCCGTTCTCGGTTTGCGTGCAGCTCATCCGTCTGAAACTCGCGCAGAAATCGGCGAAAGTTGGAGAAGAGCACGTTCTGGCCATCGTCGGAGAGGGTACGGAAGTACTTGGAGAACAACTGGAAGGGGAGTGAGAGAGTGATAACTAGAGCCGTCGAATCGGTCCTTTTTATGGTTATATTTCGCCTAGTTCAGTACAAGCAAGACGTTGATGGCTTTATGTAATACATGAAACATAACAACGAAAAAGACTCGATTCGACGGCCCTAGTGATAACACTGTCGGATGGCAACAATAGTACAGCCTCATGAAAACCGGTGAAGGATCGCTTGTCGAGGGTCGTTTTTTTTTTACTCTTTGCTCGATTAAAGAATATTGATAGATAACAGTGAAAGGAAACGGAAAATAAGACTTGTCTATTGTCAGTTATATAATAGAATGTGTTCGAGAGCAAAAAAACTATGCAAATACCTCAGAATTGCTGAGAATGAGCGACCGCGTTGCATTAGCAAAGTCCTCGAAGTTCATGCTCGGCTGGAAGGAATTCTATGCTTCCTGATTTCCCCAAATTTATGGAATCTATGTCTACCGGCAGGCTGAGCTCTGACGTGATCGAATCTCTTTTGAGACGCACGACGCCGAGTGGGCAACCCTATATCAAATATCGATTGCCTTTGAGTCCTTAGATATCGTAAAATTCTAGGGATATGTGACAAGATATAAATAATAATAAGGAGTAGGGCGGCCGTCCAGCCCAAGATCCGTACCTTCATGAACTCCTGTATCAGGTTGATCGGAACCTTGCACTGCAGGGTCGTCTGGGCGAAGGGTTTGATGTGCTTCATCGAGATCCTGAGATGAAGCACATTTAGCGGGAGGACTGATTTAGCTGTAAACTGCACTCTCAATAACCGCATGCCATTAGTGCCTTTCTGATATGTACCTATGCTTCATCCTGCACAAGACAGGCGTCGTAGGCTCGCTATTATTTAGCTGATCGTGACGCGCAGAAAGGGTTCTAATGCCATGGCCTACATTGAGCGAAATTTCACCACCATACAGCACCTAGTGAATCATTCACTACACAAATTTCCCCAGCCCGCTGGTGAATGGTGTACAATTCACCAGCGGGCTGGGGAAATTTGTGTAGTGAATGATTCACTAGGTGCTGTATGGTTGTGAAATTTCGCTGAGTGTACCCATTTCCACTTTCCTCCGCTTCTCAGCCCTACTCTACACATGCTCCCCTGACTCGATCTCCGCTTACTTCTGATTATCGTGTGCGATGAGGGCGTTGTACTGCTTCCTGAGCCAGCGCGATATGACGAGGGTGTGGGGGGCGGCCAGCGTGTCGACCACCAGCGCATTGATGCCCCTTTCCCACACGATCGCTGCCTCGCCCTGGTCACTGACTGCAAACATTTTATTCTACTTATTTATTTTTTTATTATTTATTCTTTCAAGTTCCCCAACAATTATGCGCGGAGTGTAATGTGCTACATTGGTCATTCAAGCGAGATTTCGGTCTACATGGATTACTATAGTTTCCCCGGTGCTTGAGCGAAAGCCCTGCGCAATAATAGCTGGAACCCGATGATCATTCAATGCATGGCTTATCATGTCTTGCCTAGTATCGCTGAACGTAATAGCAGTTGCAGCACGCTGTTGCAGGGCCTTATACCAATGGTGAAACGTACAGTATATCATCCAGTAGGACAGGTTGAAGCCGTGTCCGTGTGCGATTGCCAGCACGTGAATCGGATTGGCCGTACGCATTTCCTTAAAGGACCTCCATTCGGAACCGTAACCTATTCAAATTCCTGAAGGCATCCTGGCGGATTCGATTAGTTTCTTTCTATGCCCTTCCGTCTCTCGCTATGCAAATTAGTCTCAATTAACATGACTACGGTACCGAATGGTCGAGTTCAATCTTCCTTAATCCATTTACTTCAGATCCCAGATTCGTTTTATACAAATTAGATCCAATTAACGTGGTCTAGCTTTAAGAGTTGCGTATATATCAAGAATATTCGTAGACCCTCTAGGAGGTTGAGAACTTTCACACAAAAAAGATTTCCCACCTTGTCCTTCATGTACTTGTCGGCAACGCCGATCTTCGACAGCTTGTACTCAAGGGTGTGGGCCTGCATCAATACATCTTTCCCACTGCCCAAAAAAAATTACTGTCGGAACGCATATTTGAATGCGAGGATCGGCAATACCTCCTTGACGTATCGCAGGTCGAGAGTCAGCGGGCCGGAGGCGCGTCCGGTCAGTAGAATCTGCCGCGTGTCCATGTTCACGGTCATGCGCATCTGGAGCCGGTCCCATCTCTTCGACAGCTCCAGCTTGAGCACCTCAAAGAATCCACGCCATCTCTGTCTGCCTCGTCGATAAAAGTGGTGGCAATATCGGGACAGAACGCGTCATTTTCATTCCTTTGTCTCTTATTTTTTTTCCATCACCAACTAGGTAGTCTATGATGCGTCAGAGAAAGCCTGCGGGCTTCAAACCTCTGATGCAAACTAATAATGGGCACTAGACAGAACAAACCCTAAAATAAGTAATATTATATACATTCAACAAGTAAGTTCCAAACTCGACGTACACTGTGTCCCTTGGTCATCGCCTGGTAGACCTGTTCCATCTCGTAGCGAGAGGTCGTGTCCTTCGAAAAGTGCCTCGAGGGCTTGTACGTACCGCCGCCGGCTAAAACAAAACAGATACTTGTATATGAATATTTTCCAAAATATATAATTGTTGCCCGTGAAACAATTCCGTCAGTAAATTCATTACCAGTTTTATTCTATACTCTCTGCATATCACTTCGTTCTCTCATCGTAAATAGGATTGTAAGCAGGTCGTTTTCTTTTTTTTGCTTCTACTATTAAATCCCTCTCGTCCCTCTCGTCTCGTAAGGGCAACTCTATTTGCCTTTCTGTTACCACTACTACGCCAATAGAGCACTTTTTAGAGGTTGGTCAATGTTTGCACGCGATTAAAGAGAGATTACTTCTTTCCGGTGGAAGTTGGAAAAGCTGTAACAACAATGATTGGCCATTCACAAACAAGCACGCAGGCCACTAGTTTCTGTATCAACTCCTTTGGTTTCAAAATTCCATTGATGAAGTTACAACACGACGCTTATATAATGGGATTGAAACATAAGCCGACCAAGTGAGGAGGTAATATACTATCTAGATACGCAGTTCGGCTCGCAATTTCGTGGGGCTAGCATGATGATAAATCAAATTAAATAGCAGTTGATACGCAACGAACGGTGAAATATTCTACAGGGCGAAAATGTAGGCGAAAATGCTCCGTTGGTAATGTCAATCCCACTTATTCTGTAGCGTCTCTACGCTGCATCGCTCTCTCGTTGGAAATAGGAATGATGACAACGGAACGCTTTCGTAAAGGCATAAGTAATCATAGAACTCACAGGCGGTAGTGGTCTTTCTCATTGTCGGCCGCTTTGTCTACGGCATTTGCCTCGAGAATCGATGGAATGCCTGGAATGAAGAGAGCAATGGAATGGACTAATCAGGTGAAAGCACGAGCTTATTCGGCTGAAGTCTAGAATGAAGTGTATGCTCGGCAAAACGGATCATTTTCGGGGCTGGGTTTCGCAACATATTCAAGAATGATTGCTCTATCATGACCATAAGGCACAGGGAAGTTACCCTTTGATGAAACTCAGCATAAAGAATGCAACACGACATTCAAACTGTGAGCGACTACGTTTCAGGGTAGGGGGATTAAACATAAGATGGAAGAGCGCGAAACAATAGGAAGAGGGGGCTGTGCGCCCCCCCCCCTTTCTTCTCCTTCTGGCCCCTTCTAGATGCAGATAAGATAAACTCCCCACCCCGATACCCCTACTACAAGATACAGCAGGACATTTCGACCGCTTTTAAGCCCGTAGCTTGTGGTAACTGTGAAATGCACGATGAGAAAAGTGACAGAATATTATGCTAGATGGAGTGAGAAATTTCATGATTAGAGCAGTTTTTCTGGCCTTGTACTGTTCAGAACGAAAAGAGCAGCGATTTACAATATTTGAGGTTTAGAGAGGTCAAAAAAAGGTTTAGAGAGTTGAGAGAGGTTGAGTCCTCTTGATGATTACCTGTCATGGTAACTGCATAATTTATTTTATTTTATTCTTTTATTTATTCAAATACACCGTGAGGTGTGCGGCAGGGAGGGGAGGATGATAAGAAATCTCGGGGGAAGGAATAACGGGGAATCTTCACTTGAACCATCTTCTATGGGGACTGGGGCAATAATCAGCATTAAACTGAAATGAAACCTAGACATGAAAAGGACCTTGGACATCTCTAAAGACAAGAGGGGGGGGGTCTCTTCGGGTTTATAGACAAAAGGCTAGTCGGAGCGGGGATGACTCACGCACAAGAAAAGGAGACGAATACAATGCATAGCGGTACAAGGACGGAATATGTTTCAAGGAAGGTACATAAATCGTATCCATTGCAGAAGCGTGCTGCGTTGGAAGGTTCGATTAGTAAATGATCAATCACACTTCTTGTTTCAATTGCTGCTGCGCCAAAATATCTTGTGAATTAAAACATAATTAAGGCAAGGCAGTCGGTTATTGGTGCGCAGCTATTAAGACAATGCACGCAAACGGACCTGGAGCCGGCCAGCCTAGAGCAAACGAATAATGGGCATGGAATGAGAGCAACAAGGAGGGCTGGGCAATGCGAGATGGCGAATGGAGAGAAGAGAGAGAGGCGGGAGAGGTAAGAGGGAGAGAGGTACAGAGAGAGTATAACGATAGAGTGACGAGGGGCGCCGGGAAGTGTTGCGTGTGCCTCTACTGGGACACATCAAAGGTCACTCACTCTAAACCGCGCATTCCCCTCCCTCCCCCTACCGTTATCGCGCCAGATTATGCATATATCATCCATAATATCTAGCCCATAATCCCCTCTGATTACGGTAGAACACGGCGACTATTTGCCCAGCTGTTGGCCTAAGCAGCGACAGTAAAGGGGTTCCAAGGGAACCCTTGCTGACAGCCGCCCACTAACCACCGATAATCCGGCTCTTTATCTTAAGCATCGACATGATACCGTTGGAGCTTCGAGGTTCTAAGACCTGTCTCCCCCCTAATCAATACATCGATATCAGGCCGGAATAGTAGATAGTCTCTTAGGCTTAGACGTAGCCTGATCAGACCAGCTCCTGGTGTCTGTCATCTAAGGCGGTCGCCCGTACAGTCCCGCACGGTACTGATCCGCCTACCGTATGCTAGCAATCGCGGCGGGAGGCCGTACCGTTCAAACCTCGCTCGAGAGTAGAAGTGGGCGGAGCTTCGCGCGATTCTCCCGCACTTGCGAGAGACAGGGAGAGGGGGGGGGGGGAGGGGAGGGAGAGTTGAGATCATTCTGGCCCTATGGCATGCTGCATCGCGAGAGTAGGTAAACATTAGCAGATTCCACCACCCTTCACTTTGTCCCCCCTCGTCCCCCCTTGATTCCCCCCCCCCCTTATCCCATTCCACAGAGACACCTCCGGCGCGTTATACCCCCCTCCCATTGACCATTCGTACAGTAACCCATCCTACCGTACCCCCTACCGTAATCGCCTACCGTACCCTCTCAGAGATGCGACGCGTGGTATGGCTCGTCGTCGTCGTTTTGCCTATGGTCATTTCAGCTCCCGCGACCGAGGTAAGCGTTATGTTTGTGCTGCAGACGCGAAAACTTTTCATGGTTACAATTCGCATATTTCATTATGATGCAATGCGCTTTGACAGTCCCACTGTAAAATCTAGCCTAGCCCAAGTGCTAGCTCGATTTGTAGGATGGCATGATCCAAGTGTTAAACACATAATCAGTGTCCCGTCAATTATCCATCAGAATGTATGTACAACGGTCAAATGTCGGGGGTGCGCGTGAGTCTTCCATTACACTCTGATGCCCTTTATCTATCCCTCTCTCGAGGGGGATGGGGTGGGGGGTAGTCGTGTTGTACAGTTATTCATAGTATCAAGGAGACTGCGAAAGAGAGAGAGAGTCTTGCTAGGGTGGAGATTACGATTGAGTAGGGATGAAGATGCGTTCTTTTGGTTACTTCAATTCTCAGATGCTGATCAACAACGAAATCTAGTACAGGATTATATGCGCACCTTGAAACATAACTGCTATTTAGCATCCAGAATGAGCCTGACGAAAACTTTCGCCTACTGCCTAAATCTATCGAATGAGATAATGCGATCAAGCACGCCGAGAGAGCGGAGAAGAATGAAGAGAATGAGATAACTATGGAGAGAATGTAAATGTATTCGCTACTCGCACTGTGTTTTGAATCGTGGGAAGCGAAAAGTTACGTCTGTAGAGCCCGGATCTGTTTCTTCCCGCTTCCTATATCGACGTCGACGTCGTCAGATCGTGTATTTTTCATGGTTATGACACTTGTATAAGCGCACCTGTTATCGCAAGCCCTAACACGTCGTCCGTTCAAGTTCGAAAAAGCACTGTATGCGGATTCATCGATCATACTTTGCATGATCCATCGCTCCCTCAATCTCGTAGTCGAATGGAAATACTTGGCTTGTAACCGGCTAGCCATCTGAAGTCGTTATCGTTGAGGTGCCGCAGTCGTCCGGTGCCCGGGCCACGTACACGATCAGCGAGATGACCCCGAAGGTCTTCGTCAAGACGGAGGAATTCGAGCTCAACTCCACCTCGTGCATGCAGTACTCCTTCTCCCTCAACGCCCATCGAGTCAAGTATGTCTCTTGCAATTATCCAAAAGTATTCATGAGTTCTATGAGAGTTTCCTTGATCGCTAAGCTTCACGTTGATCATCTTGCAAGTTGAATAGATCACTTTGAAAGGCACCGGAATCTGCGCTACTAGCCGAACTATTATATCTTTCCTAGTTCTCTGGTATAACGTCAATATCAATAGATCCCACAACGGTCCATCTTATGCACGGCGTGAAACGTATTTCGATTGCTTGCTGTGCCCTCACTCATATCGCCATACCGGTCACTCTCTTCTCCCTTGTATTTTGCGTGTAAGGGTTATGCTGCTTATCAGTGGGGGGCTTCTTCTCTCTATAAACCCTCTGACGCATGGTAGCGCATTCGAGCGCGCTGTGGCGCCATTGATTCGGCCTTTTATTCGTTTTCCCTACAAGTAAGCCTTCCCCATCACCCTTCTTATCTCCCTCTTCTCTATGGCGGAGTACATTGTTACTGATTACGCCCGGATTCTGCACCATTATTGGATCAATCGCATGCCATCTCCAAAGATGCAGAGCATAATAGTGCGCCTATTTCATCACCATACCTAATCATCTACCCTATTACCATTCGAAAGGGAATTATTTCCGGGAACAGTAGAGTGCCGAGGTATATATATCACAAAGCTGCGCAGTAGCCCTCAATCGCAATCCCTGTAATACTGTCCGCCTCGAACATGTCAACCTAGCCTCCTGCTATCGTGTGAAAATTGCTTTGTCGCATGGAGGGAACTCGCATGCTTCTTCTTCTTCTTCTCCTGCTCTCTTGTCTTTCTACCCCTTGAGATGCCACTCTTCTCTTCTCTTTCTCTCTGTGCCTTTTCTCTCCTCGACCCTTCCTCCCCCCCCCCCCTTTGCCATCTTCTCCATTCTTCTCCTTCTCCTTCTTATTCTTACTCCTTGGCATTCCTTAGATGTAGACACACAAACACACAAGTATGAAGGGCATGAATCTACGAATCTCCCTCCTCCCAGCAAACTTCATTTTTCTCGCAAAAGAGCATCCGGGAAATGGGGGGGGAGAAAATGCGGAAAATATCGGAGCGCAGGAGATGCGTAATTCGCGAACAGAACGCATATAGGAGCGGTGATTCATGTGCTCCGACATGCCAAGGAGAAGAAAAGAAGAACGTCACACGGAATTCGAATGCCCCCGTCTAAACAAGAAAACATTATCACTGAACAATAATTATTCTCATACAGGGGGGCTAGAACCTCGGAAACGTTCTTGCTATGTAGTCTACAGTGCACAAGCGTACAACTTTCAAGCCGAGCAGCATCTTCCCCAATAAAATCATCGTTTGCACGTAATCTTGATTGACAGTCGGGATGAGACGTCCAAGGGTGTGACAATGACTGTTTATCTACTACAGAATGAGGAAAGCGGGCTGCATTTCCTCTCACGTTACGTTCGCCTTTATGATAAAGGTTTAAAATCGGCTCCTTTTGATGCTTATGTTTCACACATCGCTCATAACCGCGACGCGACTAGCCACCAAAAACAACGAAACATATCGTCGAAAGGGAACCGATTTTAAACCTCTACTTTATAAGTGGGAAAGTGTTCTTCTAGATGTTTCACAAGAACTTGTTTATCTTTCTAAACTACCTAGGGTCAGACAATCGGAATGTCACCTCCCCCCTCCTATTCGCATGGATAGCGCATTCCTAACCGAGCCTGTTTACCCATCTCAAGCTCTACGCGTGTGCGTGCGTTGCGGCATGGGATAGACAGAGAGGGAGGGAGCTGGAGGGGCTTAGGAGATCTCATTCGAGGGGATCCGTCATACGCTGTAAATCGTCCGTGAATGATTCCGTAGGTGCTGTTGAGTGATGGACGATTTTCACTATCTGCACGGCGAATGTTGTTGGGTGGTGAATCTTAGCTTATTGTTCGCGTAAGCTGAGATTGCTGGTAAAAGGCGGCACCACACCGCAGTGTGACCGTTCGGAGAAGTTTGGTAGAATTTGGGCTCTGATATTGAGATGTAAGGAGTCAGCCAATAATATAAATTCCGTGTGATAAGCGATTTCCGCAGTTCTCTAGTATGTCTTTTATGGCAGAGAGGCCACCCATGGAGTGTCGATAGATAGCCTAGAGACGGTGCGAAACCATCACCCGTCTACATTCTCTTCACAGGCTTACTCATCTGTGGGTCAACTCTTCTCCCTCCCTCTTTCCCTCTCGCTCGGTCTATTTTACTACGTCTTACGAGAGAAGTTTGAGTCGCTTCTCAACCCGCAGCGATAAGGGAGAACGCTTCACGCACTAGAACCGAAGGGAAGGGAAGGCCGTTGAAGGGATGATTTAACAAGCGTTGAAACTAGAGAGCTGCTATGAAGTCCTTCTGCTCAATATGTTTTTGAACTTTGGTGACGAGATGCGTCGCGGCTATAAATGTTGTATAATCGCCGAAAGGACTAGATTGCAGATTTAGAGATTAGCAGTTGAAACCTCTCAAACTTAAAGACTCACGCAGTGAGCCGTGCAGGTGCCCTACGCTTTCACAGAGAACTTGAAACATAAGTTCTGAATATTTTCAGAGGTATTAGCTCAAGCCATAGAAAGGCTAGGATTTGTCTAGATCAAATCAGGCAATACTAGCTAACAATACGCCCTATGGTCAACAATCCACTTGAGATAATACGTGCACATAATGCTTAGTGATGAAATGAAAATGTTTAGGGATTGGAATTCGGGATCAAAGCTTAACTGATAGGAAGGCACAAGAAGGTGTCAGGGTGATGTCATTTGTTCAGTAGAAGAGGGATCCTTGTCATCTTTGAAAATCGTTAGACAATTGATCCAGAGAGGTTTAAAATCGGTTCCTTTTGATGCTTATGTTTCACATATCATTCATAACCGCGACGCGTCTGGCCACCAAAAATCATATAGTCAAAAAGTAACCTCTATTGATCTAAAGCGCCGTTATCGTTATTTCGCAGATAGATTGCTCCAGAACTTCAATGGACGAGGACTCTCTTATCGTGTTTTTGTGATTATGCTTCAAGCGTCGATGAGAGGAAGAAAGATGAATCGCATACGTGAGAAAGACGCAGTAACCTGTACCTTATTCATATCACGACGTATTGCATATATATGTTTCATGCATAAAACATATAATATATTTCAGAGAATGCTTTGTCATTGATGATTGCAGGCTTTCCGCAATAAATAGTATGCTTGAGGAAAATGTTCCGTCAGCCGTCTCATTCCTATTTCCGACGAGAGAGTGAAGCGGCCGCAAGAGGGTCTAGACAACGTAGGAATGCGTTTACTGGCGGAACTTTTTCGTCAATAATAATTTGCAACCGTCTTCGACGCACATGACCCTTCCCCAGCTTATCGGTCTTCTCTTTTTATGCGGCGTCTCTTTCCGGCATATCTATAAGGCAGCCTATCAGAGGCGACCTTTACAGCTACTAGACGCATTGATATAGAATAGGGGACGGAAGGGAGGAGGGAAAGGGCAAGAAGGGAAAGACACAACACACACAGAGACAATTGATGAGAATGGTAAAGACGACATGAACAGCAACTGTCTATAGCGAGGATGTAGCAGATCAGGGACCTCTGCGTAGATATTTCCAGTCTGACAGCAGTGCAAATGTTGGGCAAACGAGATGCCGACGAAAAACAGCTAAATTATTCGAACCTGAGGCGCTCTGGTTACCAAACAAGGCCACTATCCATTATACCAAACACCATTTATGTACTCACTCTAGCGCGGAAAACATTGTGGCTCTTTCGCTTAACATTTCCAACGTTGTGTCGCCCCACAGTCTTTTACAAGTCCGCGTTTCGAAATTGCGAATGTCTCTGCGTCTCTCCAATCTGCATGTTCTCTCGCCTTCCACTCCCTTAATTTGCATACGAGTCTATTCTGCCAGTCCACGAGTGTTATCCACGTTTTCATTGCAGACTGCGGGCGTACGAGTGTCTCATGGGAGAGGGCGGGTACTGCGTGATGAATAAGGTGAGATCCATCATCGTCTCCCCCTCCCCCTATATATCGGGCTGGTGGGAGATATGTTATTACGCAGACACAACGACATGCTTGCCTTTTTGCATGCTGGAAGAGGCCCATGAAGCTCGCGCATTCTGTTGGTCATCTGAATATTGGCTAAGGGAATCTCAGGGGGGCTAGAGTATAGGTAGTATGAAAGTAGCCTCAGTCCCAAGCGGAAGACCATAGCTAAGAATTGGAAACGGAGTATTTTTCCTGCTTCATAAGTCCGAGTGTAGATAGCAGCCTTTCATAAAGGGACATAAAACGTGACCGAAAGCTCGGTCCATTGCCCCCTGTACAGTTGAAGGCTTTAATCTCATCTTATAGTATATCCGATAAGAACAGCTTTCCCACCACTCCATTGGACGCCTCTAAGTGTAACTGTGATACCAAGAATACATGCAGCGAGAGATCGAGGGGAACTAGGAGGGATAGGGAGGGAAGCGATTCGGAGGCGCATTGCAATGTGATAGAGATGGTAGGAGCAAGGGGGGGGGAGGAATAGAGATTGTGTTGCGAGGAACGGGCCTTGAGGGACCTTACTACGATTTTCATAAATTCATGTATCCACAATGTGGAATGGGTGACCGTTGATCTCTAATACGATCCTTGATCTTGAATAAGATTATCTTTGATCTTCACTCATGTGATCTTTGACCTCTAATCAGATGATCTTTGATCTTCAACCAGATGATCTTTGATCTCTTGCAGCACGCGTACCCTCGCAACTCGACCTCGTCGATCACCGGTTGCCGGTCGCTTCGGCCGTGGTATCGGCACGAGAAGAACTACGCCTTCTACTTTACCCTCGAGAAGCGGGAGAGGAAGTAAGCTAATTATGCAAATTAAGCTATGAAATACAAATTAGGCTGTGCAATATGCAAATTTTCTTAAGATACTAGAGATGTCCTCAATTCAGGTACGGCCCGGGCAAGCAGCATCTGAAGAGGAAGCGGGCCAGGAAGGCGAGTTGTAGGCTATCTAGAGAGATCAAAGATCAACGATCAACTAGAGTCTAGTTTGATCTTTGACCTCTGCAGGTTCGCGAGAACGGGCGCTACGACGCGAAGAAGATCGGCGAGCTGACGCTCGACGGGATCCGGCCGTGCACCGAGGTCTGCGACTACGACCTCATGCCCAAGCCGCCCAAGTAGAGATCAAAGATCAAAGATCAAGGATTATACTAGACTCTAGTCCTATCCCTACGCTTTCCGCCCTATCCGCACTGCCTGCAGCCAGCTTGGGTCTCACCACTATCTAAACATTATTACTATATTAGGCATCATTGACCACATCTTGCAACAGAGCTTTCTTCCCTTTCCAAATCTGCGTCACCTCTTCGCTTTCATGACTTCGTTGTATCATAGACACCTATCCCTCCAAGCATGACCCTCTTGTATATCTATCCGAGTCATTTTCTGTCTATTTCCTTAGCCGCGTCTTAGATGTTGGACGCTTTTAGTTCTATGCCTACCTGAGGCCCAGTTTAGGAAATAGCTTAGGGAAAGACTCCGACTCTTCTCTACATGACACCCCCTGCCCTCGCCGCCATAATCTCTCTCGTTGTTTGTGTGTACAGACATGACATCCAGATCCAGTTAACGCCACCCTAAATCCCGGTCGTGTCTCCACCGGTCGTCCCCCTGCTTATGGTAGTCTACTAGGCGGCTTCGAACATGGAATTGGTCGAGCGAGCTCTGATTACGATGAGTCTTATTGGGCCTTCTGTAGGAGTACGGTCACTCAATAACGCGATTAAAAGGCTACTGCGAAAATACTTAGTCAAAACGTTAATTCTGGTGTAGCAAAGACCGATTCCACGTTCTGCTCAGCCTCCAATCTTCCCCTTATCCCCTACCCGCGCATTGCCCTTCGCTTCCTCTCTCGCCATACCGTATTGCCCCCAATCCGAAGAATTCCATCGTCACAGTTTTCTTTTTTTGTTAGTCTCGTAATTTACTGTGTACTGACACTACTACTATCTATATCTCGCCGCTAGCTTGATTCACTTATAGTATTTAGTAAGGTTGATTCGAATAAACTAAAATTCCGAAATCGGATGGACAAAAGCATCATAGCAAATGAATGAATGAAAACATGAACAGATAATAACAGAAAATGCAAAAAACTTTATGAAATCCATCTCAAGGCACGTAGCCTGAGGGCATGGGCCACAGTCTGTGAGAGTGTCGCAGTGAGAATCCGTCTATTCTCACATATTCCATTTTACTGCTTCTCAAGTTAAATTTGACAACATCAAGAATGGAGGAATAGACAGCATTAGCGAGGCAACATGAACAAATGGAAAACAATAGCGAACGACGACCCGAAAGCATGTGAATGTATGTAAACGTAGTCGAGTATTCTGCATAAGCGAGAGTTAAACTGAAGCAGAACGGAGTACAGTCAATAGCGAAACTACGAATGATACGAGAGGACTGATACTCTGATCACTCATCCTAACTGCATCTATTGTCTAAGGCAAAGTGAGAGAATTTTGGAAACAAAGCAATTGACGGAACGGTCTATTCTACCATATCTCAGTTCTTGCGCTTTCTCGAGCTCTTCGGGGGTTGCGCCTCGCCGTTGTCCGGTTCCTCTTCATTCGTCGTCCCTTGAGCGACCCTCAAATGTTTCCTGTAGAAGAGGCATTCCGTCAAGCTAAGAATTATTATGAACGACCACGCTCATAGATATAGGATACGAATAGTGTACTTTTGACGGTTATGTTTCACGATTAATGCATAACGAACCTCCGTCATATTATCTTCGAATGGGCGAAGCATAACCATCAAAAGTAACCGATTCGTATCCTCTACTCATAGATGCATGTTTCTCTCAAAAGCATAAGTCACAGGAAATCAGTCGAACCGCAACCAAACGAGGCCATTCAGGCCCACTTTTTTGCGCTAAATCACATAAACTTCATTGCATTTGCCCTGGGGCGTTCGCGTACATGAATAGCAAACACGGCAAACAGTCGCAAGAAGAGCCAAAAGGGGCACACGGCACAAGCCCTAAAGGGGCCCCTGAGGGCAGAAGGCAAACATGAAAGCAATGAGCCTGTGATAGTAAAAAGTGCATTCCAGAAAGGGACATATCGCGAATGGGGGTGGGGGGGGGGAAACGCGATGCCTTAAGGGCATATTACCATGACGATGTCGCAGCCTGGAGATTTAACAGTGCATTCAACTATTTCGCTTTCCTACCGAGCGGGTAAGGCCAATTGCCTGCGGGACTGTGTATTAGAGAACGGGAAAGGAGTCAAGTTTTCGCTGACGCTTCATGCCGCTTTAAGCTCACGAATCCAGGGCAAAAATACAGTAATTGATTGTAATTTACGGGGCAGGACCCCTCCCGCCCGCAGGCCGCCGTTTACTATGAAATTACCCGTACCGCAGTGCGACATTACCCTCACTGCTGTACTAAATTCTCGATTTACATGGCTACCCACCCGCATTCGGAAAATGACCCTACCGCGAAAATAATTTCAAGTATGAGTATTTATCCCCTGCACGAAACATAACCACGAAGACGGTCCGTTCCCTTGTATTATCATAGACGAGAAAGCTGCGCTGGGCAAGGACCAGCACAATGGGAGGACTAGCCCTTCTCCACGGACAGGCACGTACCCCGCGGGATTGGGCGTTCCGGAGTAGCTGCGACAGCGTCGCAGCCAGTTGAGCATCGACGGCGACGGCGGGGGGAAGACGGCCGGACGGACGAAGAGGAGACCCGCCTGGCCACCTGCAGATGACGACGATAACACCATTCAACCCCGCCCCCCCCCCCCCACCCCTCCTCGGGGGACAAAATACTAGAGATCTGCAATCGAGTCCTTTTAGCCAATATGTTTCATTCTTTTTGGTCACGAGACGTCTCGCGGTTATGAATGATGCAAGAAACATAAGCATCAAAAGAACTCGATTGCAGAACTCTACAAAATATGGGAAACCGCCATTTCGTCACACCGGACGATTCATCAACACTAGTTGTACGTAAATCAAGGTTGATGAAGTGACTGATTTGATGAAATGGTGGTTTCCCTAAAATACATTTGCAAGATTGTCCGACCGGACTTTAGAATACATAGCTGCGCGAGAATGTGTAAAGCTTGTAAAGATAGCAGTTTTCGATTTTCTCCGCTTTTCACGCGCAAGGCAGCCTGCGAAAAGAAAATGTTCGGCCAACACGTTGATTCTCGTCTGTGCTACGGACCAGCAGGATAGGCTACCGTAATCCTCTCACCAATTCCGGTCTTCTTATGGTTGTTTCAAGATCTATCGATAATGATCCCTATGGTTCGTTAGTTCGGAGGTGGATGAGGCACAGCCATCAAAACAACCACCCGAATGCAATTCTCTACCAAGTATGGTTCATTTGCGGGAACTCCATTCGCTACCGTAACCCGCTCACCAGTCAGCAAGACCTCCTTCGAGTCCTTGGTCGGGGCAAAGGGTCGCGAAGCGCAGACGCTGTTGAGAGACTCGATTCGCAGATCGGGACACACTGGCTGCAGGGCGGGCGAGGCCACCTGCAAGAAATAGCACAAATATTCAAATAATACATAATATAATAATAATATTATTACTCTTATTTTCCATACAATTATTCTATTACAGCAATAGCTTTGTCGGTCCTCAAAACGGGTTAATACGAGCAAAATGGCATCTAAAAGATACCCTGGCGGCTCCCTCGAAGACCACGTCCAGCCACATATTCTCCGTGACACTCTCGTTCGTGACGTAGACAGGAGGCAGCTGGAAAGAGTAAAAAAAGTCATAATATCTCTCTAAAACACCTATAGGTGAATCTAACGTGAATATACGGTAATCTAAGTCACAAATCAGGGCATACTTTCTATTGTTACATTCATGTCCCGTAGACATAAAAGAATTTAGACAAAATAAGAAAGCTGCGTAGCATTATTTTGCAAAAACTGACTGGCTCTATACAATGTGTTACTTTTTTACTTTATGAAAAATAACAGGATAAGAGAGGCTCCTTCAATTACCTTGGGCTTTCCCTCTGCATCCACCTCATCCAGTGGAGTGACTCGGTTACTGCAATCCGGCCATTAGCAATCCGGGTTTTCTCGTCATATCCGGGAAATAGGCAACAAAAATGGGACGAACCGAATCAGCAGCAGTGGCTCGTCGTAAGAGTTGACCCTGAGATCAACGGACTGGTTGCGTGGTACGACCTGAATGAAAGTTCCATTTGATTTGCAACCCTACATCTTCATCCCATAAGAAGATTGCTTATAGAAATTACCTTGAGTTAGAGTTAAACGATTGCACTGGCATTATTTATAAAACAAGGGGATTCCTCCTTTGTTGGCAATCTCTTCATCATAGCGTTCAGTTTCTCTCTTTATAAACAGGAATGAGAAAAGGGGACAGAGCATTTCGCTCTAACAGAGCTGCCATCATCACTATACGTCCCCTCCAACCTTCAACCAACCTTTCCCGACACCAGCATGTCAACTCGTCCGTCTACGCCCGATGATAGAATGAGCCCCGATGGAGAGATGGCCATGTCCCAGATGGACAGATAGTGGCTGAACACACACAATTACGATAGCATACTATTAAATTTGTTTTTATTTTAAGGAAATTGTTGAATGGAACATTGCTACGACTTACTTATTCGTGATCGGCAGTACGTAGTACCCGTCAGTCTTATGGTCGAAGAACATAAACGACGCGCTCCCGTTGAAAGGTCTGCAATACCATTTACTTTTATTTCAATAAAATAATAGTTTATTTGATGAAATTATTGAAATATTATCGAAAGATGAGAAATGAGAAATGACTCACTCCACTTGGTACAGAAACAGACCAGCAGTGAGTGGGGCGCACGTCGCCGCGGCTCTACCTTAATCCGAGCATTAAATTGCAATATTTTATTCGTTATTGTTCGTTACAATCTACGTCATTGTAACGAAACCATTGCCTAATTATCGAATGATGGGATAAACAGCCACATAATTCTAAAGTCTACCTATTACAGAAATCCTACCGTACCTCGTCCCTTCCCATCTACCGTAATCTCTTCTCTCGCGTAGCAATTATATATTAGATCTACTCTATCCCCTTTTTCCTACTAACAATAAGCCAAGTTCGACGACAAATGAGCGAACAACCGCCTACTCTCGTGTCCTTGTACATAAGTCTCTACCACCGTCCCTCGTCCTCTCCCTTCTACCGTAACCCTACCGTACCTGCGGTCTTTACCGTAGCCTCCTCCAGGATGCAGTCGCCTGAGACTGTCGACAGAACGCGCAAGTGGTGCTCGGCGAAACTCACGGCGACTGCAAATTCACGTTCCGTTAGGAATCGGCGAAACAACTAGAGTTGAGCATGAGAGTTCTTTTGATGGCATATGTTTCGTAAACCATTCATAACCGCGACGCGTCTCGTCAACACAAGAAATGAAATATAGTGATCAAAAGAACTCGCATGCACATCTCTAGAATAGAGCCGTCGAATCAGGTCCTTTTTATGGTTATCTTTCACTTAGTTCAGTATAAGCAAGACGTTGATGGCTTTAAGTAATACATTGAACATAACCACGAAAAAGACCCAATTCGACGGCTCAACTCTAGAAACAACACGTTCACCTCTAATCAGCAGGCTTCTGATCATAAGAACACGTTTTGCAAGCCTTCCAAAAGTAGAATATATATATATATATATATATATATATATATATATATATATATATATATATATATATATATATATATATATATATATATATATATATATATATATATATATATATATATATATATATATCAGTGAGTTGACCGATATTCGGCCTGTTATATATATATATATATATATATATATATATATATATATATATATATATATATATATATATATATATATATATATATATATATATAACAGGCCGAATATCGACCAACTCACTGAAATCGCGCTCGATCCACACAGCATGCGTCGCGGGCGACGACCAGTTGCCATCGACGAAGAACCGATCGTAGTTGACCGTAGCCTGAAAAATGCATCTAGAGTAGGGTTCTCTTTTTGACGCTTTTCCACGGTTACGTTTCAGTTTGCATGCTCTGTAGGCATATCCTGGTATTTATAAAAGCCTGAAACATAACTGAGAAAAAGATCCAAAAAGATAACCCTAATCTAGAGTTGAAAGCTATGGCTTTCTGGTAAACCAGATGACTTGAGTGGTTAAGTTCTCCTTGCCGTGCATAGACGAGTGATAAGCACAACAAGTACTCTTCTTTCGTCTGCATACATACATACAAAAAGATTAATATATCTTCTGCTTCTTGAAAAATGAGTTAAACTCCAATACCTACCGTAGCCTCCTTGCCCTCGTCCACTCCCTGACTGCTTCCACCCAGAGTGCCGCTAGCTAGATCCCATAGCACGACCAGACCTCAATATAAGAGTTTCCTTTCACACCATCTTTTTCATCTTATATTCATCACTATTCATTACTCTAATGTCGAGCTGAGAGTATCAAGAGTTCAAATACGTTTCACGGTGCATTCTTAGGTCAGGGAACTCGCCTATACACAGTACATTTGCCCATTATTTGTTACAAAAAGTACTTTAGAGGAACATATTACAACTCATAGATTGTTCAAGGTATCACGCAAGAGAGTCTGTGCATACATATTCAAGAAAGAAGATACACACTTGAAACCAAACCGTTCAAAAAATGGGGCAAAGTACCGAAAACTTGGCTCGTTTCCCGTTCCCGCAATCCCATTGCCTAATAGCGCATTTCATTCAGATCTTTCTGACGGCTTCATTCACTCTTCACAGGATAACCCGCGATCGGCTCATTAAAGACCATGAAACATAAACTTTTTCTTATCACTTAAAATTATTTTAAACTTTTTTCTTATTATTGAAACGCTTTCTTATTATTTAGAACTGATAAATCAATAAAACTTTTCTTCTAATAACCACCAAAAAGAGCCGAATGGAATGCTTTGTATTGCCTACCCGCAGCATCGACTCCGACAACCTTCGAGGTGGTCTCGAAGGGACACCAGGCAAGGCAGACGAATGGTGGAAGGGGCACGGGACGATTAGATTGCGTCGAGGAGACCGCCGGCTGGACAATAGTGTTTAGAGGATACGAATCGCGTACTTTTGATGCTTATGTTTCACGCATCATTCATAACCGCGACGCTTCTGGACACCAAAACAACGAAACACATCGTCGAAAAGTACACGATTCGTATCCTCTAATAGTGTTGTGCATGAGAGTTCTTTTAATACCTATGTTTCACGCATCATTCATAACCGCGACTCGTGTAGTCACGAAAAGCAATGAAACCTATTGACTGAAAGAACTTCCGTGCACATCTCTACTGGACAACAGTGATACAGGAAAAGCTTACAAGGGAAGGGCAAATAGTTATCATCAGATCCAGACATGAGACCACTACCATTCGATAGAGCGCAGAAAGATTAGTAGATCCTGAGAAAATTAGCTGCCGACGTCCACACATCTTCGAGAAATCCGACGTTAAACTTTCCGAGGGATTCTATACGGTCCCGACCTAGTCTAGACTACGGGTTCCTCTACCCCAGCCGGCAACACCTGAACAACGAGTCGGCGGCGCAGCAGGGAAGAGGTGGGACTGGGGTGCGGTGACCTATTAGTTCGGTTCCCCGCGGTAGCGAAGTCTTTGCAAGTTTGTGGGACTTGCGATGTTCAAATTTTTTGGGTTACTATCTGTGAAAAATGCGGATGATAAATCAGATCCGGTGTTCCTGTGACACTCGCTCTACAGTGAATAGGCTGTCACTAGAGTTCTCTTTCATAGGGGTCGAAAATTTGATAACGCAGAATGAGATGTCGTGGAATTTTAGTGCAAGTCTTCTTTGAAACATTTTCCGTAAGTTTTCAAGAAACGAAGAAAAAACTTGAAAATCACAAGTCCCAGAAACATGCAAAAACTTCGCTACCGCGGGGAACCGAACCAATAGGTTAGCGCACCACAGTCCCACCTCTTCCCTGCTGCGCCGCCGACTCGTTGTTCCGGTGTCGCCGGCTGGGGTAGAGGAACCCGTAGCCGAGACTTGGTCGGGACCGTATAGAATCCCTCGGAAAGTTTAACGTCGGATTTCTCGAAGATGTGTGGACGTCGGCAGCTAATTTTCTCAGGATCTACTAATCTTTCTGCGCTCTATCGAATGGTAGTGATCTCATGTCTGGATCTGATGATAACTATTTACCCTTCCCTTGTTAGAATATTAAAAACTTCCAAATATTTAAAAGTCCAAATCTTTCCGAATATCTTTTGCTTTTTGTTTGCCTAATTGCTTGCTACCAAAATCCATCGTATGCGTGTCAAGCTCTACCTAATCACCATGCCTTCCAGTCCCCTTACCAACCTTCTTCTCCTTACTCCTCCTATTGACAGATCGCGGTGTCTTCGTAGCCCCGCCTACCGTACCCCTCCGCTCCTTCTTCTCACCCTTGGCCGTCGTCCCACTGGACGAGGGGAGTGAACTCCGCCGGCTCTGCGCCCCCTTCAAATCAACCTTCTTACACTGTGTCAAATTCAGTAGGTGACACAATGCATACCATCTTATCGAATAGTACTGAGGATTACGTACACGACAAATTTGTCTGGAAAACACCGGATGGAGAACAGAATTCGGTAAATATCTCTCTCTCTCTTAACGCTTGTCATTAGAAACTACCAACGTTTCCATTTTCTACTACTAGCTGAAACCACTCGTATTAAAGCGTACGCTATACGCATAAGCCTAGGAAAACAGCCAAATCCGGCCGAAGGACATCAATTCGCAAACGCAAGCCTTTCCAAAACCTGTCTCAAAGCTCACCGTGCCCTCCTCAGGTGCCCTCACAATCTCCGTGTGCTCCAGTCCCCCGTCCCCCCTCGATTCTCCCTGTACAATCTCCGTCCCCATCCCTTCCGCCGCCTGTTCGTCCTCGCTACTCGCTACAGTCAAGAGCAAGGGCTTGGTCTCGAGCTCGATTGGGGGAACGAAGGGCGCTGAACGAGGCAATTGTTCGTCAGCATACCAAAATTTGCATTTCACTTGTACTTGACCTGATGCAGCCCATGTAGTTCATCTGATGATCATGTAGGTAATTTAGCGTAAGTCAGCCATACGTTGTCAGCTGACCTTGAGACATTTTCAAAATGGGAGTACCGTCCAAAAATCGGGGCTACTACCATTCATGTAAATCCGGCGAAGTCAGCATTTGGCCAACAATGGTTTCATTGGTTCAAAGCAGCAAGTCTTGACTACATACCCTCCTGGACTCCCTCAGCCATCCGCACCGCATCCATCTTCTCCTGAGCGGCCGTCCGCGCGCGGCGATACGCGGAGGCACGCGGAGCGCGGCTGGAATAGATAGAGAATATACGGATTTTAAACGTGCGTTTCATATAAAAAAATATTCAACTATACTCACGGAGTGTCATCCTCGATTCTCGCTGCCTTTTCCGCAACGCGTTGAGCCTTGCGCACGGTCGTCACCTGATCCCATTTTTAAATTTTAAAACCACTTTCGGAAACGTCGAAATGATCTTGCACGTTAGGAGCCTTTTATATGAAACTAAGGAAAACGCGGAATAGGCAAAAAAAACTAACTTTTTATAAAAATGGGGATTAAATGCGTACCTCGGCCCGGTTGGGAGGATTGAGCACGACCAAGGGCTTGGGACTGACCACCAGAATGTCGTCTATAATTTTTTTTTCTGAAGAAAAGAGCAAATGCAATTTTTGAAAAAAAAGAAAAGTCTTTGATGATTTCAAATGATGACGCCAAATTTCAAAGTAAATATTATATAAGGACGACACAAAGCAATACGTCGACTAGGGTTTGGCTTGTGATTCAGTTCATACGTGGGCAGACTTACCGTCCATCTATCTGATATGAGGCCTACCAATGCATAAAATTAGGTTACTATTAGCCTGCCAATTATGAAATCTCTGCTTTGCAGAGCCTACCAAACAAATCTTCTGATAAATTAGGGGCTTACCACCCGACTGTCGGTTCCGTGCCCATACATGGACCCGAACCCGACTGTCGGGTGGTAGGCCCCTTATTTTGTCAGAAACTTAACTTGGCAGTCGCTTTGTTATTATAAGCGATTATTGGTAGGCTAGCTAAAAGCTCAAGTTGTTCACTAGTAGGCTCTAGTTCAAAATAACTGACGGTAAAGCTGCCCACGTATGTCCGTGCCCATGCATGACTCAGTTATGTTTCAGCTTCCATGCGCTCTAGGCCTTCTCCCGTCTTTATAGAAGCGTGAAACGTAACCAGGCAAACACATTGGAAGAAGAACTTCAAAGCCTACCCTCCGTCGGTTGTCCAGTCCCTGTACTTGTAGGCCTCGAAGGAACGAGGTCGGAACGAATGCTTAACTAGATGATACACTTCCACAGACAGCGATCGGAAGCTACACCAAAAGCTACAAGACATTCTAATAAAGATGACTCGTCTGCGTAATCTTTTATTATGAAGCGGGGTACTTAGACTACATCTATCCTTTTTAAATGTTGACATATCGTAGCACTCTTTGGGGAAGTAGTGCTAATAGAAGATCGAGATGTATGCTACTTCGCGATTTCTGAGCCTTCCGGAACCCCGATAAAGGCTATCTCTTTCATATCGAAATGCCGCCTCACCCATACACGACGACGTATCCATCGGCCATTCCGACCGCCAGGCTTCCGATAGTAGCGTCATCTTCGTTGGGTCGCGGACGCGGCTGAAACAATACAGTATCTTCAGGGCTACAGTAATCCTCGTATATGGTAGAAAGCCTACAGTACATTGCATAAATATAAGAGACAAATTATTTCACAAAAATGAAAATAATGAAAATAATCGTACCATCCATGCAAGGGACATGACCAGCCCGCGGCCCTTGATCCGAAGGATGAACCATAGGGATAGTTCGCTCCTGAAACGAACGATATTTGTTATATTTTCAGAACTACCTATCTATCTACATTTCGAGAAAAGACATGAAAACCCCCCAAAAATTAGTTTAGCGAACCTCGATTCGGCTCCCTTGCGTAGGCGCCAAAATTGCACGTAGGAATCTGTGGACCTCCATTCCTGATCCGATACGCCTACAAACATACAATACAAGCTTTGGAGAGCAACGCATTTAGCTAAACGCTCCCAAACAAAGGTTCGACAGACGTGCTACTGCTTTATACAGCTTCACACACCTTTTCTAACGTGTCAGAGGATGCGGTTAGAAGGAAGCGAAGAAAACAACTTCCATTCCCTACAGTATCCCTCGTCATAGACCGCTTACCGTCACTGCCAATTAGGTTTCCGTCATTGGGATACGTCGCCACGGCAATGCACTCGGTATCTGAATACGGTAGTTCATACTCAAACCAAGTTATGGTATAAGTTAGGATGTATTCACATAGCTTATGCGGTATGCAATGAATTTCGTCATTTACACCTCACAAATTGTCAGTCAATCCAGACTTGTTCTATAAAACTGTTTCATTCTCCGCCCCTCCTCCTTTATCGCTAACCTAGAGATAGAAAGAAAAAAAGTCTTTTCTGTGTTGTCCGTGCATTTGCCCTCTCTTGTCACAAGATGAGCACTCTCGCTGACCTTGCTTGCTACCCCTTTCCCATCAAATGACCAATCTCCAACCACCCCACCTCCTTCACCACCTACCGTATTATTACGCAAATCGCTTGCCACCAAATTCCTACTCGTCCAGCATCCGTCTACCACCGTAATCCCAACAGCAAAATGAGATAAGCCACCATATTGCTCATAAGCTACCGTACTCCTACTAAACTACCGTACCCTCGTCAATCGGGTTGGGAGCAGCGCGAACTGCGAGAATGGGTCCTCCCGTGTAGGCACAGGTTAGCGACGATCCCTCCTCGGATCCCTATAACAAGAAAAAAGAATCAGTATAAGAGGTTCAGTATCAATATAGTGGTCCCTGGCTGAAAAATCCCCCTCAGTCGTCTAATAGAAGGAGCCACACAAATACATAGGAATGATTCAGGGGGGGGGGCGTAAATCTTACCTCGAAGGTCTTGGTCTCAAAGACGGCCATGCGCTCCAGTCCCTGAGGCAACTCTCGGTGCTCGACGTTCGGGGGCTTCGTTGTCTGCAAAGGGCAGATTATCATATTACTCTAACTTCTCTTATTATTCTTGTATAGGCATACATCTGAGAAAAAAACCAACTGAAAATTTTCTAAAACTAGAAAACATGAAGCTTTTAAAAGGTGAGCGTTGAACTGTGTGGAACCTCCGAAGCAGATGCACGATTTGGTTGCTATGCAATCTTAAGACATTGTAGATGTTCAATCACTACCTCGCTCAGTAACTATCTACCACTTCCCGATTCGCCTCCAACTCATCAGCAGTTTTCAGCCAGTTTTGTCACTAACCGTATCTCGCAAGTTTTTATTATCTCACCTCACTCTATTCGTCTTTTTAGCACTCGTGACTGAGCAGAGATGGGTTCTACATAATTGCCCCTTTTCGGCCCAACTAGAATCTAGTCATCGAGAATAGAGAACCAAAAAGCATTGCGTGCAGCGGCTATAGCGCGGCACGCGAAGGTGTGAACTGCCATCGAAAGAGGAGCACTCAATTCGTGCTCTGATTGTTGGTCACGTTTTACAGTAAACTGAATCTATTGCTTGTTATTTGTGGTGGGCGAAGCATAGCCATCATACAGGTCCGAATAGAATTCTCTCATAAAAAGACAGTGCGCATAGTATTCAACGCATACTACCCTTGGATTGTTGCACTTCGTGTGGGATTCTACTGTAACCTCGAAAGATGAGCGCCTACGTCAACGAAGCCGGACTAGGGTTCGCCGAATGATGGCAACGTTTCAAGTTTGTGACCACAAGGCGTTTCATCGTGCGAGATATCAACGTTTCGCTAGTCGTCTCTCCCGGCAGCTTATTCCCCTGGTACAACATGGGAATTTACCGACAAACAGAACCGAGCTTCAGACCATTGTGCAAAGGGCTTTAAGTAAGCAATAGGCTTAGAAAAGAGCGAGCTTTTTGCCTTATCCCCTTTTCTCCCCTTCCTATCCCCACACTCCCCCCGTACCTTGATGAGGATAAATGTACGTATGTATGAGCGTATCACCAAAGTGCACGAATCAGACGAGACAGGCAATGCTTGTGAAGAGACGCAGACAATGAATGAATGCACTTGGGTGACACGTTCCTCGATCATTCGTCCAACCCTAGTCCCGACGGCGCTACGTCATACCCGTTCCTTGACGACCGTCTTGAGTTGCACGAAATCGTCGGCCGTTTTGATACGCATGCCCACGGACCGCTTGCACAGCAGAGAGGAGAGATAGCTCCTGGAATGGCTCAGCTTTCGCTCATTTTCGTTCACCTAACCCTGATCGCGGATCTCTGTCGCTTCAATTCACCTCGTCCTTCAATAGTTGCATATATTATAGCTTTATAAGCCTTAGAGTCTTCCTCGATCATAACACGCTGTGGGAGAAGAAAAGCATCAAACTGTATTATACGTGTGACAACGGCATGTGTACTGATGCCACCTTTAGCCATCTCTACCTTATCATGTTCCCATAACTTTTTCCTATAGCATTCTCAAATGTCTTCATTAAGCTCTCCAAGTTACTTTCGTGCAAGGCATGCAGTTGGTATGCAGTTGAACCATGACGTTAGGCCAACTCTGTCTACTCGCATTTCCATCATCTCTCCCGTTCGTTTAAAAGATCATCTAACCCCTCTTCTCTCTTCGCTCTCCTTTCCTCTCCTTCTTCAAACTAGGATTTATGCGATAACAACCGAGGAGAGTTCGGTGAATGATTAACCGTGCAGAGTGATGAGCGAGGGTGGAGGGACAGGAGGAGATACCCCGTGAATAGACGAGGGGAGGGACTACCGTATATATAAGGGCAACCCACCGACACCCCCCAAACACGTCTAGACTCTGCGAACCCCTCGTCAGAATGCACTATCTCTACAGTCTTCTGCTTATTATGGTACGTCTTCTTAGTTGCCCGTCATCGCTTTGTCAGAATTCAGTATTCAGTAATGTCAAATGCTGGGCGCCTTTGTGACTTTAGATGCATTTAGAATGCCATCGTCCATAATATCATCTCTGTTCTTCCAGCTCGTCTGCTTGTCCTTCGCTACGGCCGACGACGTTCCCTCGGATTCTGAATCCTCGTCCAACGAGATCTTCACGGAGCCCGTGCGATGGGTGAGGAACGGCGCGTGTAAGGAGATCTCCTGCAGCTACGGAGAGTACTGCCAGGAGTACAACGTAAGCGCCGAGCCTTTCCAATACGGTTCTCTTTTTTGAGTCCCCCCCGGTTATACTTCACGCTTCTATAAATACTGGAACATATCTGCCGAGAATGAACACTGAACATAATTATAAAGGTTCAAAATGATAAGCCTACCTTCCAATTCGCACGCTTCATCATCTGCACATAGGAAACCGAGCTGGCCGTGACATATTCCATGAAAAAATAACGCCCCATCGCCGGCTACCGTATACTCTCAAACCCGTTATTACTGCCTATCGCTTGCAAGCTTTCCTTGAGCAGAGGCAATTTGTGTGGATTGAATCCGGCAATTCAGGACGGTCTCTTCTGGCGTCCCCGCTGCACGTCTCAGCCTCCCGAGTTCTACCACTCCCAATTCCATCCCCGCAATATCGGCCACAACCGTCGCTGGTCCGAGACGCCCCTTCGATAAGCGTCGCCCATTCATATTTACGTAATCGATAATCCTTTATATGATCCCAAATTCAACAGCGTACTATGTGCATAAGAGCTCTTCGTTCTAGATTGATGCTCTCAGCCACTAGTCCATTGTACTTAGCAGTACATAATTCCGCATTTTGGTCTGACTATCGTAATCCCGAACTGATTTCCTCCATGTTGCCCTCCTCCATAGTACCGTAGACCAAAGGTTGCTTTCGCAAAACCTTCCCGGTTGTTCCTTCCTTCCAATCTCCAGGTGTTCTCCCCCTTTTTCATTAGCATTTTAGTCCTTGTTCTGATTTAGTTTATCGTTGTTATCAGCTTCATCGTTGTTATATGTATATATGTTACAGCAACGTGCGTGTTTGTACATAAACCGGTCGAGTACCGTACCCTCTTCCAATTTGCGAAACCTTTCAAATTTGCTGATCATGATGTTAACTGTCAAGTTCGCGAACGGAGCTATCTTCGTCCTAATTCGAGCTGATTGGTCGGGCGCGTTCCATCTTCTTAAGGTTGTTTTGATCGACATTTAAGCCAGTTAAACGAGTTAGTTGCTGGGACAGAGTTTGGTCGCTGTCTGGCTATCATCGTTTACCAGCGTGACCGATCATTCTCCCTCCGAACACCCTCTCCCTCCTTATTCCATCTCTCTTAACCTCTCCCCCCACCCTCACACCGTTCCCCAAACGACTGCTCACCGAAGGTGAGGGTGGAATACCGGACGGTTTGGGGGGCTGAAACAAAGGAGAAAGCCCCCTCTGCTTACGCCCATGAGAGGGTGGTGGTTAATGAATGGAAAGAAGGGGCGATGTGAACTGGTAGGGGGATAGGGATAGCATGGGGGACAGAGATCGGAGTGGGACACGATGCATTCGACTCAACCACATTAATAATTATTACGAGATCATAAGATTCGTACTTTTGATGGTTATACTTCGACAAGAACCAAACCATGTGTTCATAGCGAAATGCAATAAGACGAAGGGCCCGAAAGCTTGCTCAGCAATAGAGGGTGTGCCGTGGGTCGGCAAAAAAGCAAGATAGAACAGCCGAAAACAGCTACTTAACTGCGGCTCTCCTCTTGCTCCATCGCATACCAAGCGCGGCGCGCACGTAGCAAGATCATGCGGGAACAGTCGTTAGCCGCTCGCTCCTCACGAAGGATACCGTAACCCGGGCTCCTCAACGCGCAAAAACCGAAAACGCCCCGCTCGAAAGGATGCGAGGATCGAAAGTTTGCAACATTTCCGTTTAGGAGCCGCTCACCTATGCAGTTAGAGACGGTCAAGTCTTAAATAGAGCATTCCATTCGGGACCTTTTTGACCAATATGTTTCGCTGCTTTTGGTGACGAGACGCGTCGCGGCTATGAAGGATATATGAAACATATGCATCAAAAAGACCCGAATGGAATGCTCTAGTGTTAAAGGGCTCCTCCAGGCAATATCTACCATATGCATTTTTCTACATCATTGGATAGCCCTCAATGCCCTGAATCTCATCCTCTCTCCTTTTTAGCTGAAACTTCGCCGTTGCTGAGAAAAAGCTGTGCAAAGATTTCTCTCGCTGTCTGCGTCTCTTCATTCCTCTCTTGTCTCTCACAATCAATCAACCGCTCTTA
>LS822163.1:137285-150863 GCA_900490955.1 Micoletzkya japonica
TTATTATTATTATTATTATTATTATTATTATTATTATTATTATTATTATTATTATTATTATTATTATTATTATTATTATTATTATTATTATTATTATTATTATTATTATTATTATTATTATTATTATTATTATTATTATTATTATTATTATTATTATTATTATTACATTTCAAGGGTTTTCCTTTCTGATTGAATAGTTATTCTTTTTGCTTATGATTACTATCTCCAGTAAGCTCCTATCCTTTTACGGTAAGAGGGAAAAATTGCCAAGACTTTGTGGATAAATACTTATGTAAGATTTACAAAGCTATACGAACTATTCTAGGTCTACTACCTAACCGACGATTCCTGGGATGAATCTGACGGGGGCTACCTCCACCTCTACTCAACTAATGGTTAGTACTGTAACTTTCATATGTCATGACTCTAAAAGATACAGTACCAAAGTAGATATAGCTGTGACTAGTATGCTTCGTGCCGTTTCTAGCTCTGTTTGAGAAGCGAATACGTCGCTTGCTTTGAGATAAGCACGAACCGGTCTACGTGGTCAAAAGCCTGCAACCAACGCGAAATTCGCTCGTCCTCTTCGAGGTCAACCCTTATCTCCCCTGCATAATTGGGACGAACTGAACTAGTATACTGTAACATGTCACTCTACCTTTTCACGCGTGTTCAGTATAACTGAGGCAAATGCTAGGGACTTGCTGGCAGGGATTCTCTCAAATTCGTTATTCTAGGTCAGCGAGGATTCGTGGCATCGCGTGGGGGAGGTGCTCTCGGGCCGTGCCCGTCTCTCGATCAATGGCTGGTTCCACTCCACTCGTTGCCTCCAGCCTCCCCTCGTACCCGTTAGACTCCTTCCCCGACAGAAGATCACGGACGAGGTTGGTTGGTTGCTTACGGGATATTGCTAACCATTGACCAACTTTCCCGAACATCTCTTGTAGTTGAGAGGGCTGCAATAAATGTAGTTACATGATTCCCCCTCCCCACACTGTTCATTGCAGGATATTGACCTGGAAGACCTGGTCTCTCCGAGCTACCAGATCACGGACGTGGTAGCCGATGCCAAGGCGCAGTTCGTCGAGGATGGCTTCATTCTGGTCGCGCTCTTTGTCCAGGTCAGCCTCTTCTGTTATCGATGGGCACGAAGGGGTGTGCTCCTTACTGAAATCGCATTGGTAGACTAATCAAAATTTCTGTCCCCGGATTAAGTGCCCAGCTATAGCAATTAATAAATTGCTATGGATGGGCACTTAATACCTGGGCAAAAAAATTTAAAAAAATACCAAAATAATACCAGGGCAGAAATTTTGATTTTTTTTCGCAAGACATACTAGGAGATGCCTGTTCAGCCCAACCTGAACAACTGCATTCGAAAGGAGCTATCGGAGGCAAAGTTTGAGGTGGTTGGCCCGCCCAGCAAAAGGTCTTTTTTTCCTCCTTTTCCAGAGTGTACAACTGCCCACATTTGACAGTTTGTAGCCTTGCAAAATGTAGCCCAATTCAATGTGTAGCTGGATGCGTAAGAGTCTGAAAAAAGAATGATAGTTAGAGTTGAGTTGGCGGAGTTATGTGGGCCTATGACCTCTAGACGACCCGTATACCCCACCCCTCGCAGACACCTTCCCCAACTGCCTCTGTCCTCCCTGCCCGAGGCCTCGTCCGCCCTCTCCTCCATCCTCCGATCGTCCATCTTCGCCCAGTACATAGAAATGCTCACGGGCATCGACGTTTCCGGTCAGTAAATTCGATGTATTTACACTATACAAGGGAAAACGAACCAGTTCGTAGGTCCATCATTGTATAACAGGACGGACTTACGTCTCTAAAATGACTAGAGTTGGCGGATTACGAAGTCATCAGAAGCGCATTTGTGTCTGCGACCTCTTCATTCCTCTCCTCTCCCGCTTGCTTCATCCTTAAATGCAGCTTTCATCGGTCATCGGGAGAGCTCGAAATGACCCTAAATACCTACGAGCTGTCTTACAGGTTGCGAGCTGTCCCTGGAGGTCACCAGGTTCGAGAATGGCGTGTACAGTGTTGCGGGCGATGAGGAGATCGAGGAGGGACGGACCGGCCATCGATTGGAGTGCCATGTGGGTGGAGAGTAGAGCATTTCATTCGGGTTTTTTTATATATATATGTTTCATGCATCATTCATAACCGCGTCGCGTCTCGTCACCAAAAGCAGCGAAACATATTGATCCAAAAGACCCGCATGGAATGCTCTATAGAGATCAGCAGGGGACCAATGACTTGGTCATGAATGTTCAAAGAGGAGGGCCATGGGTCATCTGCCGAAAAGTGTATACGACTGTAGGACGGCATAGACGGTGTCAGGGATAAGAGCAGGGATGGTAGAGTTTGGTCTTGGCCGTAACCTAATCAAGGCTGCAACGAAAGAAACTCCATCAAGCTCGTAATACCGAAAGCCTGATTTTTTTGGTTAAATTATGTACAGATATCTGAGAAGAGAACCAACCCCAGAAATGGACTATCGGTACTTGAATAAGGTATTGGTTAAGGTCTTCATCGGTGGGAAGGAGTGGGAGGCGGGTGCCGGAGGGCACACTGTCTACGCCAGGAGGAATGAGGAGGATACGGTAGGTGTCATACCAAGATTTGCGTATCGCGAACTGATACCTTTTGGCTTTTGAGCCATGAGGATGCTAGGTTCACTGACAAAGCATTACGATCAAAGTACTCCAGGCGCTAATTTTTCATCATTCTATTTTGATAGGTATGAAAGCTTATGAAAAAAGAGAGCAAAAGGAAGAAAATACTAGTAAAAAAAAGAAAAAATGAGCGTTCAGCATGTGCCTTTCTTTGTACGCTAACCAATTCTCACGCTTGTTATCTGAACCGCCTGCAAGATCTAAGATTGCCAAGCGGCAACGTTGATAAAGAACTCATAAATAGTAAAGCATGACCCTACCCCCTTAAAGGTGGCCCTCGTCCCTCCCCTTCCCCGGTCCCTGTCCCTCGTCCGATGCGATCCCTCCACCTATTCCTTCTGCAAGTACGTCAACGCCTCCGCTGCACAGCCCATTGCCCACTACCGACTCGTCTACTACGACATATCCGTCTAGGCCTTCTGTGATAGAACTTTCTTCGTATTGAATACCCTCTGATTATGAGTAAGTTTCGCAACGAACTTTAGAGAGAATATTAGAGGAACACTGCTCATGGTCTATTCGAATTCTCAATTGATTCGTGGTCTATTCGAATTCTCAATTGATTCGTGGTCTATTCGAATTCTCGATTGATTTTTTTAGCTCCACTTATATGTCTTTTGCTTTGTTGCTTTGGATTACGGCTCTTGTTGTTTTGTTACGTTTTGAAAGCTGTTTCATTGTTTGTTGTTTATTGAATATATAGAAAGAATAATAAAGTAAAGCTATAAATGAGATGCAAGCTAGTGAATGTGATTTGCAGTGCCTTGATAAGCATGTAACAATGTCCAGTTCCGATTTTATCAAAGTAGATGTCCCAATTATGCTCTTCCTGCATGTACAGTCGAACTTCATAACTTGGGTATCTGGTTATTTACATGAAAAGGATTGCTTAACAGTGGTCGAAATATTCATCTCAAAAATTTAATGTTTTTTTTTGTATGAGTGGATTACACAGCCTCTGCTCTTGAGCAAGAATTGATCGGACGTATTTTTGTCCTTCTCGATCGTATTCCTACGTGTGCATTTCACACACGCGAAGCTGCATTATTTCGTGTTACCTAGCATGTGCCACATACCGTGTGCGATCGAGTCAGAGATCAAATAGTACGTCGAATCCGACGTAACCAGGGCACTTTTTGCTGTAAAAATTCACAGAATCAAGGCACTTTGTCCTCCAACGCTATCGTTTTCTGCCAAATTATGCTATATCCTGAGATTTTTAGCGTGAATCAAGGGACTTTTATCCCGTTCTCTTCTAAAAATCAAGGCAATGCACCGACGTTACTATTTGATCTATGGACCGAGTTCTTTGAAAAATAACGGTGTTCAGCGGCTGTGGTGTCATTTGGTGTCATTGCAATATCTATGACTTGTCATGTATTTTTGTTTCGTTTCGTTTATACGTTTTCGATGCGAAATCTGTTCACCTGTTTTTTATTTTGTTTGATGTCGTTTTCTACTTACACTGTCATGTTCATTGTCTGAGGGTCAAGTAGCTTCTGAAGAGCCTTGGCTCTAAGAATCGTTGTCTTTAATGCCATAAATGTAGATTATTGGTTGGGATGCACAGCCGGTACAGTATAGCCCAGCCAGGACGTAGGCAACCCTGAACAATTGAAAGGGAGGGGAATGTTTTATGATCCAGAGGCTGAGCTAACAAGCAAACTGGAAATACCACAAAAAAAAGCTTTACCAAAAACGACCAGGAATAAATAGCCGGAGTTCGTCTTTTCACACCCTGACTGGGTGTTATCTAGAACATCTTGGAGCTGTTTCCACCTGTAAATTGTCGTGGGGGACGTCTAGTACCTTCTGAGGAGGCTGTTGCTATCATCCATCGGCGATCACTCCATCCCGCGTATATATCCACTTTGTAATTCTGCATTGGTCGTAGCGCGCCACTCACCGTTTAATTCAAGCAAGGATAAGGCGCACCTGGAGCAATCGATGCTTCCCACAGGCACGATTATATTCCCTAGCATACATGTAATAGTACCAGCATCTTGAAATTGTATTTTTCAATTTTTCAGGGTTGGACTAAGATTCGCAAGGTTTCTTCGGCCGTAGTTGCGATGAATATTTTCAATTCTTTGTTTACTTGCATAGCATTGGCTATCTTCCTTTCACTTATGTTGGTCAGTTTCACATCACAAAGGTAATATTGTTCAAGCTGTGAACCTAGTATATGTGACAGATCGCGCTACTACATTGACAATGATCGGGCGGACATGGACTTTCTCATTAAAGGAGCCGGACCGAGTAAGCGATTGCTGGAATCGGGAGACGACGGACCGACGATCATTGTCATTACGCCCACCTATAAACGACCAGAGCGATTGGCAGATATGACCCGGTTGGTTTTTTTTATATTCCCAAGTGAATTTTTATTAAAAAAATCGGTTTAAGCTTACATCACTGCTGATTATTTTCAGATTTTCGCAAACGCTATTCAATGTTCGCAATCTGCACTGGATTGTCGTTGAAGATGGATTGACAACAGTATTGTTTTGCCTTTGATACTCAGGGTGTTTTGTGAGTTGGGCTATGCGAGGTTATGAGACTCTAAGCTCAATCGAAATTTTCAAGAGTTGTGATTAATCTATTATGTGACGCTAACAATAAGCTAACAAATTACATTTACCAAAAATTTACAGATCATTTTATTTCTTTAAGCTCTGGCCTAGATCCCCGCGGTCGAGCAAATCCTGCGTCGATCAGGCATTCCTTATAAGTACCTGCATGGAACGACTCCAAAGGGAGCGCATGGTAAGTCTTGGTTATTGTTATGCCTTTTGTTTTCGTAAGATACAAAGGGCAATTGCAGATGCAGGCTGGGCCACAGTGTTCTAGGGTATCGGAAAGCGAAATTTTGGGCAATACGGTAAGCCACACCACGGCGGGGGCAGATGCCCGCAGCGGTTTTTGAACCTACGTAGCGCGACCCGCATGCACGACAACTTACCACTCTTCATCAGACGGTTTGCCCGTACCGTTGATGACTTATCTTGTGTAGGGAAGACGAGTTGTTGGAGAGGGAAAGGTTTATTACACGGGCGCTCTCACATAAGTGAGAGTGACTGACAAGGAGATGGTCTGACCTCGCGGAAAGGGATTCAAATGAGACATGTACCATTCGAAAGAGCGTCAAAAACGGAGTAGAAAACGATGTTTAATTTTTGCGGAGGGCGTATCTAGAGCGAGATAATCGTCATTTCCTGGAAGTAGGGATCCGCCATTGCGCCGCTTTCTCTTGTGAGGCGTCGCCTGCAGCAGGCTGTCAGCAGTCGTCGGTAGCGCAGCAGGTAAGAGATCGGTCTGGTTTGGGAGGGGTAATGGGTTCGAACCCCACGCCGTGCATTCTTTTTGCACATTTTCCACAAGTAACGGACTTGTGATTTTTTCAAGATTTTGACAAATTTCAAATTTTACCAAAACTTCTTGCCTCGTACCTGGAAGTGATTTGGAGCTATAATCATGGCCACAGCAATGTCTCTTCCTGCTATCAACAAAGATGCGTATCTCATATCAATTCTACTTACAGGATCTGTCATTGGTAGTAGGGGCATCAGATAAGGAAAAGGAGAGGGGAAAATCCGGAAAAATTACAAGTCCGTTACTTGTGGAAAAATGTGCAAAAATTTGCACGGGATGGGGTTCGAACCCATTACCCCTCCCAATCCAGACCGACCTCTTACCTGCTGCGCTACCGAAGACTGCTGACAGCCTGCTGCAGGCGACGCCTCACAAGAGAAAGCGGCGCAATGGCGGATCCCTACTTCCAGAAAATGACGATTATCTCGCTCTAGATACGCCCTCCGCAAAAATTGAACATCGTTTTCTTCTCCGTTTTTGACGCTCTTTCGAATGGTACATGTCTCATTTGAATCCCTTTCCGCGAGGTCAGACCATCTCCTTGTGAGCACAAGAATGTTGGCACACGCCCTTTTATAGGGGCGGTGCTAAACAGTTCAAGCGAGGTGAAGGTAACGGAAAAGGGTGATAGCCTAGTAACCATGACGTCCCCCACTCGCTAGTGCAAGTGTCCCTTACTTGCCTAATTACATCATAATAACGAACAATTACGAAATACGAATGAAATAGACAAGAATAAACCAATTCCTAACCAATTTTTTTTGAAGGTCATGTCCCAATGAAAACCAATCCTAGTGTCTTCCCAAACACAAGATAACAAACAACAATGATAGTAAATCAATCTACTAATCAACCCACGTCGTCGTATCGTCCCGTTCTCGTCTACAAGTCAGCAGTCGTTATCTTCATCGTTTTCTTCTTAGTTCCGTGAAGATCTTCCCGCAGGTTGCACGGCTCCTCTGGCGGCGTCTTACGTCAATCGATTCGGGCGGGGATCGTGCGGTGCAACTTGCAACTGGCACAGGGGTCAAGGGGGAAAGGGGGTAGACGAACTGCGATGGAGAGACGAGTTGAAGAGGGAAGGACGGTGGGAAAAAGGAGAGGATGGACCGCTTGCGGCAGTCCAACCTTGTCTACTCGAGCGGTAGAGGGGCAGCTCGAGAAGACTTCTCCTCCGGGAATCTCCACTTCATCAGACGGTTTGCCCGTACCGTTGATGACTTATCCTGTGTAGGGAAGACGAGTTGTTGGAGAGGGAAAGGTTTATTACACGGGAGCTCTCACATAAGTGAGAGTGACCGCGCACAAGAATGTTGGCACACGCCCTTTTATAGGGGCGGTGCTAAACAGTTCAAGCGAGGTGAAGGTAACGGAAAAGGGTGATAGCCTAGTACCCATGACGCACTATACTATGATGCAACACAGCGGAGCATGCGTGGAAACCTTTACCTAGTACATGTACGCACTCCGGATAGCGTGAAAATATGCAAAAATAACGCAAAATGTATATTACCCTATACGTAAGAAATTATCCGCTCTTTATCTACGCATCATACGATTCTCACATTCCATATCTGTCACCATACGTGGGCAGGGTCTGCCGGTAAAATTTTGCAGTGGCTCACCCTCCCCTCTGCAGTCGTCGCCCCATCCATGTCCGGCCGTCTCAGCCAGACAAGGTTGAGACCTGGCTTGTTGCAGTAGCTCAATCTAGCTTCTGCAACCAGTCAGTACCCTTATCTAACACTCTTGAGCGAGGAACTGTAGTAAAGTAGTAGGTAGTAGTATTAGTAAAAAGGAAATGAAAGCTCAATTTTTTCTATTGACGAATTGTTTTCATAAGTTACCATAAGGTATAAAGTTCTCAACTTTTCAAAAAAAAATTAATTAGTAATTAAGTTGTTAAATGCGTATTGGAGACAGATATAAAGAGAGTTAAAATAATTTTAATGTTTTAACTCTCTTTGTACAGTACCTACTCTCTCCGAGTACTTCGAAGGTAGGTCTTTCTCGTGCTTTAGAAAGAATGATTTTTTTCAGATTGCTTCAAGTTCGTTATTGTCTTGGTCAATGCATCCCTTTTAGTCTATATAAGAGACCAAGTCATGAAAGTGCATTCTTTGCCTACGTCTCCTCATTCTTCTCCCCTGTCTTGGTCCATTCTTACGCTTTCCTGACCAAGTCATCGGTCATTGTCTATCTAGTAGTACCGTGTATCCCATCTCTCTAATACCTTACCCCCACTCCCTCCCTCTCTAGCTCTATCTTCTCTATCTCTTTCACGATTCATCGACTACATGGAAATAGAGGAGCGAAGAAAGGAGCGAATAAGGACAACACATGCTTTTTACGTTGAAAACAGGGAATTCGTAGTACAGTACTCTCCTTTTCACGCTAAATTAGTTGTATACATAGGCCAGACTCTTCTGAACATTTTTGCAGGCTGCTTTACATAATTAGACAAAATCAAAAACAGTTATCCTAACAGTTTTTACACTATGATTTTCTAGCGCAGGCACCCCCCCCCCTCCTCGTGGGACACTATAGTGAACTGGCTATGAAGAGCCCATAGGTAGGGATTACGGTAGACTACTTACTATATTTTTATATTGTTAGCATGATGAATAGAGGAAAGAGAAACCTAATATTGTAGTTGTGCATATTTTGCTGCAATATTTTGTTTCTATGTTGAGAAATATAGAAAGCAGTAGTTTAGTTGGTGAATAAGGAGAGAGTACTGTAGAGGGTATTTCCGCTAATCTTTTCGTATATGCTAATTTTTTGTCGCCTAGGTTGGTTGTGCTGATAGTTTATATAAGAGTTGAATGTCTATGATTCGCTTAAGCGTATTTTAATAACGAGAGATAAAGATTTATAAGTTTTCAAGATGCTCAGCATTCCGTCCTTTATTCCATTTTATTGATATCTCTTCATTTCTCTCGGTTACGGTAATCACGTAAGCGTATCAAGGGGAATGGATGAAAGCAGACACATGCACGCCTGCCTTTCTTTTTAGATGTCCGAAATCCTATGTATCGCCATTTAATAACTGTAAGCCAACAGACTTATGTATTGAAGGAAATGTGTTTTTGAATTTACGATGACGTGTGGAACTCTTGCCTTGGGGCTGATTACGACAGTCAGCGAGTTACGACCGCCGAAAGGGCGCGCCTGGCCTTCGGTATACAGGCGCGCTCTCTTCCCCTCTCCCAGAGTCACCGCGTGGTCTAGTGGATATCATGTTTGCCTCGCGCGCGGATGGCCCCGGGTCCCGAAGGCCGGAAAATATTTGCGTGGTGTGCCCGCCATTCCCTCTTGTTGTCTGGGTCGAATCACTGTGCCGCGGGGACGGAAAGTGGTCGCGCGCGAGAAAGGGGACGAAAAGGGGACGACGCGCGCGGGTAATGGACGAGACGCGCGACAGAAAGTGGAAAGGGCGAGTCGCGCGCCAGGAAGGGGACACTGGCGCGCGAATTGCACCCGCGCGCGGGTCGCGCAAGTTTGCTGGACTTAGACCATTTTTTGTTACCCGCACCTACCCCCTATTTGTGATTTATGTTTCATATTCTCATATTATTGTTACGTTCTTGGTGTGTGTAAATGAGAGTTTAGATCGACTGCACAACGAGGGGAAACTTACGAGGTGGCGGTCGGTGTAAGCTGGCGACTGGGTAGGTGTTCGTTATTGCTTGATACAGCATGATATTTCTCTCTTCCTTGTACTACTTAATGGATTGTTTAACTTGCAGACCTCGTCGAAGAGAGAAGTGGACGTAGAAGATGCAGAAGAAGGCGCAGCAGAGGAAACGAAATATTTGTTAGCTATTTTTGCATAGTTTCCTCTCTTTTTTCTTCTATTTTCACGGGGCAGATAGTTTTTTAAGAAGAACAATTTCATATACCTGCGCAAATTGAGATTAATTTGCATAGCCACTTTATAGTCCAGAGTTTTGACGGTAGCTAGAGGACCGTAAACACCAATCACTGCCTTTCTACTACTAGCGAAAGCCATTTACTTACTCTCTATCTCACTTTCTCTTTATTATTTACCTCTCTTTCGCCCAGGTATAATCGAGTTTGCTATCCGTTAGTAGCACTATGTTCTATTGAATTTATACCTTCAATTAGCTAAGTCAAGCACTGCATAGTGATTAGTTGTTCTCACTCCGTTCAGCTTTGCGTACGCTTGTATTTTGTGATATTAGAGTTGGTCTCAATATATCTTATAAAAGTAATCACATGTAAGAACTTGCAATGCACAAAAGGGATGTGAAGGAATGGGGAGAGTAAGGGAAGAGGAAAGGGAAGGGCAGGTCGCGCGCGTCTTTCACGCGGGTAGCGCGCAGCATAAGGACGAGTCGCGCGCGGGGTAAGGGGCCTGTCCCCGCGCCCGCGTCGCGAGTTCCCTTTTGTCGCGGGCGGGTCGCGTGAAAAGTGTGGAGAATATCTATGATGCAATCACAGAAGGTAATTAATACTTCTTCGTCAGGTATTTCGGTCGTATCCCACGCTCTGAAGCCGAGAGGTTGCTAAGTGAGGCAGAATCGGGCGAATTTCTCGTTCGCGAATCCGACAGGCCTCCTTTCGACCTGGCACTTTCTGTAAAGAACTCCGACGGATTTTGCATTACAGAGTGAGCACTCAATTTTCCGTTCAATTTCAAATTACATTCGTAAAATGTAAGCAGTGATAGGGTTCAAAAATAACATATAATGAAGAAGCTTTAGGTTTTCAAGGTTTCGGGCCATTTGGAAATCGGGAGCAAATCGTTTGCCTCTATGGCAGAATTGTTGTCGTACTGCATGGAACATCCGATTCTGGAGGGCATCGCCATCGTGAGACCATTGCCTCGACCGCACCAAGTTTCACTTCTGGACATTGTTCTTGGCTTTCTGAGCAGCATCACTTTCCAGTATACTCTGTAATTTTTTTAAAGTGACATGGAACCCATTTTCAAGTGAAGCTTATATGAAAAATGTCGTTGAAATTAGCATAGAACCAAATGAAAAATCATAAAAATTAATAGTAATCGAGAAATTATTTTTTGAAATTTCGTTTTCGATGGTCGTACTGGATTTGGCAGACAGGGGCCAAGCCATCATTGCATTGTACTAGCTAGGTAGTCTGCTACATCCTGCACCGATATGACTTTCACCCTTAGGCATCGGGACTGTGGTGTAGACTATTCTCCATTAGATAGGGACCAGAGAGAACTAGCTCGATAACATCCTCAGCCTCCCTCTAGGGCCAACTGCCTTGGCTGTGATGGATAGCCAGGATTAGACAAAGAGGGAAGGAGGAGAGCGTGCAATACCAATACACAACCGCTTGTATTCCCCCTCCCACAGCCAAGCCGAGAAACGAGCTTTTCTTGCTGCCAGATGCTGGGTTCTGCTTGGGGTGGGCGAAGGTGTGTAGGGGAAGGAAGTGAGTGGACAGTCTACACTAGAACTATCTACTCTCACTCGGAACGAAAAAATAAATTTCATACTCCAAAATAGTTTTTAAAATAATTCCTAAATGTAAAATAAAATGCTTTATTGCAAAATTGAAGAAATTTATTTATCGCTTCCTATTTCCTTTAAGGTACAGATTTTTAAAAGCATACTCTGCAGATTTTTTGAAATCTACGTGTAATACTCGAAATCTTAAAAGAATAACAAATAATCATCATGTTTTAATTGTGAGATCATATCATTCTTTTGCTAATAAAATGAAATGGCCTTCATTACTTGTGCGCACTGTCAGCGGTTGCTTTATTCTGACAATAATGCTACTGAAGGGCCTTGATGACCGCTTGGACGAACGATTCGTAGGCATCAAGTGACATGCAAGATGTGGCGTTCGTGATTGTTGCTTAAAGGGACATGGAAGCGAAAAATGAAACTTCGCCAGTCGCATTCATTACTGTAGAGGACCAAAAAACTCCATTATACCATATGTCAAAAACCTACCGTAACCCCCGTACTGGGAACGCGTTCCGGAAACCGGGTTTAGGTGTGCCTTAGAATTTTCTGATATATCAGGACTACGGTAGATCACCAAAATATTTTCAGTTTGCGATAAGCAATTTTCCAAAACTTCTCCGTTTATTTTTCATTATTTCATGCATTATGATGGACTAATCTTATTAAAATTGCTTATGCATGACTTGCTTATTACCGTGATTTGCCTTTTTCGTGATTTGCTCCATGCGTTGCTTATTTTCGAAAGCCACCGTTGATTACTCTCACTTATTCTGGCACCTAAAGCCCACAAAACTGCAGCTTCTGGCTCTTTAGCAGCCTGCCCAGACGTTGCTTGAGAACTGCCTTGAACTACCTTAGTTTTTACTAGTTATGATCTCCCCTAACTGCTGAAATGCACAGCGCTGTCTTTATATTTTGAAGAGCTGAGAATCTTCGGATAGAAGCCAGCTAGGGTTGAAGTGATTTCACGGTATAGGCTATGAGAATTCTTAATAGGGCAGGTCTGGGCGGGCTGAGATGCTTTGCATATAAACACGAATCATGGCGGATTTTGAAATATTGAAATCTTCTCGGCTGCCTAATCATCAAGCTGAATGGAGGACTGTTGACGCCCGGAAAATGGCCTGGGAAACGGCCATTACTGACTTTCCCACATTTTCTACTCATACCCTTCTCTTCTCATTTGTACTAACCTTTCCTGCATTTACACCATTCCTTAATACGTTTACAATCTTACTCCCGCTTCAGCACAGATATAACTCTCTTCAACAACCAGCTCATCATCTCAAGACAACCCTGTTAACTCGAAAGGCGTCCTCGGGTCCCCTGCAACCCCCGATACGTATATTTCTTATATCGTACACTCTCTTGATAGCATTTCAGTTTCATCCTCAAACGCAGTATTCAAGGATGCGTTATGTACCGTTTATCGATAAAACATGATACGCATTGATGCAAGGATTGGTGCAAAAATTGTGTACAAGTGAGTGTGAAACAAATTATGAGAGGAAAGAACAGAGATACATTGACGTCCCAGTTGTCGCCCGGCGATGTATATATTATGCAAAAGACCCAAAATGCATGGCCGACAACTCGGAAATGAAGCACAGTTAACGGCATTCTACACGATGAGGCTACTGAAGCAATAGTTGACTTAGCCCTTGGAGTAGTAACTACAGTACTCCAATACCATGCTCGAAGCTCCAGCGAAGGTCACCAGAAGCCTCACTCTGCACCGTTGTCGTGTCCGACCCGGTATATGGTAGGTGACTGAAAAGGAACGAAAATTGAATATACAGTATTAGAAAAAATGAATATACAGTATTAGAAAAATGAAAACACCATAATAAAACAGCTTTCCACCTTAGAAACAAAACATAAAAACGCTTGCCGGTGAAAACGACAAAATAGCCGGAGCGGCGTCCGGGGAGAATCAAAATTCTGCTCTTTACCTTGCGGGGGGCTCCGCCAAGGCACACCTTTCCCCGGTTACGGATACCGTAACCCGAATCATTGAAAGGGGTTATTGGAGTCGTTTTTATGGATTTTTATACCTCCCA
>LS833830.1:0-10213 GCA_900490955.1 Micoletzkya japonica
CTGGCCTTCGAAGCATGGTGCGAGGGCTGACCTCCGAACCCTACTCCTCCACCGCCAAATCCACCATCGTTTCCGAATCCAGACTGGAAAGGGAAGGATTGAAATTGTAAAGATCAACTCGAAACAGTCGCTATAATTGCACACACCTCGCTGATCTTCGATGCCTGTCTTGACAGTGGTTTCGGCGGAGCAGTCGAATTCTGAATTGACCGTGTTTCATACTCAATTTGCTTGGTAATCATAATTTCCTTCAGTTCATATAAACTATTTCCTATGCACCATTCCATCTAAAGGGCTCCATGCAAGGGCGCATCTAACCATGCTAGTTCGGGAAGCGTGAAGAGACGGCTGTTGCTGTGGCTGGAAGCCAAAACCGCCACCGAATCCTCCCGTCGACTGGCCATTCTCAACAAAAGAATTGAAGTTACAGGAAAAATTTAAAATCGCTACAGCATCATCACTTCTATACTCCTTTGTATTCCTCTGTACAACAAATACGAACCAGACTTTCCCTCGATACCGATCGACTCCTTGCTCCTCCAAACCCTCCACCCGGCCCGAATCCCGTTTGGTTGTCATCACTCTGCAATTGTCAGACTTCATTTTGCAATCTGTCCTTCCAATACACAGATCGGGGATTGTTTTTTTTTCCAAAAAAGCTACCCGTATACAATCATTCACGCGAGGTTTTACCAAAAGTGTCAAAGAAAGCACCGTCATAAGGAAAAAACCGAATTCGTAGTTTGGAAGTTCCAGAGCCCATTTATCCCTCACCTTAGCTCCAAATCCGAACCGATCCCCACCCGCAGGCTGACTTCCGAATCCAGTACCAAATCCACCGACATTTCCATTAGCCTGAAAAACACTTGCTTCATCTCGCTGCCCGAATCCTCCTCCAAAACCTCCGCCAACCGACTGCCGATCCTAACAGAAGTGCTCTTCTCAAATTAGACAATTTTGGAAATCAATCTTCGCCTAACATTTTCGTAAAGAAAATAAACCGTTTCTAGAGTAATCATTGCATTATTACGAATGGATTATCTCAATTCACACCCACCACACTCTCCCTCGACCCGTGCCTGGATACCGACCGACTCCTCGAAGCAAACCCGCCACCGAATCCTCCTGTTGTCTGGCGATTCTGAACAAAAGAATTGAAGAAAATAACAAAAAAAATTAAATTTAAAATCGCTACAGCATCATCACTTCAATACTCCTTCGCATTCCTCTGTACAACAAATACGAACCAGACTCTCCCTCGACCCATGCCTCGACACAGAGCGACTCCTCGATCCTCCGAACCCTCCACTCCGTCCGAATCCACCAGTGGACTGACCGTCGTTCTGAGATGGGAGGATGATGGGGGGGACTTGCCGATAACAACTTCAGTTTGGGGCATAGATCAAATAGTATCATGAATAAAGGGATGAAATCCCTTCTTTTGTGCAAAGAAACGGAGTATTTGCTCGCATGTATGCTGATGATATAAAAATATATTCCACGATCGATAAGAAAGACCCCGATAGTAGGATACAAACCGCGATTGATACCATAGTTGAATGGTCTGATGCTTGGCAACTTGAGCTCGCTGGCCACAAGTGTTCAGTGCTTCACTTGGGCAAATCGAATATCAAGCGTCCCTATGCTATTAAAGGCCAACCAAAAGTGTTCCGAAGTGCGTGATCTTGGGTTCATAGTCGATAATCAGCTGAAATTTTCAAAGCACGTTGAGAGCATTTCCACCAAAGCTTTACAAGTAAGTAACATGATATTGCGTGCGCTTAGAACAAGAAACCACTTAATCCTTACTTCTGCATATAAGATTTATGTTAGATCGATACTTCACTATGGTACTATTGTTTACAGCCCATACTTAGCCTGTGACAAAACAAGGTTGGAGAGAGTCCAGAACTATTTCACGAGGCGTATTTATTTTCGATGCTTCGGCAAAAAGTGATATGCTCTCTCATGATATTAGAAACAAAGAGCTAAACCTTCAAAGTTTAGAAGATCACCGTAAAGTAATCGATCAGAAGATGACCCATGAATTACTTTTTGGAAAGAAACGAATTTCTACCTCAAATTCGCATCACTTTGATATCCACCCCACACGTTGCCGTGGGCCTGGATTCATTCTTTCCTATAAACCCTCCTCTCTGAACTATCGCATGAACAACTTCTTTGTAAGGAGCGCAAGGGCTTTCAATTCTCGTCAAAACTCTTTGCCTATCCGTCAGCCTGTGCCATAAATATAATCCTTCCTAATAATAAGTTTTCTCTTTCCTCTTTTTCTTGTTTTATCTATGCACTTCCTTGTGAGATAGCAATAAAGTTATTAATAAGAGAGGGTTTATTCGCACTAATAAGCTCAAAATTCAGCATATTTTTACATAAACTGATGGACTTGGATTTTTTGGATCTTCAAGTGCCTTTATTCTGAAAATTTTCACTGTAAAAAGTGCCTTGGTTACGTCGGGTCCGACGTACTATTTGATCTATGATTTGGGGCCTAACAGTGCACACATCATACGTGGGCACCGACTCGAAGTATGGGTAGTAGGCCCAACTTTGTTCGGAATTTTACTTTGGTACGCCTATATTTTCTATAAAATTTCAATTGGTAGGCCTGATTTCGTACACTGGTAGGCCCGTTTCTCAAAATATTGCGGGGAAGGTTGCCCACGTATGGCGCACATTGAGATTTCAAGCAGCTACCAGTGAAGTTTCCAGTTTACTGCGGTGCCTACCAATCAAAGATTTTAATTAAAATGGGGTCTACCATCCGACCGTAGGATGAGTGCCCATCTAGGCTGACAATCCCAGTATTCTCTCCCTTCCAACCTCAGTGCCTACCTTAGCACCGAATCCGAACCCATCACCAGCCCCAGCCTGACTTCCGAACCCTCCACCGAATCCACCAGTGCTGGCATCTCCGGCACCCTTGTCCACCTGTAATACTTCCATTTTCTTTTCTTCTTTTCAAGTGCGCAGGCCGATTTAGATATCCAAGAAAACTCTTTGGAACGTGTGTCCGGAGGGAATATTATGGTGAATTCCACTATATATCGTCTTTGTTGTATTTGGTTCAATTCTGGTCGAAAAAAAGAACGGGTATCCGATGAAAGTGCGTGTGAAGTACGAGTGTTCGGTTTAGAATCTAATAGGGCTGCGCAGGCATGTTCTTTTTGAGAAAGAAATATGCTTAAAAATCAAGAGGACGAGTTTACAATCACTTCAGAAATTTTCCCAGGATGCAATACGCGATTCAATTAATACGAAGCAATACCACCCACCAGACTGTATCTTGATCCATGCTGTGAAGGAGACCTCGACCTCGCGAAGCCTTGATTCCCACCGAATCCTCCACCCCCTTCACTTTGTTGTCCAAATCCTCCTCCAAAGCCTCCACCAACCGACTGTCCTTCCTAATAAATGTGTTTGAATACTTGAACAATACTTTCGCAAATGACAAAACAGAGGCATACTCATAGAACAAACCAGACTGTTTCTCGATCCATGCTGAGAGGAAGCTCCTCCAAATCCTTGATTTCCTACGAAGCCTCCACCAACATCCTGTTGTCCGAATCCTCCACCGGTGCGGCTCGACTAAAATCAATTAATTATTATGGTAAATTTTCCGTTTATCACCGTGTATTGTACATCTATCGCATGCAATTACAAAATGCACAAATACCTTATTATTGAATAAAACTCAACGTCCGTGAACGTTTCGACGACTATACACTAACAATAAGCACCGTAAGTCGGCATTGTAGTTACGATCGGAACGGAATATTCTAGCCTTCGTTTTTGCAAGTTTTCTTTTCTTTTTCTTGTTTTTCCTACTATTGCTTGCTTGTGTTGAGTAGCTCTATATCGCAATTCTTTTCTAATGTACATTCAATCCCAGACATCTTCAAATTGAACGGTAAACGTAGTTTAGAATATTCCGTTCCGGTCGGTGCCGAAGTGTGCACGGTTAGCGCATAGTCGTCAAAACGTACTGGCGTAGAGTTTTATTCAATAGTACAACCGTACCTCACTGACGTGACGAGAACGTTGGTCAACTTCGCGATGGGAATGCTTAAAGGGTCCCTCCAACCATCTCATTCATTTCAAGAGATAACCAATTAAGAGCGGTTGATTGATTGTGAGAGACAAGAGTGGAATGAAGAGACGCAGACAGCGAGAGAAATCTTTGCACAGCTTTTTCTCAGCAACGGCGAAGTTTCAACAAAAAAGGAGAGAGTATGAGTCTCAGTACATTGAGAGATATCCAATCATGTCAAAAAATTCATATGTTAGATATTGCCTGGAGAGGCCCTTTAATATAAATCTTGCAGTACATATAGCAATGTAACTACTCTGCAAAAAGAATTGTAACAGAAATGCGACAACTCATCGTAAAGTACAATCGTTAGATGAAATTTTACTATCATTAAAATTTCATCTAACGATTACCGTACCACACTGGCCCGAGAGGCATGATGAGAGGGTTGCTGCGATCCGAACCCGCCACTGGCACCGAATCCATTGCCCCCGGTTGACTGGCGATCCTGAATAGTTCATCTTGTATCATAGAATTAAAATAGTTCGTACATCGTCAATGACAACTGCGCAATGTTGCGCTGCGTCACTTTGAGTTCGGTGTGTCAGACTCATGCTCTGACGGTACGTTCCGGCTGCTCGCTACCTCATTCTCACTAAGTATAGATGTTTAACGTTTTCGTGGTTATTTTTATTCGTTTTACAATAACAGTAGTACCAAAAAAGAGGGAGCAGCAACCAAATGTTGCTTATAAGTTTGCGATACTCCGTTGGTGTGGCTTACTGTAAGTTGAAAATGTCAAACTTTGCCTATTTCATAGACGGTCTTTAGGAGGCATGAAGCTACGGCCGGAACGGTTTTATGGCAAACTTTTTGGGGCTTGTAATAGGCAGCCGGCAAGTTTTAAAAACAGCATAACTAAACTGACCAGACTCTCCCTCGAGCCGTGCCTTGAAACCGATCGACTTCTCGCTCCGAATCCTCCTCCTCCCTGTCCGAATCCCCCACCGGTTCCTTGATCATCGGCAGGCTTAAATTTTAAAAAATCTAGCACTCTACGGTGAGCTTACTGCTAGCAATTCAACGCAATATGTAAAAAGATGGCAAATTTACATCCGTTGCTACAACATTGCCAAAGTTAGGCATATTGTGCTTTGGAGGATGTGTATTATTGATCTGCGCTGTCGCTTTTCGCCAATATTATAATACCTGTGCTCCAAATCCTCCAGCCTGACTTCCGAATCCTCCAGCTCCGCCAAATCCATCTACCGGTGCCTAAATGGACAAATTGTATCCGAGGGATACACCCGAGAACGACGACGTCAACGATTTCACCGGCTTCAGCTGGTGCAGTGTGGGCGTGGCGTGGCAGGTAAGAGGAGGGACTACTATTCAGATGGCGTGAGTTCGACTCCACTTCATGGCAATTTCTTTTGCTCACTCTCCTAGACTTATAGTTTGCCTGGTCCGAATCTTCTTTGACGTCATTTTGATGTTCTGCAATACAGTAGTGCTCGCTTTTACAAATATGGGTTTGGCGTTTTCCGATTTCAATAATGATAGGCAGGCAGACAGTCGCAATTTGGAAAAATCGGACTGGCGGAATGTAGCGGCCGCTCTTCATCTTTGTAAATCCCGAAAGTCCGAATATACCACTTACGAATAAAGGCAAATTTGAAAAAAAAATAGTTCCCTTTCATTAGAGTGAATCTTCATCGTGCAAGCTAGAAACCGACAGAAGACTGTGGCTTCCAGCTTTCACTTGTCTCTCACTACTGCAACACAAGTTCGCACGTGGAGATATAGAGAACACGATTGACATTTATGGCAAGGAAAACGCTTAAAGAGGCGCGCAAAGAGATAGTAGGTTTTTCTCATTATTCTTTTCTCGAACTCTCGTAGGTATTATATCGTTTGCCAGATGACAAACGATATACGTGGAGATGGAAGTGGTGAGATGTTCAAGATGGATGCATAGCGATTTATTGAAATGTCATATTCCTTCATTTCTATTACTGTACTGATCTCCTCTATTTCAAAAAAGAAAATTACTCGTGGACGGTGTCCGTCACAAGGAAGTTATTTGGGTCAATCTATAAGTCTAGGAGAGTGAGCAAAAAAAATTGCCATGAAGTGGAGTCGAACCCACGCCATCTGAATAGTAGTCCCTCCTCTTACCTGCCACGCCACGCCCACACTGCAGCAGCTGAAGCCGGAGCGATAGAAGGCAGTGAGAGAGGTGCATGGGGGATACAGTGAAATCGTTGACGTCGTCGTTCTCGACGATAAGTGCATGTGGGCAGCTAGTTTTCACAGAATCTACATAACTTTTCAAGCTCTACACTGAGCGAAATTACCCCAGCTTTACGCCTTATGGGGTAAATTTTACACCGACTGGCTGGGGTAAATTTGAAATTACACCAGCCATCTGGGGTAACTTCAAATTTACCCCAGCCAGTCGGTGTAAAATTTACCCCATAAAACGTAAAGCTGGGGTAATTTCGCTCAGTGTATCGAATAACCTATGTCTCATCTCTGTATCCAATGGTCACCATTTGCACTTCCCTTGTTAGCACGATCTGCATTACTGATCTACGACGTGCAGTTTTCGCGAAATAATAAGATAAATCGTCGCACTAACTGTAGCCGATCTTTTGTTGTAAATCTCTTGTCAATGCCTCCTCTTCACTTACCCCATCATCGTCAGCCTCTGCATTCAGGCGAATATCAACGGCAGCCCCGAATTGCGGCCCCCCGCCAAACCCCCCGGATCGATGGGATACGCTAGAATTGGCACGCGAGCGGGTCGCGTTGGTGGCCATCGCATCCTCGTCAGCCTCATTCAGAATGTTCTCGCGACTGGCCATCGCCGATTTCGTTGACTAAAATTTAACACTTTTTTCCACATGTCGGAAAGCAAACTGGTTAGCGAACGTAAACGCCATCTCTTCATAGATTTCACCTACTCCGTGTTTATTTTTAGCAATAAAATACTCTTCTTTTTAATTTCCGGAAACGCGCAGCGATGGCTCTGAATTTTTGGCTCCGAATACGCGAAAAATTTTTTGCATCTAAATCTCCCTGCGCAGGTATGCCTACTCGACAGAGCATAACTGCAATGGATAAAAAAGTGGATTTCCCTAACCGTTCAAGATACAGTAACCTCCCCGGCCAACCTGTCTCGAAACGAAGCTTCGCGTGCTGCGAATGGACGCGAATCCATCCGGCATTCCCGTACCGGGAGCAAGCACGAACTCGTCTTGATTCGTCTGTATCGAGAGCTCAAATGCAAATATTACAAATAGACGGACACCTCCGTTTCATCAAAACGGTTAATTCATCAACTTGTATGCTGAGTATCCACCGACTTGATGAAATGATTTTTTCTCGAAATAGAATGTGCAATAGCCATAGTACAAAACTTCTCTACAACGAAAGAAGCCACCAACCCGACTCATGCGATGCGCCTCATCGACAGCATTGACGGAGCTACGCGACTGCACGGACACTTCGCTCATTCTCGCTCCCACGGCCCCGAAACCGCCACCGCCGAAGCCCTGTGATAACACTTTGCAGGAGCAATTTAAAAGTTCAAATTTAAAGGTCTGTAAGATTAGCTACTGCATGCTTGGTCGAGTTACTGGTGCTATCTATATTTTGGCGCGGCAAAATATAGATAGCACCTTTTTAAAAACAAATTCCGAAAGACGAGAAACCTGGTCGCGGGTCGGGTGCTCACTGACGCTCTGACGGCGAGAACGCACGACTTCCTGCTAAGAGAACACTGAGGGGGAGTGGAAAGCAGGGACAGCAAACCGGGAGGGTCGAGGTAAGGTTTAACAATAAGTTGATGACTGAGGGATCTATCATGAAATATAACCGAAAAATAACTAGTTCGGCATATGACCAAGGATAAGTTTCATGAGCTGGAAAAATGACCAAAAATCCTGGTGTTGCCAGCCCTAATGGAAAGCCAAGTACCTTCGGTTGATCGTCCCATCCATCATTCGTCGCACCCCCTCCGAATCCCATGCTCTGTAAACACCGTGAGATTACAAGACGGAGCATAATTTCTTTTTTACACATATCATCTCATTTTGCACATACTATACAGCGATTTTAAAAGAACGTTACCGGTGGGCTGCTGCCATCTATATCCGAAGTTCCGAAAGCTCCGGTCGAGAAGCCGTTATGCGGAGCCGGTGGCTCTTGCCTACAACAACAGAAACATATCTGAACAGGAATTAACGAATAATAATTGCTTCACGGAAAAGTACCTTATTTGAGTCTATTTGGGCTACACTGGCATAAGCCACAAAGTGAACCTACTGGCTGTTATCAAGAGTTGCGTCGTGCGACTGATTGCCCTTGCGACGTCCGTGGTTATTCTGCAATTAATCATTTTAACGACTGTACCACAGAAGAAACGGATTCCGATTCTTTAATAATTAAAAAAAAACAAAATAATAACCTTCTTTCCCTTCGCCATGACAGTCTGTTTCCTTCAGTCGAGTATCCTCAATGCATCACAGTAAAATTATGCTAACAAATAACTCGAAAATATACTAAAAACTCTTCCTGAACAAGAGAAACTTTTCATAAAAGTGTACCAAAAGTGCAAGTTCTCACGTACAACCGCTACCGTAATGAAATTTTTCGTGGTAAAAGTTTTTATGTTCAAAATTAGTTTCACACGTTACGGTAGAACTCATATGACTACAGTATACTTCTTTATTTATAGTTACCTTACTAAATTATGGATATTTGCACTTTTTGCATGTAAGCTGCACTAAAATAATTCATTTGCATGTAAGCTACACTAAAATAAATTGCTCTGTAGTGTGCTTACCCGTGTCTTTACTATAAGACAGATTCAACGGCGAACGTTACGAGTAGAGCTCGAAAGATGCAAGGTTGTTGCAAGGAATGATTTTTCCTTTCACCTGGTGAAGAATGAAAGCTTACTTGAGGTGCAACCTTGCTCATGCCTCGATCGTTTGAAGAATGAGAGCATGCAAGGTTCATTTTTATATTACCAAGCGAAATATTACCAAGGGAATCACCGGGCGCATACTTCACCAGGGGAATAATTCCCCTAAGCAGCGAAATATCCCCAAAAATGAGAGTGGAACCTCCTCTAGAGAGGAGGCGCGAAATTTCCTCAAAAATTAAACCCGGCTGGGCTAGGCCGCACTGCTGGTATAGATAGCCTGAATTAATATAATTTAACTCCTTCAATGTTCCAAAGAAAGGGTGACTCAGATATTCAGTGTGCAGTTCACACTAGTCTCCGCAACTACTTTCGGTCTGTGGGTGTACAGACCAGTCGATGCACCCCCAGCTCAGTGTGCATGCATCCTGATTCAAAAAAAAATATTCCCCAGCGGGCTGGTGATATTTCGATCGGTATACTTCTAGTTTGGCCAAACTGGTCTGAAACTCCAAAATAAATCGCTTTACCGCCTTTTCTGAAGTGAAATGAACAGAGACGAGATGGGGATGAGAATAATGTAATGAAGATGCAAGCTTGCATCTTCCCTTGCATGCTCTCATTCTTCAAACGATCGAGGCATGTGCAAGGTTGCATCTCATGTAAGCTTTCATTCTTCCAATCATGAACCTTGCATCTTGCGAGCTTTACTTACGAGACATAGGAAGAGTGAAAATGAGGAAAGCGAAGCACTGACTGCGCGTTGTATTTCCCAAAACGAGCGAGAAACTACCGATCTACTTACAACTGAGTGTAGAGCATTACAACCGAGATCTCGCAGGGACTACATTGCTTGTTTGGAGTTTACAATGAGCCACAGGGAATGTGGGAGAAGGGTCTACGGGGGTGCGAGGCTGTCCTGCCTCCAACAGCTAAAAACAGGTACATATGCAAGCATCGGGATTTACGATTCCCGAAGTCTTCAGAAACATTGATTTTACTTCAAAGTATTTATCTCTCTCAATACCACAAAACCCAAAACGCCTGTCAAGTTCCGATTTATTACTGGAGCATTTGATAGCAGCTTGAAATCATTATCTATTGAACTTCAAAAGATGCTAAGGTACATGTCCGATCACTTCAGAAGATACTGTTACAAGGCATTGGAGCGCAGTGGCATAAATCATTATTTTCCCATAACCAATTCGATGCAAGTTTCGCAAAAACTTCAACGA
>LS833830.1:18643-35893 GCA_900490955.1 Micoletzkya japonica
ACAAAGTTACGGCAGCACTCGTTTGCTGTTAGAACATCGCACGATATGAATGAGATCAGTAAGAAAGGAACGTTTACTAAGTATTCTGACTTTTGTCGTCTTATAAGACAAACGTTCGGGTAACTATTTAGTTTCACTGCGTTCTTCCATTTCCCCCGCATGACCGCACGGATCTTCCGTAAACGATAAAGATAAAGATCTCTATTCGGCTCATTTCCTCTACGAGGCTCGTCAATTCCGCATCGACAGTTGTCGGATTTTTCTTGATCTTTATGATCGTTGTTCAAGCATACAAGTGATTGCTATACTTACATTATCCTTAGTCGTTGTGTTTTCGAGATCACTGCCCTTCTCTTCCTTCTTTACCGCTAAAATAGTTTTAGGAGAAATGTACCGCATCTGTTCAGGAATATCTCTTATTGTCGGCGAGGATGCAATTATGGTTTGGTTTAGCGAAACGAACTCTGTCGGGGTCCATTTCAGCTTATGCAAGATCCGGAAATGCCGTGAATGTTCTAGATGATCTTCCAGTCCACTTCATCTCCTTTCCCGTGGATTCCGCACGTAGGCCCTTGTCATATCTACACTTAGCACACCTCATGTAGTCTCCTCAACCCAATCTCATTCCCCACTTCAAGCCTCAAAGTTCAACCATTCCTGCACCCCTCTCCTCCACCGCATGAATACCGTAATCCTCTAGCTACAGTACGTCGAAAGAAGGCCCGACAGGCGGGGCAAGATTCGGCCTATTTTGTGACACTTGTATTCATTTTAGCGTAATAAAATCTTATATCTCCAAGAATAAGATAACGATCGAAGGCTTACCTGGTAATGAAAACCAGTCGCAGCTCCTCCACAAACTCCACACACAGAAGGTCGGGCGCATTTGGGCATCGGCAATAAATTACGAAAACTATATTACCCTACGATAAATATTCCTAACTTTACAACCAGAATATTTTCAACAACAGGGGAATAATGGCGTAGATTCACCGACAAACAAGGAGTATATCTATTGACTGTAAAGTATACGGGCAGAGATTGTGAATGCCCCGTGTACAACATCTTTTGAATGTCTCTTACTCAACCCCTTTCCCCTTCCCTCGACTGCTCCCGTATTGTTCTCAGACAATACATATTACGCGTTAGTCTGCGATGCGTGAACGATGGATCATTCTAACAAGTGTCCGTAGTATCCGAGATGAATGAAAGCTAGAAGGTCCTGGCAAACTGTACCCACTTATTGTGACGCATGCTTTCAGTTCCTGAGCGATTCTCTGAAATACCACCAACCTCACACAGAAAAAAATGTATAACATAGAATACATTCAATACGTTAAAAAACGTACTTACAACATTGTTGTATACCACAGAATACAATGAATGTATTGGGATGGGTCCAATGTATACGTGGGTATACATTTATGTATTCCGAACTATACACTGAGCGAAATTTCACTAGCACACGCTACCACCGTGAAAATTCACTAGCCGGCTAGGGAATAATTCCCTAAAAACCGTAGGGGGAGGCTCGGATTTTAGGGAATTTTCGCGGTGGTATCGTGTGCTAGGGAATTATTCCCTAGCGGGCTAGTGAAATTTCGCTGAGTGTACAATACCCCCAATACATGTAATCCTTTATACATATTTTTCTGTGTGCTGACTTGCCTAGACTGTATTCTGACTTCTCTAATACTTAGTAGTTCCGCAAGGAGAGAAGCCTCTTCTTTACCCTAATATATTCCTTTTCTCTCAAGTAAATCATTCATGGAAGTGTTCAGTGTTCTCTGCATCTTTCATTACTTTGCACAACTCTTTAGCATAACAAAGAAAGCGGAAGAAGGAAGTCATAGAATACATTATCTTATGTTCTGTATGAGTAAGATCTGTTGAGATGTGTGATATGAGGGTAGCGGCTGAGCAGGACACCGTCATAATTCGATTGCAAGACGGAACTTTGGAAGGGAAATCCAGGGACGACTCATACGTATGCATACATCTAGTGTGTGCTTGACTGAGATCGGGCTATCTATTCATAGTTCCCCCTCCCCTCCACACCTTTTAGCTACCGTAATGGTATGCGAAGACGCACGAATTTAATGTGAGTATGGGTATTCTTACAATTAGCTTTGAAAGACTCCTCAATCTAGGACCCATTGCTCAATGGTCTAATCGGTACGGAGATAAATGGAGCCAAGCTAAAGTCAGGAGAGATTGTACTATCTAGGCATATGGTATTCAGCAATGATGGAGTGAATCGTTTTTTGATGAGGTATAGATATCTAGAAATATATCTAGAAACTGGAGTCCATGTCCTTTCTACTCTTCACCATCCAAAAAGGTCCGCAGTTTACTTTCTAGCACTAGTGATTCATTAGTCTATAGTGTAGATCGAAATACACTACCCATTCTTAGCTATTGTTATCTATCTTTGCTGTTCCTACCACCATGAGATCAACTCTCACACCGAACTACACTAGAAATCTCGTGACGCAGTCAATGTGTGAAAATATTAGACGGCGAATAAGTATTGCTCGCGCCATTCCATACCATAGCCGTGTTCATATAGTGTGTTCTGCTAAATAGCCGCCTTTTGACGTACGCAATTCACTTCAATTGCTCGATAATTCACGAGGCGAGATTCTGAGGAGTTCTGCGAAGAGGTAGCGGCATGCACATTAGAATCGGATCGTAATCGCGAGAACGAATCGAGTGTTGTGAGCCGGGAATGGAGCCGTAGATTGACATACTGCACAACTGGACATCTTCCGGGAAAACCAACTCGTTTATCAATGCTCCCATAAATATCCATGTGTCAAATCGCCAGCTTTTCCGATTTTACGCGCTTGAAATACACGCGCGTTTTCTCGCGTGAATAGTGTTTACGGGTTTTGAAAATACGGGTATAACACATTAGCCATTGCGAATCACGTCATTTATCGACGCTGTGCATTTATTTATCGCACAACCCCAGATATGCAAGACTGTTTACACGATGTAGTTGCAGGTAGTGCACATGCATATAACGAGTTCCACTAGTTCTCGGAAGAGGCGAAACATAACCGAGCAGGGAATGTTCTCGAGAGAAGAAGACTCAAGTGGCAGGATGAGTCAGACGAATCCCTGCACTGCACAAGCCTACTCTGGAGAGATGAAAGTTCGGCAGAAGAGCTATGGTCGCTCACAAACCATGCGATTCTCACGAACTCGCGGACTTCACTTGATTAAGAATACTGCACTTGTAGTAGACTAGAGCATAGTAGATTAAACGTGGACACTTCTAAGAAGCATCATAGAAATTCTTGGTTTTGCGTCGTTGAGCATGTAGATAAATCAGGAAAGGACCTCATCCTCTTATGTTATTGAGGAAAAAGTTCCGTTAGTTAACTCATTCCCACTTCGTCTGGACTTTATTCATACCGCTCCGCTCTCTCGTCGTCGGAAGTAGGAATGAGGCAACTGACGAAACATTTTCCTCCACCATCGTTTGCAGCGCAGTTCTTTCCCCTAGAACTTCTCTCCCGTTTCTACGTGTTTTACCCGAAATCATCACCAGCACCATCAGACCGATGGACTACAAACGTTCCTATTTTGTATCCTCTGCCTCTTCTTTACTCTCTCGACTCTCTCGCAACCTGCTCTACCCACGTCGTCATCTACTATAACCTCGCAACCGGCCGTCATCGTCCCTCTAAATCTTCTAAACTCCAAATTCTCGGAATTCCCTCCCATGCGCATCGGGACAGCTTAGAGGGATGTGTAGATTGAAGCGAGACAGTGATATCCCCTCCGTAAGAGCGTCATCCCTCCCACCATTCCCTTGTAATCCCTCGTCTGTTCCCTCTGTATTTCCGGATCTTTGTCAAAGAGAGTAGATGTTTGCATTGACATCGTCGTTATGACCAATCGTCGACTTCCGATCACGCCTTTCTCAATCCAGACTGAAACGAAGCTGGACATAAAAGGGAACACTACACGACGTCCTTCCACAGAGTAAGTTCACGCCGAGTCTCCCTAAATTATTTAAATATCAAGTGGCAGGGAATAACAAGCAGACAACCCGTCTTTTTAATGTTCAGCTCTCATCGGACATGAGAGCACTTCAGCATATTCTTCATAGCCATGACACGATAAGTTCTGAATCTATAGTAAGAGATAGAAAAGCTGTGGAGATGGGCGTCCTGGGCGTAGTCCGGGTAATCTGTACTTGCTGTAATGCAAATGGCTACTGGCTAATTGGCAGAGTTCCGTTGCTTTTCATGCTTTTCCGCACTAATGGGCGGGTTTGTGGTTGTCATAATCGTGATCGTGATTCTTCCTGTCACTCCACTTTATCTTCTTTTGTTTTTTTTGCATGCCTCGCGTTTCCATGTAAATGCATAAATATATAAATATCTATCTAACTATCTGATCGGAACTCCCATAACCACTAGGTGGTGTCCCCTTCTACTTCCAGTGCGGGGGAAAACGTATGACTTTGTGACCTATGGAGGAGACACACGCTATTACATGATTAGTGGACTGCACGAGAGGGTATAGAAGGGGAGAAGGGAGGGATATAAGGGGAGAGGATGAGTGATGTACGTGAGGGCACTGTGGAACAACGACTTATCGTCACTGTGCGAGATACGGGGATTGAGAAAAACGTGCAGTCTTGTAGGGATTGAGGGTGAAACGGGAAGTTGGAGACTAAGGTGGAGACGGTAAGACTGTGATCAATGAATACAGTTTGGAATAAGAGGCGAAGATGAAATAAGTCGTTTCAGTCCTCGAAATAGTCATAGATACGTGGACAGACACTGTCAGTATGCTTCGTATTACAGTTCTGCATGAAAGTTCTTTTCACGGCTGTATTTCTACCCATTATGAGTATCACAATGCAATATAACCTGTAAGAGAGCTCACATGCACACCTCTGCTTCTTTACGTGTCAATTGCCTGCCAATAGCCTGGTCGCAAGACGTTCTTTACTAATCTCTGCTGTCACTGGACACAAGCGAAGTATTCATTGACTATAGAGACACAATGTATAGATATCGATCGGGAGGGGTCTAATGGGGGCACGTCGGTCGTCGTCCTCGTCGTCGTCTTGGCCTTCTGAATCGCTTCGTCATCGTCGACCGAATCCCCTCGCTCCGTGGGTGGCCAATCGAGACAGCGTCCGTTTCTCGTTCCCGATGTCCCGCTTGGTGGGAGTCGACGCGAACTCCTGCACAGGTCAGCCTCTTTCCCAGATCAACACCCAACTTCAACATCAATTTCGTCATCATTTCACCCAAGTTGGCTGTTTGCTTTGACTCATTTTGTATGTCCTTTTCCCTTGTTTGTAGCCTACCCACGTTTACCCATCTCCCCAGGTGGCAAAACATGATGCATGCAACACATTCCAGTGGCCACCAGTCCTATTCTCTCTTTCCTTTTCGGTCCTTCGACGTTTTATTTGCCCAATGAAGGAAGCGTCTAATATTACACACTGTCTATTGCGTACTTTTGGGACGTGGACGGGATAAAAGAGAAGAGAATGAGAGATGGAGAGAGCAGAGAGAGTATAATGAGTTGAAGCCGAACGGTCGAGAGGAAAGGTCAGAGTCGCCTTTGGACGAAGAGCACACAAACTACTGTCGGAAGTTATAGCCACAAGGTCTTAGGGATCATATTTACCTAGAGCCATTTATAACTATGCTGCACCTTTCACAACATAGTCATTGTCAGCTCTATGGTTGAGAGATAAACGCTGGATCAATAAAAACTAACGGAACATTTTGGCGACTAATAACATTGTGACAGAGATAAATCAAAAGCACAGCATGCGAATCAGCGCATTAGCCAATGTTTGCTTCTTCTATTTATACCCCCTCCAAAAGAAGAAGTCCCCACCTCTTCCTGAGCCGCCTCATAAGCCAACTCGGCCCGTCGGTTGATTTCTTCATCGATCAGCCCGATCATCTCTCGGAGGGCGTATTCTGAAACATAACCGAACCTAGTTTGGAGAACACTCAAGGTCCAGAACGAAGTTAGGGAAAATCGTGAAACTGACGTCGATTCTCAAGTGGAATGGCGGCACAGACGAGGAGGGAAGCTGAGAAGAGAAGAACGATGAGCCGTTGTAGCATATAGGAGAGATGGTGGGGAGCGAGCTGTGCCCCGGGGTACCCTGAGTAACACGATTGAACTACCGTAATCCGGGAGGGGACGATAGGTGGGGTAAGATGAGTGGGCCAGAGTGTGACACGATTGAACACGAACGAGCGTATACGGTAGGGGGAGAGGATTACGCGACGGAAATGAAGGGAAGTGTTGCTGTTAGAGCTAGGAAGAAGTGGACTCCGGAAGGAATAAGAGGGAGGGGGACGAAAGGAGAGTTGGGAGGGAGGTAGGGGATAAAGAGGTATGAACGGACTATGAGGAACAAGACTGTGACTGGGCATTGAGGAGGAATAGTTGAGTGGGTACAGGGGGGGGGGGTACAAATAAAAGGGCATTCGCTCATGGGGAAGGGAGGGGAAGAGAACTGTCCATTACGCTGTACAGAAGAGACTGGGTCTTCGTGGATTGACTGACAGGGCTCTTCAACGAATCATGAAAACCCTGAAAGGGATAGGGACTGGGACGGAGGGAGGGAAGGGTGGGAATGAAGAGGAGAGACGAAGAGGAGGCTTATTCCATTCGATCTCACTTAACGTCATCTCGAGGCCACGATGCCATAATTGCGGAGGGTTCATTTCAGGGGAAACAGTTGAGAGGGAGGGGAAAGTTTGGTGAGAGAAAAAGCTGTGAGTACAAGGCGCACGAGTGACGGAGACGCTTGAAATAGACAGGCAATGGAATTACTGCGAAGGCTTATGAACATGCTAATAGATGAATGGAAGGGAGGCGGACCGAAGAGTCTTGGCATGATGTAAGGTGAGGGTACGGTAATCGGGAAACCTATAAACAGGTAAACGAATGTAATACTTTAGGAGGGGGCAGTGTGAATGTATTGAAACAGGAAACTGTCTAGATAAGGTATACCACAGAAATAAACTGATAATCTAGAGTTCAAAGGCTTTAGACAGGCTGCCTGAGGGGGGAACTGTCTCCATAGGGAAACGGACGAGATATGAGGACTGACGGAGAGCGAGGGGGAGGAGTTGGGGGAGTGGAGGCATGAGAGGTGGGGGATAGAGGGGAGGGGAGGGGAAGGGAGAAGGCAGACTGAACTTCCCCTTTTATACGCTACAACGATACACACCAAAAACCAGCGTGGAATGGGGTTTCACACTGATCACGGGTTGCGAATGTTCCCAGAATGCACTGGAAGAGAAACATCCAGAAGGTTTCACTTGAGCGCAGTCCTGTAGTCGCAAGCACACTTCAAAACAGGAAAGGAAGAAGAATGCCCCGGAGGGGGTACAACTACGCTGAGCGAAAATTTCCTAGCATGCGGCACCACCGCGAAATTACCCTAGCGGGCTAGGGTATCCCTAAAACAGTAGGGGAAGCGGAAACTTTAGGGTATTTTCACGCTGGTGCCGTATGGTGGGGAATTATTCACTAGCGGGGCTGGGTATTTTCGCTCATCAGTGTATTGGCGTATGCGTGGAATACAATCGGCCGCTCGACAACATCGTCATTGAGTCTGGAGATCAATTAGTTCCGGAATGCAGAAGTAGACAACTCTTTGTGCCGTTCTTTGTAGTTGCGCATTCCAAGAGAGGGACTTCCTTCCCTCTCTGCGAGCGGTCCATGCCTAACTCGTTTCCCCCCTACACCCCCATACTCACATAATATTCCGCGAAAGCCTCATTATCCCCTCAGAAGTGCCGCCGTATCAACAAAAGCACGGAAGGAGAAGGCATAATTCTCAAGACGAGTCTACTGTTTATCAGGTTCAGTTTGCGATAACCACCCGAGCTTTCCCACTCGTTTGCGGTCTAATGAGAAAATTCCTACAATGGAGCGGCTATTCCCGTGCACTACTGGAGAGATCGCGTGGGAATACAATAGCAGATCACTTCCATTATTAGGCTAAAACCACGTAAAAAGCGGCCGGGGAAGCAGTAAAAGACAAAGGACTTGGCATTCGACTGCCTGCCCTTTTCATTGGAGGGACGGTTTACGATTTTTATATGGAAGTGGATAGAACCTCGTGGTTCTACTTGAGAGCCTAGACATCCCTTCAATTTGTTAGTGCGGATGAGGTTGAGAAAAAAAGTTCCGCCAGTCGTCTCTATAGAGTATACTTGAGACAAGAGATATGTAGAAAGTTCAGACAAAGTTTTAAGGAACTTTTCAGTAAATAATAGCTGAATGCATAACAACAAAAAGTGTATGTTTCTACAAGTTTAGCGACGGAGGTTCGGGATAGATAGTCTGTAGATACGACGGATCTCCGTGTAATGAGGGAAGGAAATGAGGAGAGGCGAGACTCATCCGCCCTTCCTTGCAGAGACTACTCAATCCAACGTGTGGTTTACTCGCATCTTATATTCGCACGCCAATAAATACCGTTGTTTGCCTGATTACGGGCTAAAAAGGATGAATGTAAACATTGAGGATAAATATAGTGCCTCTAGCTTTTTCGGCGATAATACAGAGACATTTGAATGAACGCGAACAGTGTTGAATAGTCGCTTGAGGCTTACCTATGAGCTGAGATGAGCTGAGATCCATGCAATTTATTGTTATTGGAGACGCTTCATATATATGCGAATAGCGCAGAGAGCAAAGAGTAAGCAAGTGGTAGGCAGTTAGGCATAGGTAGTTGTGGAAGTAGAGATGAAACAGAAGCGAGCCGAGTTGGGGAAAAGCGCGAATATTGTCAGCTTGCCGCAGACGGGCAATTACATGCAATCGACAATTTGTGATGGATTACGACCTGAGGTGGCAGAGGTGGAGGGAGATGTAGGGGAAAGTGGCGAGAAATAAATAGGCAATGCGGGGGGGGGGAGATAGAATAAGTAGCGAATACGTGGGGGAAGCGAAATAAACAGCAGCAAATCGACCGGCCGAAGTCGGAGACCTCAGAAAATGGCGTAATCGAGTATAAATGAGGATGACTCCCAGTGGCACATGCCGTCACTTCTCTCCCCTCCCTTCCACTCCTATCTATTCCTTTCCATTCCTTCGTCTTCCCCTTCTCCCCCCACCAATGGTCCGTGACTCTCCCACACAGATCCCTGCCAAGTTCCAGACTATCCACTTCCGTCTGTCTACCTACCGTATCCCCTTACCGACTACCGTATCCCCTTACTAATCTGCGAGTGCCGAATGTCATGTGCAAGTGCCATTATAGCGTAGCATGCGCGATTGCCACTCATGACTCGTTAACGATCTCGGATAATGCTCCAGTGTAGGCGGTGAAAGTGATATACAGAGATACTATTTATAGGCAAGGCAGAGACAGATTTGGGGGTTTCGAGATCGGATAAAGCATGGATTTTGACGGGAACGGAAGTTGAGAGGGAACGAGGAGAGGAAAAGTTGCCTATTTATATCTATCTGTGTGGATAGAGTGACTACACGGAAGGACTGTATAGAGAAGGTGACGTCGATTGACAATGAAGTATTGTTGAAAGACGAAAGAGATGAGCTAAGAAAGAGATGAAATGGACGAGTCTAATCTACGAGTCTAAACTAACGTTGTCCATTCGGATTGGGGCTAATGGTGAGGCGATCGACAGGCAATGCTCATAGACCTGGCAATGCAATAACGTACAGTGGGAGGCGTTAGATACTTTGTAGAACCACTCAACGTATCGCATCTAACCGTATTGCGAACGGTCATAATGTATGACTTACAGATATCCGGAAGCTGCTAGGAATACAGAGAAATACGAGGAATTGAAGGAGGAACTGCAATAGGTAGACACTATCTATCTATCGTCGAGAGGGTAAGTGGTAGATTAGTTAAGGGGGGGGGGTTGAGACCTCTTCAGGTCTTCGATACAAGGAGGAATTACGCACGAGTCTTTCCTCATTGAATACCCCCCTCTTATCAAGATCGTCCCCCGTCTATTTTGCGGTGCGCTAAGCTAAATACGGAATGAATTATCGTGAATGGACGGAAAAGAACTCGAGGGGACGACTCCGGAAATCGCGGTGGTTGAATAGAAGAGACGGCGGGAGACCTACCCGGAAAGACCACTTCCCAGTGCAGACCACACGTGTGAATGAAAGGCCCTGGATAATTAGGGCTGGAGCCGGCTATGAATACAGTACTGCACCTCAAAACACGATAAGCTTGGGTACAGTCTGAGAGCATTCCGTTGAGCGGCCCGAAATAACATGCAATATCGCCGGAGGGTAGAGATGAATACGGTGAGGGAACGCCGAGTTTACTGTAGGAATAACAAGGTGACCCAGTCTGAGGTGACTAAAAGGCTCGTAAAGCGTGCCACATCATTCCGCCCGGTAAAGAATGTGTCTAATAACGAATTGACCACCATTTTTGAATTTTCTCAAGAGTGGCTAAACCGCTCTACACCAAATTTTCAGAGGTGTTAGAATCCATAGAGACGAACTTAAGTTTTTAAATTCATAATTTTTCGTTCACTGCTTCGCTTACAGGATCGGATCCTATGCGCGGAAACCGCTATTCGCTATTAGAACGCTTGGAATGCTGTGGTGCATATTCCAGTGTCCGAGGGCGATTCCACTTATAGGCGGTACAACAACGCAGTGTGTCTACGTAGTAAAAGTTAGAGGAAACTCGTCTAATGCAAGCTGCAGCTGAATCCTCTATTACGCATTTACACCGACTGTCGAGTAGTTCTAGACGCGGACTGATAAGAAGGTTTGCGGGACCAAATGAAATTGGTCGGATGAAGAAAAGAAGTTGTGGCTGAAGTATGGCGACTTGTATAGTCATGCCCGTGACTAAGAGCTATTATTATGGGACTAGGTAGATAATGAGGGAATGTAAATGTCGACACATTGTCAACGAGTATTCATAAGACTCTATAGAAAAAGTTCTACGTGTAATGCTTTCTAATATTTACAAGTCGCTAATCTCTCATATAGGTGTTCCATTTAGTAATACAGTGGAAGCATTTGGAAGAGAAGTTGAGTGCGAGTTATGGGTTGAGCAGGAACATAAGAAGTAGAAGAAAGAAAGAAAGAACACGCACAAATGAACTTCCTGAGAGACGGGTCCTTAGGAAAATGAGATGAACTAGTAAATGGCTTCTTCTTCTCCTACCTTCACTAACTATTCCATAGAGACCTTTGCAAAGTGCACTAGATGATCTTTAAGCTCCGATGATGACAAGCTTACTGTAGCACTGAGTCTAGACTTTAGCCTTAGTCACTGAAATCACGAGAGAAAGCCGATGAGTTGATGGCCGCTAAGTTAGTTTTGCGACAGTCTCAACTTGTTTACAACGGTCGTCATTTCTAAACGAATCGTGAGACATACGTGATTTAGTAGATCTTCTCGTCACGTTGAGAATAAAGCATTGAGTCGCGAAACTTCCAAGCATGCAGAAATTGAAAGAGATGAAATACCGGGAAGAGAAGGGGATAGATAAGTGGATAGTTTGCAGAATGAGATTACACTTAATTACGGGAGGCCTTTTGACCGCTAAGTGTATTAGATATATACCTTGTATCGCCTACTCAAAAGAGATTGGACTAGCAAACAAGCAAGCGAATCAACAACCTTTCAATTCAAGCTTTGGTAGGTAATAACACTTGCATGTACTGGGTATTGGGAATAGCAAAGGAATAATAGAGGAAGTGGGGGTGCAGGGCATGGTATTGGTACAGCGAACAAAGAAGTGAGGAGGTCGCGTTTCCCCAAAACAGGGTCATTAGAGGAAGTCGGACTGAAAAGCGTGGATAGAAGATGATGGAGTATCGGAGAGATCTGCTCAGCTAGAAACCATTACTGTAATGACGAGAGGAGGAAGTTGAGAATGCGCACAGAATGAATGGAAAGCTTGGATCTGGTACCACATCCGAAGGAGAGTACATCATGTTCTCTTTACACTTTACTTACAAGGATGGGGACTTGTTGGACTACGATAGGATAAGATGAGAACTCAAAGTTATTCCGCTTGTGATAACAGTTTTACGCTCATCGTGAAACATAACCGTGAAAGGGATTCTCATGCGGAAGGATGAAATCTGCGAAAATCTGCGTACAGATCATTGACTGACCGTGATCTGTTATGGTCACTAAAATAGGCAAATACCCTTGGGTCTCATTACAATAACCATCGTATTCGGGTACTGTATCGTTGACAGCACACAAAATGACTATAGCTTACCCCCTCGAGAGGGAAAGAGTGAGAGATGGCTTAGTTATTAGGAAGAGAGGGATGAGGAGGGGCGAGACGGGGAAGAGTAGGGGGTGAAGTTGAATGAATGAGCAGATGTATGTAGAGGAGTATCTAGTAGACGCGAATGAGTGAAGGGGAGGAATAATGAAGAGAACATAGGGATGGATGGAGGGGGGAGGGTATACGTTGGAGAGATGGCACCGTCACGCATAGAAGATGCACGCCCTCAGACACTATGCGACTGTTGCACACTAGAGCTCGCGAATCGATACCATTTAATCTAATTAGGCACTTTTTCCAGGGTTATGTTTCACTCCATACGTATTAGGAGATGTTATTCTGACAATGTTGGTAGTGAAACATAACCGGCGAAAATCGGCTATCGGTATCGATTCGCGGGCTCTATTGCACACCCTTTGTTTTCTAGTAAGGGTAATATCGGGAGGGGTGAATCCGTCTACACTGCTTTCCCTCTGTATCTCTCCATTCCTTACCACACACCGATCACACATACAAATCTCTTCCGATTTCACTCACTAAAGTGACATGTGATGTAGCTCCGCAATATGCACCACAATATTGCTGAATTGGACACCGTAGATTGTATTCTAATCGAATACAACACCCCACGCAGTAACAGGCACCTGCAACGCACAATTAGTTGTGTAGTGATGCAAAATACGGCAGATTGCGAACAATGCAAGAGCATGCATAAAATTTTTAAAGTTTGCCATATATTCTTGGAAGATAACCGAACGGAGTCTAATGGTGTTGTTTGTTTGACGCAGAATTGAGGCTTCAGGTCTTCTTTCAAAAGCCCGAAGAGCAGAGAAATCTTGAGTGCCCTCGTGATCCTCTCGACGTTTGGGAATGATAGATAAGTTCGGAAAGATTGATCGTGATCAGAATTCTCCAGAAGGTGCAACGAATGACGCAAGGCCTTGCATAACAAAGGAAAAGAAAAGGGATCCAACGTCGATTGCTGTCTACGTATAAACATTTCGGACGTTGTGTGCGATGAATGGTGTCTGCTATGATATGAGACAACAAGGGAATATAAATAAGGAAGGACGGACATTCCTATAGCATGTCCACCTGCCTATCTGTACTCTTGTTGTCCATGCTCTTTTCAGAATGACTTGTTGAGATACGGAAGTTTTCGAGGATAAATAGGCGATTGGCTGGTTCTGCGATAAATACAATAGTTGAGGGTCCGATGCAACCGGGAAAGCCCTTCGTGAAAGTATCTCTAAAATCATTGTAATCAAAGTAACGGACGTTTATTTATAAGCCTGGATAAGTATTTTCATTCTTTGTCCGTATGTATCCCTAAACATATCGATGGTTTGATCAAAACTCAAGAACAAATATAACGTACGATTTTCCAAAGTAGGAACAAATATTTTTCTCATTACAACCCTGATTGCAATACAATTCCATAATTCCATTACGCTCGTTCTAGGTTGAAGCCGGGATCTGTTCTAAAGACCTCGTTAGGTTTCCAGTTTTTAAGTTTTACACATTTGTCAGGACTACGGTCTTGATGATATATCAGGGGGGAGGGCTTTTATATAGAGAGGAGACTTCAGATATTTCAAATCTTCTTCAAAACCCGCTCAGTCCGACGAGACGATGAATCTTGAGTAGTCTCTTGATCCTCGATTGGAGAGTATACTCTCGCGCGGTTCCCATTCGCTCCTCGACTTGGATCTCCAGTGTTAAAACCTTCGATGCAAAGTGTATACTTGAATTGGAGTGTAGTTTCGCATTTAGTTAAATAGCGAGTTTCCGACCTCCTTGTTGCACATGTTCCGCTATGTAGCTATGTAGGAAGAAGATTCGTTCGCTAACGAATCTTCTTCCTCACGACGTTTTACCAGTCCGTGTTCCGAAATTCCGAATGTCTCTGCGTCTCTCTAATTTCCATGCTCTCTCACCTACACTCTCTTAATTTGCATACGACTCTATTCTACGCAGCAGGACGTAGTGCTTCCTCCACCCAACACTCTCATTTTCAGCTCACCTCTCTGATGCTATTATTATTACAGGTTCCACAGAAGTTGTCCACAAAAACGATTTAATACTTTTGATTGAAATAACAAAGTGTTTCCGTTGATTACGCCATCCAATTGACCCCTTACGTGTTTCAATGGCATGAATTAAAGGGAAGAAGTAACGAAAAAATCATTATTTTAAATGCTTTTCATACTTCGCCTATGAATTCGCATGAGGAGGATGAGTGTAAAGACCAACAAATAAATTTTTTTTTAAATTTGTGATTTTTGATATTCGGGATGGTCAAAATAATATATCGTTCCGATTCCGGCTCTGTTGATAAATACAGTAGCATCGGTTCTGTTAAAAGGCGCGCATTTTGTCCTGGCGCGCTTCGTTCTCACGCTTGCGCGTTTGGTTATTTTCGGTCTCTGTCTCCGGTTTTCCAGTCATCGTGATGTTCACCCTTGATTTTAATGTTTTTGCTTCCTGCATTTCATTGGCATAGCAATTGCTAGCCGTTCCTTGTCAATTTCCTGCACGAACTCGCGAGTGCCTTCTCCAGAACAAACCTTGTTTGCTCTTCCTTTTCCCCGTCCACACACTAATTTAGTTCTTTTACCAAAGTTTGTTTTATGGCCACTTATGAGTGTGTCTGGGCAGGAATCGGGCGCGAATAGGTTGATCATCTTGCTAGGATTCTCGAGCGCATATTTGTTTATTACCTCGCAAGCGTATTTTAGTATTGACTGTTTCCTTTTTGGCTCTAACACGGTTTTTTCCCGCTCTAGTGTCGTGGTTTATTATTGATCTTTGATCTTTGAGGTTCGATCTAAAGAATGCCGTGATCGTCCACTGCGCAGAATGACGGCGCCTATTGAAGTCTGCTGGATTCTACGAAGCTGGCAAGCGCTCGGCCAAGTGAGCAGCTTTTCAATTGAAACCGTGCGTTTGATTCTGAAGGGTGGGGTGGTCTAAAAAGTGAGTTCTGCGCATTTACAGCTAGAGTTGTAGATCATTTGATCATCTTATCTGAGCTTGGTCACTTGTTCATTTGAGGTTCATCGGATGTCCGGGAGGTAGCACACAATCTACCGTACCCTCGAAGGACCGCAATGAGGCCAAAGATGAGGGAGCAATCGGTACGCAGTACATGAAGGGGATGGACTGCCTAGGGTGAAGGTTGGTGACTGTTTTTTGATCTCTTAGCGTTATAATATCTCTTGATCGATCATGAAAAATGCATAATTGCATTCGCAATATATTGCTCAACGAACGCATAAGCTAATTATAATATATTATAAAACTTGACAGTTATACACTTCAATTCATTTACTGTTTAGTCATAATAAGTGCGCGATAATAACAGGGGGGCGGAGGACATGCGGGTCCTGTTGTACCTTTTCATGCCTTTTATTGTCGGTCCTCATAATTAATTTTTCGTTCCACGCATTCTTGATTGGACTTGCTTTATTTAGCGTAAGTACACAGAAAAGTGCAAATAATAATAATAATAATAATAGTAATTTATCGACGGAAGACGGAATCATTACCGTCTGAACGCAAACTTGAATGCGAGGATCGACAGTGCGCTCTGTTCACTACTTACCATTGTATTTTCAGTTAGATATCAATGTTTACTTTGTGCATAAATGACTACATGTGCTTCTTCTGCCTCTTCTAGGTTCTGGCTCATGACTTGGAGAGACATTCTTTATTATTGGCTAGGTCAGGTGCCTCGTTCTCATCGATGTAAATGGGTGAGTAGAGTCGATTGGGATTGTGAGGCGCATAAGGTCTCGTTTGGCCAGCCTCATATGCAAGTGACAGCACTCTTCGGTGTAAATGAAATAAATAAATAAATAAAAATTGCGCACTTAAGATGATATGACTTACAGGACAGGATTTCATGATATGACTAAAGTAAGAGGAAGACCACTTGCGTATGTATGGCCAATTTGGGGAAATTATGATCAGTTAGAGAGCAAGTATGCGTTCGAGGTAAACTCTCGAGGTAAACGAGGTTGTTCCGAGTCACGTCAGTCGGGAGGAGATCGATGCCACCCCAGGATACCTTAAGCTTCCGTTCCTGCCGAGTCCTCATATAGTCGAGTAACTTCTCGTCCTCTTCACATGACTATCCCAGTTCACATTCGTTGCATTGCCACACAGATGGAAAGGGACGGTAGTTGACGTTGTGAGAAAGACAGACATGGCACCCTGCTCTCTTCACACCTAGAACACATTCATGCAGAAAAAACCATCCGAAAGTATGAAACAAACATAAAATAAAAGAACAAAAATATGAAATGGGAAATAGTAGATAGGAATAAAATCTGACAGCACCGACACGATATGGTGAAGATTACTGTAAGTTGGAGCGTCAGCCTTCAGAACTGATGCTACTGTATTTAGCGTACAGTGTAGTACTAAATAAATGATTTTCATGTTTATTTTTTAATTATGAAAATTTTCGTTTTGGTGTTTGAATAGCTTAAAACCATAGGACTCATATGAGTGCAACTTATTTTTGACTACTTGCTCCCTTTAATAGAATCGTAGGAAATTTGAGGTCGGAGAGGTACATCAGCGCGCGTATTTGCATAGACAGTTCGCAATCGTTTGCGCACTTTTTGTCAACTCTCGTGGAACTTGTAATACTCTCTTTGAAGGTACAACACTAACACTCAAGAACGTTCTCCTCTCCATCATCCCAGTTCACTGGTAAAACGCAGATAAAGGTAATCAACTGTTTGTCAGCCGTTCTTTCCAATCATTCTCCAATACCTCCTCCGAGAGCCGGGCCCAGAATTCCCCCCGACTCTGGGGGAATTATGGGCCATGCCCATAATTCCCCCCGAGTGAGGGGGAATGGTGGGCTATGCCCATAACTCCCCCCGCGAGAGCCGGAGTGACATAATTCCCCCTCCGAGAAGGGAGACGCGTCGCGTGTGCCCATAATTCCCCCCGAGTGTGATCCCGGGTGGCAGCAATC
>LS833830.1:44233-54559 GCA_900490955.1 Micoletzkya japonica
CCCCCGTCTTTTCCTGTGGTTGCCTCTTCGCATTCCCCGGAAGAACTCCCCCCGAAAGTGAAGGACCAACTTGTCGCTATATTCGTTTATCGACTATGGCTTCTAGTCCCTTAGGGGAAGGGAGGGAAGAAAGAAGAGGAGTGAGGAGAGGGATTGAGGAAGGGAATGGACAAGAGGGGGGACTAGGGGTGGAGGGACGGCACCGTGTTGTGAGTCGCATCCTCACCTATCTAGGGAGCACCGATTTGAGGGCATGCGTAGCGAACGAAGCATACGTGTAGGTTTGAAAACGCTAACAAGTCTAAAAATGAGATGGAAAAGATAGGTGAATAGGAGCAAGTCTAGATAGCATACAGGAAAGTGAGTAAGAACCCTCTTGCCATCTGCAATACTCACTAAGTCCCCCTCCACTATTATTCCCCTTAGGCAATGTGGTCGTTTCCTCTCCCTCTTTATTCTTCCGATTTCCCTCCGTTCCCTTCACTCTCCCATCAAATGGAGGAAGAGAAGATGAAGCGAGTGCATCGAGTCCATTGGAGGCTCTCTCTCTCGATGAAACCTTTGTATCCCTCCCCTCCCCTCCCTCGCTGTCTTCTATCCAACAAGACTCGGATAACGACGTCACAGTATGTCTCTCTCTCTCTCTCTCTTTGTTTACAGCGTATTCCCTCCTCCTTGCCTTGTAAGGGAGTATTCTCAGTCCCTCGCAATAGGTCTCTCCCCCCCTACCTCAGTCGTATTCACACATCCCGGCACCGGTCGATGGACGTCCCAGAAGGCTCGTTCCTGACTGTCCAGAATCTGCCGTTCCAATCGATCCCTCTTCTTGTCGACTCTTAACAACGACGTCGTCTCTTCTCTCGTCGTCTCTCATCCCTCCACTCTAGATACTACGCAGTCTAGCATACTCAATTATTTACTATACAGGATTCTATGACTCATTCCGTACTGTTCCGCTAACAATAACTATCATGAATACGACGATCACAGCACTCTAGAATGAATGAGTGCTTCACAGACTGCCTTAGCAAGTCTCCCCCTACCCCGTGTCGCCTCTCACGCTACTAACAGTAAATATACTAACAGCACAGCTAAGAGAAACGTAGTATAGTGTCCCAGATGCAAGAATCAATCTCGCCTCTCATACTGCTCTAGCAAACTCACTTGTACTGTGCCTCAGCCTGCATGAATACGAACTCCCACTTGCGGGAGAACATCTTCTGCAGCTTTGCCAGGTTCTCGGCCTCGAAGTCCTCCAGTTCGAGGTGCGCCTTGTTCTGCATCGTCCGCTTGCACAGGTACACCGCTGCAAAGGGCAACTAGAAGACCGCTGTTAGGTAGTCTTCTAGGGCTACTTCAACGTGGACGTCACCTGGGCCTGTTTAAACTCACGGTTTTTAGCTAAGCCGATTTTGTTATCCTGTGGAGAGTCAACCATCAAAAACTTGGATGCCCCACTCGTAAACGCGTCATTCCGTCTCTGCATACTTCAATGCGGCACATCTCGTGGTGCTGTGATGATCTACTTGAATCGGTATACTGATTCAGCGTGCAGGCTGTCCTAACGCCTATCCTTGCTGTATGGCCCTACGATAAGCTTAGGCTGCCTACAACCCTCACACCTTCCGTAACTCGTCTATTCGCCATCTCTTCCCCTTCTCTTCCCTCCTCGCCCCCTCGTAGCTCTCCATCTGATAACCGTGGGAGTAGTCATCTCTCCGTTTCCCCCTTCCCCCTTCCCCCCCCTCCTCTCCCCCTTCCCCCTCGTACCGTAGTCAGTGTTCTCAGGTTCCCAACAGTTGCTCGGCCAGAAGTAGGGGGTCTGGAAGCGGTAGAAGGTCCCGTCGTTCTTCACTGTCAGCACGTGATCGTCGATTTGGAAGAGGTAGCCGTGCGAGGCGATGAGATGAGCGAGATGAAGGGCATCCGCTGAAGGGAATCGGGATTGCAGGGGAACGGGGGCACCATTATCCATCCTCGTATTCAAATTTCCGTTCCGCATGCTTGATAGGACTTGCGCTGTCTAGCATAAATTGCATTGCCAAAAGTAGCAATATGCGCGGTAGACAACGCAAGTCGGACTCATTATAGCCGGAACGCAAATTTGAATGCGAGGATCGACAATATCTGACGATACATGAGATCATACAACACGATCACTGGGATCGCGCAGCGCAGTTCGCACTACTCCACAGCCTCGCTTTCTTGTCGTAAACAGGAATGACTGGGGAGGCTTCTCCCCCCTCCCCCCACAAGAACTAATCATTCAATTCGTACCTAACCGCGTCCCTTCCGCATCGGGTTGCTTCCCGTTGTCCTTCTCTGCCAGATTCTTCATCAACCACAGAATGAGATCCTGACCCGTGAAGACGGAGGGCACCTGAACGGGAATAGGTAAAGATATAATATACGATTTTTAGTTTATCTATCTCAAGGAGAGGGAAATCATCTACAGAAATGTGAGTAATAAGGAATCAGTGGTCAGTGGCCGTGTAGTGCGCGTGTACGGCTCTGGACCATCATCAGCTATATGAGGCTAACTTAACGGTTGGCAGACTCCCTCCAAATCTCAGGATGCTCATAAATAGTCGCCGTGAACTTTACGCTGCACGAGTTTGTAGTGCTTCAGCTCGAATTGAAGTCGTTGTCCGAGAGTGGAATGAACGAGTGTCTATGCGTGCTGTCTACACCAAACCCTTCCGACTCACGCGCGACACGCACTTTGCGCCACGTTGCCGCGCACTCTATCACGCAGCGAAGCAAGCGCATATTGCAGTGGACGAGACTGCATAGTTGAGGGGATACGAGGAGCAGGAGAGGACTATGTGCTACATAGATGGCTGCATGGCAGCGAAAAGTGCAGATATAGGGCATCGAAAGAGCGAGAACGAATGAAGAGTCAGATAGCAGATTGTGTACATTTTCACTCATATAGTATAAGAAAGAATGCAGGACTGAAATAACTCTAACGCTCTTGTTGAGCTCTAGGACGATGTTTTATGGTGCTAAAGTCTTGTATTCTCGCAGATTACACGAAACCAAAGATATATTGAAATAAAAGATACGTCAGTAGGTTATTTCGAAAGTGAGAGAATTATACGCATTTGGAAGCTAGACCATTTTATTGTGCTATTCTCTTTCTCAACGAACCTTGGACAGGAAGCTCTTGACAGTCTTGATGGGCACTCCATTCTCCGGATCCAGCATCTGCCTCACCTGCAAAGGGAAGGGTGTACACACAATTTGAAAGGGTTATGAGTTATAGCCATAGGTATTCTAGGTGAGTTGATACTACTGTAACATTAGAACCGTCCAAAGGTATGAACGTTCTACACGTTTTTTGGTGCCAGAAAATTGTGCACAGATACCAAGCACAACCTTCCACCATCCCCGATCATACTACCCGTTTTCCAACATAACGTGTAGCAATAAAGATGAAGATGAAAGCAACGGGAATGAAGACGTGGTGAGATAGGCTTATAGTAAGCAACTGCACTCACCATATTCTCCATCTTATGGTACACGATGTGATTCGGATGAACCATTCGTTCTTGGTCGTTGGCGTTTACTCTGCAATCGTAAGTGTATTCCATGACTGTTAGTCAATCTTTGGGCAACCCGTGAACTGCTTTCTTAGTGAAAGCTAGGAAGCATTCGTCGGTTTTCATATTCAAAAGGAAATCTTCACTCTCTAGATATCTGAGCTACCTTAACCGTGGAATGGCCATGTGTGTCCGAGTCCCTGGATGGTATCAGAGGGGGGAGGGAGTCGAGAGAGAGAGAGAGAGAGACTCTCCAGAGAAGACGGTCCCCCTCACTCCACGAGAGACGAATCCTCCACGGGGGCTGTGCGTCCCTCACAAGCACATCGAACACTCCTGAGAGGGAGGGAATGAAGAGAGAGAAGGGAAAGGACGAATCGATGGGCAATGAAGAGGGAGGAGCAGCTACGGGCTGGGTAGCACTCCTAGTTAGCAAGAGAACTAGAGTTGACAACTGCTCTGTACTGTGAGAACCGACTCAGAAAGGGCACTATTTACAAGAGACATTGAGGAATGAAGAGACGCGAGACAAAAAAGCATGCAAAGCGGGCAATTTATGTTTTGCCAACTCTAAGGAGGAATGAGAGAAGAAGAATATGTACGCACGAGGTGGGACTTTCCAGTCTACTACAATAGAATAGCCATTGAATGGCGAAAGATAGGAGCATGCAGATGGGAGAGTGTGCAGAACAAGACCAATTGGAGTAGTGGAAGACTGGCGAAACGATTTATGGAAATAGAAGAGCCGAGAGGAGGTTCAGAGAGTTCTGGAAATCGATTATGTTTCAGGGAAGCCGTGCATCGAAAGTGGTCACTAGTAAACGATATCGGAAGGATTGAGTCATTTGCATAAGTGAACCAACGACGAACAGAGGACGGTAGCAGGAAAGGATAGTGGTGAACTTTGAGGAGGGAGAGATGGGGGAGAGAAAGAGAGGGTTCACACACTATTCGATAGAAAATGTCTCTGTGGTGTCTTACTCGAAGAGGAAAAGAAGAAGAAGACTATACGACGACACGTTATGGACAGACGAGGAGGGAATATAGGGGAGAGAGTAGGGGGAAGAGGGAGAAAGAGAGGGAGAGGGGAAAAAGAAGTTGATATATGCACGATGTTCGGAGGGAGGGACAGAGTGAGGGAGATGCTGTGATGGAATAGAGAAGAGGGGGAAGAGAGAGAGACAGAAGGGGAGAGGGAAGGGGAGAGACGGGAGTATGAATAGAGATGAAGTCAACTCTAATTGAAGAGTGGAAGAGGACGAAGAGAGAGAGAAAGGGGGTCTATGACGTCACGGGGGGTGGGGGACACTCAACGACTTTTGTGCACTACTACTGCGTACGAGGAGAGGTTACGAGCGAATGAGACTAGACTCGAGTCTTGCGAGGTATCATTGACGTTAAAGTTCCGTCAGTAAACGCGTTTCTACTATTGTCTGGAACTCTCTTCACGGCGCCTCGCTCTCTCGTCGTAAATAGGAATGATGGCTACTGACGGAACAATTTCCACAATACGGGAGGTGTCATTGATCGGGAGGGGGACACTGTGTACAGAGAGAGATAAGGGAAGCATATCGGAAGACCACCTAGAGAGAAAAAGAAGGAGGGGATGGGGACAATGCTGGACAATTACGGGGTAGGGAAAGGTGTGGGGCATTAAGGATACTTACTAAGGAGTTTACTAGGAACCTTACTAAGGGCCCTTAGTAAAAATCCTTATTAATGACCCTTATTAGAGGTCCTAAGTAAGATACCTACTAAGGATCCTTACTACGGATTTTACAGGAACCTTACTAAGCACCCTTAGTAAGGATTCGGATTCTTACTAAGGATACATACTAAGGATACTTGCTAAAGATACTTATAAAGGATCTTGACAGGACAATCGATGTTAGACAGCTCGAAGAGGAGAAGTGACAAATATACACTAGGGACTGGCGAAGAAAAAGAGGAAAAGAGGAAGATTCATCATTCCTCTCTTACTCTCTATGATAATACGTCTTTTAGGGAAGGAGAGGAGAGAAGATGAGAGGGAGAGTGGAGAAAAAGAGGGAAGGGAAGGGAAGAGGGAGACGGAGAGGAGGGAAAGAAGGGAAAGAGGACTGAGGGGGGAGATGAGGATTATGTTGGACACACCGAGAGTATATACCGCTAAGGGGGAGGGGGAGAGTTGAGAGGGAGTGGGGAGGGAGAGGCAACTGAGAGGGTGTTGCGAGGGAGTTGAGAAGAGGAAGAGAGGAACGGGAGGGAGAGAATAGATTGATCGTGAGATGGAGGCTACTTTGTGTGGGAGACGGTCACAACACGGTAGGAGAGCGAGAGACAAGGGAGAATGAAGAGAGAGCAGAGAAAGAGAGACAGAGGAAGATGGATATTTATCGAATGTGATCGGGTACGGAAGAATCGCAGGCAGCATATAGAAAGGGCACACAACATGCATTGATGGTTACATCATATTTATTAAGCGAAAGAATTATTACTCAAAAATAACGGAAGAAAAGCACGAAAAATGCGCGAAAAGTATGGCCGAGTGAAGAGGAACGGAATGGAAGAGAATAATTGGAAGAGGAGAGGAGACGAGAGAGAGGGTATACTGTAGACAAACAATCGAGATAAGCGACGACTCCCGAGGGGAATGGGTCAGGGAGTACCGTACCCTCCCGACGACCGTACTCCCCCTACCGTACTCCCCTACCATATTCCCCACCATCCCTCGAAACCCGACCGACATCGATTGTCGTCGTGCAGCCATAGCCCTATTGATCGTCCTGTCTCTGGAGGCAGGCCGTGACGCGACCGCGACGCGTCCCCCTCAGGCTTCCCCCTGAGGCGTCGAGAGAGAGGCCTTCCTCTTCCTCTCTCACATCGGTCTGGAAGGGGCAAGAGTGCCCGACGGCTAGAGTGGAGAGGGGAGGGCAGAGACGACGGTTAGAGTGGGTAGTGGAAGGGGGGAGAGGGCAGAGACGCAGAGGAACTGAGGGGACACGATGCTATACACTGAATATGTTCGAGTAGCAGACATCATGACAGCCTTCCCAACGGCTTAGTCCGTCCTTAAGGTAAGTGCTTAAGGTTCCCTTAGTCTAAGGTCTTCCCTAACCTTATCTCCTATGGATAAGCGTCGCTTTCGCCTAGCGATCAACCGGATATCGGGTCGGCCGAACTTTTTAGCCATTACGTTCAATAGAAACATGCCAAGCTGCGGCCCGTGCTTAGGGCTTTTTAGGAGAAGCTTAAGATGGGGGCTTTCCTAGAAGAGAGTTGTCGAGCAGATAGAGGCTAGGCTGTCGTTGTGATGCGGCTGATCAAAGGTCGTGCTTCTCCTGACAGCGGAACATTCAGCCTCGCCTCCCCTTCACCGCATAAGAAATCCCCCGATCGATCTCCTCCCTCTCCTCTTTCGACGTTGCTTCTTCTTCTTCTTCTTCTTCTTCGCTTTCCATCCAAAACGATTATTCAGCCCACGACGGACGACGTGAGCTTTTACTTTGTTCTTTTCTGTATGTTCTATTTTTATAGTTACAAAATTTTTCACAACTCGAAGGTTTTCATGAAATGTAGACGGTAATGCTACTAGAATCCGCCCGATAACCATTCCCATTGTATTTCCTCTTCTCTAGTCGCTATCAATAGCTTCTTCTATCAGTAAACAGAATCGCTGACCTCAGCCACTACAGTTGCTGCCATCTCCATGCACTAGCCATGATCAGATTCGTGATAGCGATATTATCAAGATGGTAGCCTGCTTGAGCCTGTAGGATAGGCGCTTTGATAATCAGGTAGTCTAAACTCGCGTGATTGTAGTACACTCTGCCGCCTGATGAACGATCGAGTGATCCGCTATATGAGATTATAATCCAGAAAGATACAATCAAGTTCTTTTGATATGCATTCATAACCGCGAAAAGCAACGAAGAATACTGTTCAAGATCTAAGACTCGCTTTTATGTGTCTAGAACAGTCCAGACTGCCACAAGAGGCGTACACAGCAAAACGATGAACTGTTGACAGTTGATCCCCGGGTCTCCGTGTTTAGCAGTGTGTTATCGGCTGTGGCCTGCCATAGTCGCCTCTCTCTTCACCTCCCCCTTCTCTCCCTTTTACCTCCCTCCCTTTCCCTCCGATAAGCACTCCCTCAGAGTCACCTCCATGTCTCCCCTTGTCTGCCCTCTAACTTCTCTTTTCCCTCTCTCCCATCGCTATCTCGTTGGTTTCGCTACCGATCAACTCTTCTAATTGCTTCTCTGTCTTCTCATCAACACGAAAACTTCCCGTTTTCCTCTGATTCACATTCCATTCTTCTCTTCGATCCTTGAACTTTTGAGCTATGAAACACATCGATTTGGTTATGTTTCATGTTTTTTTCTTTAAACGGCAAGCCCTTTCAGAGATTCATAAAGCATAATAATCTTAATAAAGCGTAATAATCAAAATAATCTGCTTCATAATCTTGAGAACAAACTTTTTTCAGTCTACATCCCGGGTGGAGGAGACGAGAAGAATAGCGGAGGAGATGTCTATGAAATTCCTCTCCGGTCTCCAGGTTTGGTTATGTTTCAAGACCTACATAAATAGGACTTGCGTTAAACATTATCCAATTCCTACGTGTAATCTCAGCCATTAACTAATACCAAGGACTGACTCGGATCCTGACTTATGAGCTTAGAGAGTCCTTCCCAAGCCGTAAGGTCTAAGTCTATCTACGTAGGCAAACCTAGAGGCTAAGCAAATGGTTATCGTTCTGAATCATATAGTCAGTCATCGTCTTATCTGCCCTCTCTGTCACACAGCATTTCACAACAGCCGCTAGCCAAACTATACACAATTGTTGCCTTATCTATGCTAGTTTACCAACTATCCTAGTGCCCATAGTGCAGTCCATCAACACCCACTTCCTCGATTCCCTTCCCTTTTCCCTCCCGAATCTGCAACCTTTGAACCCGTTCTATCGGCTTATTCCCCGATTCGTTCCCGTAATCTCTGCGTATCATTTCCACCTTCGCTGCTCCTCTTATCACTGAGAAACAGTCAGTGAATAACAACTATTAGGCGTGCTTGAGGTCACGGATCCCCTACAGGAACCTGTCAACACTTTCTGCCCATCTCCGCTTGATTACCGTAATCTACCGTATCTCATGACTTTAGAGAATATCCTAAGACCAAATCATGCACAGCGCTTTCACGTCTGCGTCTCCTAATTCTTCACCCAGTCTCCGTTCATTCTTGCACTTTGCAAACTAAGTCATTGGTCATCTGCCGAGCTCTTTTCTCCACTGCAAACCATAGATTTGTCCCAATATTGTCGGAGAAGTTCGGGGGTATCGTTGATATGAGTGATATTTATCTCAGTACTCGAAGCTGGCTCCTTGCGTTCTAGTCTCAGTAGAACTCTTCGGTCACCCACCCAATGTTTGTATTGAGAGAGAGACACCCGGATCAATGCCAGACACTCCTACACCAACTGCTTCAACTTTTAGAGAAGAGTTGAGTCTGTCCAGGCAGCGGACGAGAGACTGTGCGGATCGGAGAGAGTTCAGACTAGAGAGCGACGAGAGAGTATGGGTGAGGAGAGAGTGCAGAGATGGAAAGCAGTAAGTGTGTGATATCTGGGAGAACGAAGACCTTTCTCTGACTCTCTCGTTTCCGCACGCTCTCTCGTCGCTCTCTGCCCGTTCCTCTCCCTTTCGTGCACTTTCTCGCAGATCGTTCGAGTTCGAGAAAAGAAACGAACATTTGACGAGTTTTGATGGGAAGAAGAGGAGGTGATCGTGAGAGATAATGAGGGTCTGAAGGAGAATGAATGAGGGGAGGAATGGACTGGCTAGTCTTTTGGGAGATTGAGTTACACTGAAAGCATAGAGTATGCCTTGACATCATAAAACGCCTGACACATTTAAAAATAAAGCTGATTAGAGCAATTCATTAGTATCGCCAAGATATTATTGGAGGAAGACAGCTGCACATTTCTTTCCGCTAACCCCCGTAAAACTCTAGCCGGAGCCGGCTTTTAGCCTAAGCTGGCATTTTGCCAAGAGAGTTTCACTGTATTTAGCGGAGTGCGCTGCAAAGATTTCTCAACGTTCCTTTTCCTCCAATAATATTCATACACCGCCTTTGTAACAAACGTTGCAGAGCATTACAATATTCACATATTTTATCACAGATTCCTTTTCAAAATAAACAGCAAAAATTTAAATAAATACTGGCTATTACCTAATTTATCTATACAAATACTGGCTAGCCATAGGCTCCCTATCGATAGGGCGTGATAGATATAGTTAGCGAAGAAGCCGTGCTCTACTAGAGTACCCTGGACTGAAGCTGGACGGCTCCTCTCTTATCTTTAGTCCCCCTTCCCTGCAATCTCCCCTTCTCTCTCTTCCCACCCTCCATACCTTCCCCTTCAGGACCTTCTGGGAATGTACGATCCAGCTGGGTCGCCTCTCAACAACCCACAAGGAACACCCGGTATGTACTCATAAGCGAAATTGCCCCGTCATAGCCCTAGGGCACCATAGGGGGGTATTGTTTTTTTAAACCAGGCGTAAATTGAAAATCACTTCAGCAGGCAGGGGCAAAAATAGTACCCTGCCGCCGTACCAAACCATCTCGATAGGCACCCACGTCCGTGCCTATTCCCCCCATTTATAACGGGGATAAGGACTCACCTGCCCATGATCTACCTCCCCTTCGAGGAGAATGCAACACTTTCATAAGCACCGACCGAGATTGCATTGGGAACAGAAAGGAATGGGGGGAAGGAGATAGGAACTGCCCCCCTCCCAGT
>LS837298.1:13542-56285 GCA_900490955.1 Micoletzkya japonica
CGACTAACACGGACAGAAAAGGAGTGATAACGGACATTGAGTTTTGTGAATTCCTTGTGAATTGAGAAGTGTGTGGAACGAGAACGGGACGGACGGAAAGAAAAGAATTGAGCTCTGACGAGAGATGACTCGCCATGCATGATTTGGTGCGCAAGAACTAAATCGCTGATGACTCTCCTCTCCGATAACCTCTGCAGGCTAAGGCAAGTTAAGCGCTGTGAATAGGGGTGAAGAGTTTGAGGATAGGAAGGGGAGGGGTAGCAACGATAAAAAACTACACGGGTGAAAATTGATTGGACTCTCTCTAGTTTATGGCTATCCTTAATATAGTGAGGGTTCCAGAAGTGTGATCCAAATTCTAGGTGGGGAAGCACATATGGACGATAGCACTTGATCAGCAAATCAGGAACATTAACTGTGACCGCTCTAAGTAGGGTAAAGAGGGCGGAAAGGGCTTTCTGGACTCTATCATCAATGGAGGCAGAGGAACGGAGGCTAGACAACAATTGAAAACCTGGATAACGTTGTTGGGAAACAAGAGTGAGGGGAATACTATTGATAAAAAGCGATGGGGAAAGGGAAGGGAGGCCTAGATGGACGTGGGTGCGTTTGGAGGGGGATAGGGATAGTTGGTTGGATTGAGTCCACTGGAAGAGAGCGTCTAGCATAGATTGAAAGAGAGAGTGAGAGGAGGCGGCAGAGTTCTTATCGTATGCTATGTATACTTTGGTTTCATCTGCGTATTCTTGGATGGAGACAGAGGGGAAAGTGCGAATGAGGCGAGAGAGGTCGGCGGTGTAGAGAACAAAGAGAAAGCTATATAGCTAAAGAGATAAAATTGAATGATAAGGCAAGAAACTATACGAATAATAAGCATACAGAGTAGTGGAGTGTTTTTTTTCTAATTTGGGAAAAATAAAGTTAATATACGTTGGATCCAATCGTGCCGATAGCCACGCCGACAAAGCCCGACGCGACAGTAATTGCGCCGAAGACAAACGAGATCCTCAAGATTCTCGCTCAGTTTTGCTTTATTTTTACCTCCCGTTTCTATGTAAATGCACACATATCTGCTTATCTACCTTCCTAGACTATGCGAAACGTCATCAAAACGTTGCTCAACACAGTCCAAGCGCTCTCGAAATACTAAATGGCCTATTATTGACGAAAAAGTTCCGTCAGTAACCTCCTTCCTACTTTGTCTGCGCGCTCTTCATACTCTTTCGCTCTCTCCTCGGAAATAGGACCGTGACAATTGGCGGTACACATTTTCCCCAATCATAAGCTTGTACTTTGTACTTTTCCTTGTACATTGTACTTTGTCTTGTACTTTGTACTTTACTTTGCCTTGCGCTTTGTACTTTGCGGCGTACTTTGTCGCCTCGCCGGCGGGAAGGTCGGCCGTCGTGCTGCAGCCCTGCCTTTGGGCCTCGGCATACTTCATCGCGGGTGGCACCCACCAGCCCAGCGTACCTCAAGCAAATCATAAACATCGTGAAAAAAATTGCATTTTCCAAGAAAAGCGGAGGGAAAGTAGGTGCAACACGTTGACCTACCGTGCAAGGACATCGAAAGAATAGTCTAGAAGAACGTATAAATCATGATTCCGCCGCTACGGTATTCAGCGAATTTTTACATGCTTTTGAAACGATGGCATTTCATCCCAAGGCAAGATGTCTGGAAAATGGATGGCTTTTGGAACCAGTACCACCTCCAAGGGTTTCGCATGGTACACACAAGAAGTTGATTAGATCACTCTGTTAGGCACCGGAATCGGCGCTACAAACGGAACGATTATATAATATAATATTTGTTTCCTCTCTAAATACCAATACCAAAGAGCAGGAGAACCGCTCACCGACCACGAAGACGACAGCTGTGTACGCGAGTGTTGATGTGACGAAGGTCGTGCTGCAATTGTATTACTCGTTGTTTGAGTATCTCACAATGTTCTAAATGTTAAGCGAACGAGTCAAAATGTTGAGGATACAGTATTTTCCGTGCGAGAGTTCCTACCGAAATCAGGCGCATTTTTCGGCATCTCGTTCGCTTAACATTTGCACTGTTGTCAGAACATTGTGATCTTATAGGCTTTGAAAGCCACACCATTTAATCACATTACGAGACCGAGAGGGTGATGAGGAGGACGGAAAAATGAAGAGAGTCAGACCATAAATACGCTAATCGCGCTTGGTTTTCAAACCCTAGTATCGTATATACGCTCAAAAAAATGTAAGGCTTTGGCACATTTCCCGATGCATTTCCATTTTCATTCTCATTTTATGGCATGAGTCCGAAATGTCTTACTTCGATGCGAGCCGCTTTAGGTCGTCCCAGTAGTGCTTTTCCTTGCCAATTGCGGCCGTATCGTCGACCTGAAGATCAACCTTCAATCCTTCAAAATATACATTTACGTTGCGGTATCAATTTTTTTCCCTATTTCAAGAGAACGTGAAAACATATTTTCATATTGCGCTTTGCTCTTTGCTCTTTGCTTACAGTGACAAACATGAATATAGTGGAATAAACCGACCGTCAGTTTCTTTCGTTCCAAAATGAGTCTAATTCTCTCCCTTTTGTGCACTCTCTCGCCTTATATTCGGAATGATTTTCTGACGGATCTTTTTAATCCACTATGCTTTTCCTTGCCATGGTTGAGGAAAATGTTCCGTCTCATTCCTACTTCAGACGAAAGAGCGAAGCGGTATGAAGAGACTGCAGACAAAGCAGGAATGAGTCGACGGACGGAACCTTTTTCGTCAATAATACCTCCATCTGTCCACGGGGACAATCGTGCACAAACGCCATGAGCAGGACGAGTGAGATGATTCCTTAGAAGTGGAAATTCAAATTCAAATTTCCCGCCAACCAACCGAGAACGGGCGTCACGCGGATGCCCCATTCCCAGGAGCCGGTCGCGCCGGCGACCGATGATCCCACGATGTAGCCCAGGCCGCTAGAAATAGCCGAGATTTAGGTATTCAATAATAATAAATGTATGCAATAATATGAATAATAACTGCAAAGAAATAAGTATTATTGACGATTGTCTGTTACTAGAGGAAATATGTTATGTCATTTTGAGAGTCCAAACTAGTCCGAACCTGCCGACGGGTATCGCAAAGTAGAAGACCATGAACATGCGCGATCGCTGGGTTCCGTGGAACATGTCGGCGATGAGGGAGGGCGATATCACGGCATACGAGGCCTCGCCCACGCCCACCACCCCCCGTAGCAGGCAGAAGGCCCAGAAGTGCTGCAAATTATTATCCTTTTCTTTAATTTACTTATTATTTTTATTCACTTCTTTGTTTTGTTCATATATTTTTGTTTATTCAGAGTGTTGCTGCTTTTGAATCAGAAATGACGAAATAATGAAAAAATGCATAAAAAATTGTCAGATATGATTCTTAGACGAGAATAAAGAACGCAGTAGGATTGGGCCTTGGCTGGGAAACGATTTTTACGATATCTTGTACTAAGAGAGTAGACATTTTTGCGCACTCTGGTTTTGGTTTTTATATCATTTAGGCGATAAACTTTCATATGAAAGCCAATAATCTATCTTTTTTGGCTTCTATGTCCCTTTACTTACAAATACAAATATTACATTTGAGGGAACGAAGGTGGACGCGATCACCGCCACGATCCACAGCGCCACGCCGACGGCCATGACGCACTTTCGGTTGTGCCTGGAATAGAGATCAAAGATCACTTTGAGAGTTCAAAGATAACAGATGATCGGACACTACCGATCGCCCAGGTAGCCGCAGGCGGGCGAGAAGGCAAGCATGGCGACCGTGAAGACGGACTGGAGCAGGCCGGCCTTGAAATGCCATAACGATATCGGCTAACGGCCTCGATATAGGCTTTTCTCTCTCTTCATTCTTTGTTGCCGGTGCGCTAGGGTTTGAAAACCAAGCGCGATTTGCGTATTTATCGTCTGACTCTCCTCGTTCTTCCATGATCCTGATCCCTCTCTCGAGCTCGTAATGCGATCAAAAGGCTTGCTTTTCAAACCCTACGGTGCACCGGTAAGCGGTTTATTTCGCTGGTTAACGGCGGACAATTCTAGGCTGGCATGACGGGGGAAAGCGAGGGAGAGCGACTAGAAGAAGTACATAGAGCACGCGGATCCGAACCATTTAAGGCAGAAGCGAGTTAACTATTATTGACGGAAAAGCTCCGTCAGTAAGCTCATTCCTACTTTGCCTGGACCCTCTTCATGCCGCTTCCACAGCATTCCAAGCGTTCGATTAGCGAATGGCGGATTCCTCTCTGTGATCTATCAACGGTGATCTACACTGCGGTCAAAACAATTAACCAAAATTCACCACTTTAAAAACGTAAGCGCCTTCCGATCTGTCAAAAGAGCTGCCAAAATTTGGTGAAGATTCATTCAGCCATAATGGAGCAAATTCAGAATTAGTTGCCAATTCGCTATTAGACACTTCCCCCTTTCGGTCGGAACGCTGTGCTTCGCTCTCTCGTCGGAAGTAGGAATGAGATGCCTGACGGAACATTTTCTCGTCAACCATACCTGCGCATCATTGATGTCGTAGTAGTCCTGAATCTGCGTCAGGACGCCTGCAAATACCGTACTAAGAGAATTATCATTTTCAGAATCTATAATACAACCCTAGAATGGCCATACGCGGACGGTGCCAACTTTGCCAGTAGGAATGAGATGACTGACGGAACTTTTTTCTCTACGATAGTATGTAGTCGTTTAAAATCGGTTCCTTTTGATGTTTATGCTTCACACATCATTCAACGAAACGTATCGCTGAAAAGTAACCGATTCTAAGCCTCTCGACACAGTGTTCTGACAACAGTGAAAATGCTAAGCGAACGAGATGCCGAAAAATAACCCTGATTTCGGTAGGAACTCTCGCACGGAAAACACCGTATCGTAAGCATTTTGGCTCGTTCGCTTAATATTTAGAACACTGTGTCGACCATAGATACCCTAGACCGGACCAGCTATCGTGTAGCGGTCCATGTAGTTGAGCAGGTTGACCAGGACCAAAACGCTGAAGGTCCCGTAATCACGGCATGTCCGCGGCTGGCGAGCCTCGTGCGACGCGAAACGCCTGATAAAATAACTTTTTTTTGAATTATTTATATTAATATATATTTAATTATAGAAGAATAATAATAGATTTTTCTATTTGAGAAATCAGTAGCTTGAGAAAAGTGTCCCGTCAGTTGCCTTCAGTGCCGTTTCGGACGAGAAAGCGAAGCGGGATGAAGAGTAGTGGAGTGCGACATCCCAATACACAAGCGCTTGTATTCCCCCCACAGCATTCCTCCCGGTAAAGAATGTGTCTAATAACGAATTGACCACCATTTTCAAATTTTCTCAAGAGTGGCTAAACCGTTCTAAACCAAATTTTCGGAGGTGTTAGAATTCATATAGACGAACTTAAGTCTTTAAATTCATAATTTTTCGTTCACTGGTTCGCTTACAGGATCGGATCCTATGCGCGGAAACCGCTATTCGCTATTAGAACGCTTGGAATGCTGTGCCCCGCCCACTGCCAATCCGCTACCCAAGCCGGTAAACGCGCTTTTTTGCTGCCAGCTGCTTGAGTTCTGCATGGGGTGGGCAGGCGAAGGTGTGTATATTTATAAGGTAAGGGAGTGAGGGCACTATGTTCTGAAGAAATGCAAATTGTTCGAAGAGCGAGCGTGCGTCCGACATTCGAATACGATACGGCTAAAATCCATCGCGAACTGGCAGCAGCTGAGAATGAAGACAAAAAGAATGCAAATCTTCATACAAAAATAACTCTCTACTAAACTAAAAGTGGTGTGGTACACTGTAGCTTTTGTATAATTAGGTAAACCTCGTTCGCTCTCCGAACATTCAGAACACCGTGGACAGTCTATTCACCCAGTGGCTATGGAGAAAGGGAGAGGAGAAGAAGGAATGAGAGGGGGTATCTATTCCCTTCAACCCAAGCCCCATACAAGAACACGAGCAGATCCCAAGCAGCGCGTCTCAACACAAGGAAAAGGTTGTAAGGGGAAGAGGCGTGGAAACATGGGCAATCGCTTGTATCTTGGGCTTTGGTTGTCGCACACTATTGCAGACAGAGTAGGACTGGCGTTTACTGACGGAACATTTTCGTCAATAAAAGCGGCACCTCGCACTGCTCTCCGTCCTCTCCGACGATTCGCCATCCTTATGTTGTGTCGATTTCTCGGAAATCAACGTGCCCGCACATTCTCAAACATTCATATAAATTATTTACTAACGCAACTTATCTAGGATTATTCAGTCTGGTTGATTGCTCAACTAACTCAAAAATTAGAAATGCAAGAAATATGTGCTATTGCCAAAGTTAATTTAATTCTCGAAAATGATGTCTTCATTCCCCTATAGTCTTGAAAATCGGAAAAAATCGCGATTCCGCCGCTACCGTCCGCACTTTTCAAAGTGCGAATGTTTCGCACTTTGAAAAGCTACCATTCCGACAAGATATCAGAAACGTGAAAATAGCTTTTTGAGATCAGAACCGCCTAGAGTTTCGCAGTTTCGCGTTTTTGTTCAGCAGTTTCGCACTTCTAGTGTGCACCATGCACGTTGATTTCACCGCTTTGAACGGACCGGAATCGCGCTACAAACGGAACAATTAAATGTATTTAATTGTTCCGTTTGTAATTTTTTGTAATTTGTTTGCAATTGTTCCGTTTGTTTAACCATTTCGTTTACTATATGTATATACACACCTAGTTGATCTTCTCCCACGCTTTGGTAGTCCTTTACGGTCTGCAATTGTAATCTCTTAGGCTGAAAATGGGAATATTTGATTTTAGATGAAAATAAACAACTAAAACGGGGCTTGCGTTTGAGAAAAGTCAACGATTATTCAAAGATTCAAGGAGCCGGACCACGAGTTTTTAGCCATATTTGCGCTTTACGTCATTTAGTAGATTAATCGCCCTGATCGGGTATTCCGAATTTTATGCGATTTCATGCACTCTCTGCGGAGTACTCAGCTGAAGGTGCAAAGAGCAACGCGCTTTTCACAAGATCGGATACAATATCAGGGTAGCCCACTAATTCAAATCCTACCGTACTTTCTTTCGATTAAAGTTCCAAATATGCAGCTCAAAGTCTCACGTTTGAGCACATGGAGCGGGACGAGAGGAGGGGGCCGCCACCCTCTAGCAGTACAGAGGAACGAATGAAATAGAGTTCCGCTAAACGCTCGCTGAAACAAGCTGATTAACTTTGAATAAAACCTCAATGTAACCAATAACACTTTTGCCCTCGCGACTCTCCAATCACTTGAATCGAATACAATGTCATTGGGGGTCGACCCCGGGGTCTCCTCTCCAAAGCAACGTCATTCGCTCTCTCTCCGGCAAAAATGACGGCGATAATGAATGAAAGAGGCATGCATCCCCTCCTTTATCCACATTTGGATAAAATTTAATTGGATCAATGAGTGGATTGATGTTTTCTTTCAAAGAAACATTGCATTGATATTTGAATGCAATCTCCTCGTTTCTTTGGAGAGAGGGCATATCATTTTTATTTCTTTCCGAGTCGATAGCGGTTCTCTAGAATGAAACAATGAGGCAGAGGGGAGGGAATGGAGGAGGGGAAGGAATAGTTATAGATCTAGATAGCTATATAACCAGGTTAGCGTTGTGCGAAAAAAAGTTTCCTGGCTCCTTGCGAACCATTGGCTTCAATTCAGCACGGAACATAATCATAAAAAAGACCCGAATCAATTGCTTCCTTCCATATCTTTTTTTTGCCTATAACCACTGACCCACGTTTGAACGCGTCAAGTCTAGATCAACTCCTAGACTCTTGTTGTTTGCCGCACGCTTACTCACACTTTTTACGTCCCTCTCACAATCTCTCCTCCTTCTCTTCCCCCTCCCTCTTCCCTCTCAACTGTTGCCATTTCTTCCCTCGTTCTCTTTCACGGTCTCTCCCTCTACCTCACCCCTTCTGTTCTCTCTTTATTCCTCTCTAGCAACCTTCCCCTCGCTTCCCAAGAGACGCACACAACGCGTTTCGCCCTGTTTCGTGACTAGCCCTCCCCCTATATAAGAAGGGGAAACCCATAGTTTTCCTCGTTTCCGCATAGTCTTACATTCATAGCGTTCTTGCTTCCAACTAACTTAGGGAAGAAAGTTCGCAAAGCCTTCTTCTAAACGGGTTCGTGCAACATTCAAACACTCACACAGACATACACACTCTGTGCGTCCGTCTGTCTGCGTGTTCTTTCGCTCTCCGTCTCTTCCTTCCCCTCCTTTCGCCGGTCACACATCTGTTTTCGCTGTCTGTTTTTTGATGTTAGGGATTTACGAAGGTGCGGGAACTAGTTTTCTATGAATATGGAAATACGGTTATTTTTGAAACGATATGCTGTATTGATGACGAGCATCGATCAAATTCTGCTCTATTAACTGTGCAAGCACACCTGTGATTCATGCATTGAAAAGAGTTCGTGACGAGTTTGAATCGCTTCGTTTGGTATTGTGAACCTCAAAGCTTATTTTAAATGAAAATTAAAAATGGTACCTTGCAGGTTGGCATCAATGGCTCGAGCGACCTCTCAGGGAGCGGCAAAGCCGGGAAGAATGGGCAAGCGGAAGGCGAAGCTTGGTCCGTTTTTTGGTGTTTGCTCCTTTTTCATTGTTTTTCTGTTGTTTCATTGTGATCCCACATCGTAGCGGTTTTGTCATTTGCAGGCATGAGCATTCTCAAGAAGAAGGCTGTCCCGAAGACGTTGGATGAGACAGGTAGGCCCACAGTGTTCTGACAACAGCGAAAATGTTAAACGAACGAGATGCGGAAAAATAACCCATGATTTCGGTAGGAACTCTCTCACGGAAAACACCGTATCCTAAGCATTTTCGCTCGTTCGCTTAACATTTAGAACACTGTGGGCCATACGATAGCTAATATGGCCCTATCAGCAGTTGATTTATGCGTTTGTTATAGTGGAATAAACCGACCCGTCAGTTTCTTCCGTTCCAAAATGAGTCTGAGTCAAATGAGTCAAAATGAGTCAAAATGACTCTCTCGCCTCATATTCGGAATGATTTTCTGACGGGTCTTTTTAATCCACTATATCGATTTTCTGAACGCATCCATTACATAGCCTTCTCATTCCCTCGTACGATGTTTGCTTTTGTCACCGTGAATTGCGATCTATGACGAGAAGCACCGATAAGGATGGGCGGAAGGGGGGGGGGGGGTTGGCACAATGTTCTGACGACAGTGCAAATGTCAAGCGAACGAGATGTCGAAAAATAACCCTGATTTCGGTAGGAACTTTCGCACGGAAAACATTGTACTACCCCAAACGTTTTGGCTCGTTCGCTTAACACTTAGACCATTGTGTGGGGGGGGGTGCATGCGCTCTGATTGCCCTGATTGCCTACGCCTAACAAGCACGGCCTGTATAAATCAAAAATGCAAGATAGTGAAGGCTTATTCTTAGTAGCTTTTAAAGGGACATGGAGGCGACAATTTTTTGAATCCGAATATGGTAATTCTTGTAAATTATATTTCTTAGACGATAATAAAGATAATAGCGTTTGAAAAACATTCTTAAAAAATTTCTGGAGCGAGAGATAATTATTTGTTCCGGGAATACCTCGATGCCATTTGCCTCGTTACTATGCGCTAAACGCACAGTGTTCTAAATGTTAAGCGAACGAGCCAAAATGCTTAAGATACGGTGTTTTCCGTGTAAGAGTTCCTACCGAAATCAGGGTTATTTTTCGGCATCTCGTTCGCTAAACATTTTGACTGTTGTCAGAACACTGTGAACGCAGTAAGACTGCGCCTTGGCTGGGAAACGATTTTTAGGATATCTCGCGAAGTACACATTTTTGTGCACTCTGGTTTTGCTTTTTATATTATTAAGGCGATAGCTTTTCATATGAAAGCCAATATTTTTTGGCTTCCATGCCCCTTTAACTGGATCGCACCTCTCATTCCGCTACACATGGTGAACCTTATGCCAATGAAGTGATCCGGTTTGCTAGCCCTAACATCTAGACATGGTTTAACTCTTTTCCTACAGTAACCCGTCGCCGGTCCACCCGGGAGCATAGGGAGGTCGAGCACTACGCTGGAGAAGACTTCACGTTGCACAATACGAAGAAGCGACCGCACAAGAAGGAGACCAAGGAAGCTTCGGGAAAGAAGACCAAGGGAACCAAGGACAAGCTGAAGAAGGGACTGAAGCGGCCTCTGGAGAAGAAGACCAAGGCGCCGAAGGTTGGTAGTTACGTTGATCGCGAGAACAGGGAGAATACATGTATCTTACAATTAGATGTCGCTGGCTTCATCTCACTATAGCTTTCTCAAGGCTATTTCAGACAGTTTCGTGTAAGACGTGGACAGGTAAAACGAAGAGCATTTCAGGTATCCAAGAAGGGAAATGACCGGCTCGTTCCCCGGCCATCAGTAACCGTCAAGCGGGAGGTTTGCGCTGTTTCCACCAAATGCTCACGGTCTAGTCGATTACCGTAATCACAATCCGTTCAGGACCCAGCCCTAGGCAATGTCGACTACGTCTCGGCCGGGGTACTGTACCGACAACTGATGGCGGCCGTAGCCAAGAAAGATGTAAAGAAAGTGGCCAAGCTGTACGCTGATGAACAGTAGGACAAGTTTTTTTTGTTGAAATTTCCTTTTTTTTCTATTTTTTTGGAGATATTTCTCGAACTGGACTGGAATCAGAAGTCCAAAAGGATTCTGTAATTGAGTAGTGAGTCTGTCGCTAAAATAACATCTGTCAAAATACGCTAGGTGCTCGTAGAAATTCGTAGTCTCTAGCGCTTTTTACGTTGTCGACGTAAAGTCTCTCCGTTAGTCATCGTCTGACTCCCTCTCATTCTCCCTCTTTTTGGTCGCTAGCAACAACCAAAAAATATAAAATATGAAGCGAAACAAAAGATGAGACTACAGTGGTGGGCCAAGTGACTTCCTGTTTCTTCGATGATCATACGTCGTGTTCAACCTGCCATTTCTGTTTAAAGGCTAAATCGACACTTTTATGAAGTGAAGAGCATTTAATCGGTGGGAGAAAAGCGTCCACATAGTATCGATACAATTCTTCCTCTTTCCTGGATAAACCATACGGAACGTATAATTAGTGATTCCGCCGCTACGGTGTTTAGCGAATTTTTCGCGCTTTGAAACGGTACCATTTTACTCCAAGAAAATATATCAGAATCATGGATATGGTTTTGAGATCAGTAACATCTAGACTTTCTCATGATACACACTAGAAGTTGATTACATCGCTTTGAAAGGCGCCGGACTCAGCGCTACAATCGGAACGATTATATCTTCCTTTTTTCTCTACTATACACTCAAAAAAATGTAAGGCTTTGGCACATTTCAGATGCATTTCCATTTTCGTTCTCATTTTATGGCATGAGTCCGAAATTTTTTCTCTACCATAAAGCAGCTTAGGAGTGGAAGTAATAGCGAGATGAAAGTTGTTCTATTATATATACGAGCGTGGAGCTTCAGCCAAATAGGCTAAAGCCACAATGTCCATGTTTTTATCTTTAAAAAATGCATTTCAGCTTTCGCAAGGATGGGGCATGCAAGAGTTACTCGCATATGGACGATCGAAACGCACTCTATATGGCGCTCACTTCAGGTTTGCCTATTTATCACATCTATTCCTCAGGCAGAGTCAAGCCTGCGAGAAATGAGCTTATTTGTGAACATTTTCACCAAGAATAAATGGCGATGAATTTTCACATAACTACAATGCACCGCTTGACTATGAGAGTAGGTACAGGCTACGGGGGTATTTCTTACGGAACGGTTTCCCCAAGAGTCCCAAAATATCGTTTCAAGAGACAATGCAGCGTTAGGAGAGAGTATGGGGGTGCATGGAATTACTTGCTGAATGAGTTCACCAAATGATTATATATATATATATATATATATATATATATATATATATATATATATATATATATATATATATATATATATATATATATATATATATATATATATATATATATATATATATATAATTATTATTATTATTATTATTTTGGTATAATTGAGGAGACAAGAAGCTGGCCGAGGCGGTCGTCAAGGGCTTTGATGGCTCCGCTAGGTACGCGGACCTCGGAGAGCCCAATCTGCTCAAGAAGGTCAGCATTTCATATTTCAGGGGAAAAATCGACTCCTAAGCTTCATTTGAGTTCTACAATTGTCAACAAAAAAGTAAGGTCAGTTAGGAGCGCGCTTACTGACGGAACTTTTTCGTCAATAATATATTTCTTAATGTATTAATATATTTCTTAATATATTCCGTTAATATATTTCTGAAGGTGAACCGGCAACGATTTTAGAAGTCGAGCGGCACCGCCAACTTCTACATGCTGGGAAGAGCGACGCGGGCCATCGAGAGTTCGCGGGGCGGGAAGGAGGGCAACAACGCCTTCCTCAACTACGAACCCGAGACTACCGGGGTCTGGGACACGAATGTGAGTTGGAGATGTCGGTCTTCATGTAGTTCTGTTTGCGAGAACAGTAGTTGAATCGAAGGAGAGGATAGCTTGAAATATGCGGAGTTGTACGTGCGTGTAACGATGAAGCGACGTTTTGAAGCAGGAAAAGTTTAAAAGTTTTATGCTGAGTTTTTTTCCTCTTTTAAAGGGAGGAAGCTGCCTCTAACCAAAAGTTTTAAAATTCGATGAAAATTCTTCTAAGGTTTCAAAAATGTGAGGAAAAACACAGTGACAATAAAAAATCGAAGAAAAAACTCGAAAATTGCATGTTTTATTTTTTCGTTCCGGGCTTCCGTCGTTGAGAATGTCGCTTTTGGCTTAATTCCTTTCGCTAAACACGGTAACGTCGTCGTTCGGCGAAATTTCAAAAAGTCATTTCTCGAATACTATTATTTTTTATTTTTCCTTTTGTTTTTATACTAATTACGACAAAATCTTTCATATAAGCTTCACTTGAAAATCACTTCCATGTCCCTTTACAAGGACATGGAAACCAAAAAATATTGGCTTTCATATGAAAGTTTATCGCCTAAATAATATAAAAACCAAAACCAGAGTGCACAAAAATGTCTACTTCGCGAGATATCCTAAAAATCGTGTCCCGGCCAAGGCGCAGTCTTATTGCGTTTAGCGCATAGTAACGAGGCAAATGGCATCGAAGTATTCCCGGAACAAATAAATATTTCTCGCTCCAGAAATTTTTTAAAAATATTTTTCAAACGCTATTATCTGAATTATCGTCTAAGTAACCTTATTTTACAAGTATTGTCATCTTCAGTTTCAAAAAGTTGGTCGCTTCCATGTCCCTTTAATGCTTAGGTGAATGCTTAAATTCAGGGAGTCGTCGAAAGGCTCATTCGAGCCAACACACCGTACGCGACACTGGACGCGTGGACGGGCGCAGGTTTGCTGGAATATAGTAGAATAAACGGCGGTCCGTCAGTTTCTTCCGTTCCAAAATGAGTCTAATTCTCTCACTTTTGCACGCTCTCTTGCCTTATATTCGGAATGGTTTTCCGACGGATCTTTTTAATCCACTATACATTATTAGCGAAACATTTCTTCTGTCTGTAAACTCTCATTCCTACTTCATTCCTGCTTCGTCTGGACTCTCTTCATATCGCTCCGCTCTCTCGTCGGACGTAGGAAAAGAGGCAACTGACGGAACTTTTTCGTCAACTATAGTTGAGGAGGAAACTGTTGCACCAGTCGTCTCATTCTTGCTGAGCGCGAGAGAGCGAAACGGTATGAAGAGAGTCCGGATGAACTAGGAATGCGATAACTGACGGAACGTCTTCGTCAATCATATATTTAACAGCGGGAAGGGCGGTCCGTCAGGCTCATTGATTTAAAAAAATGTGTCTTCACGTGATTAAAAACATGTGTGGTCACGTCATTATTTACGAGCTGTAGATAGTGTCTTCTTGCAGGTGGTATCCTCAACGGCGGCCAGCTCTCCAACCACGTTCGTTTAACTTACTTATTGTATATCTTGCACCTATGCGTGAAGAACGAGGGAAAGCGAAGACTCGCGTTGCGGGTCCAGCGATGTACGCGGACCCCACGCCAAGGCGTTGAAGAGTAGGTATAGGGCGGGGTAACAGGCCAAGTTTTTGGTTACTTTTCACGCTCCTTTATAAACGTTGGTTGTCCGTACAGGAGGGCTTATGCAGCATAACCTTGAAAAGAAGTCCGTTTCTCGCTCTCCTTAGAAGACCACCATCAGCCTCGCGTCTAATCTGTTAAGATTAGGTCGCAATTAGAGAGTGTGTAGAAACGAGAGGTTTATCGAGTAGGTCACCATTAATTCGCAGTTAATGAGTGAGATTGGACGCTCTCGGCAGGTGATCGAGGCGGTTCGCGGCGGCCACTACGTTCTGGCCGGCCACCTGGCCCAGGCCGTCAGCCACTTCTTCAACACGCTGCAGCTTGAGTCGCTCAAGTACGCGGAGATTCGCTAGGCCGCTCTGAAGAAAATTCAAAAAACAACAGGGGTCAATTCGCCATTAGACACACTCTTCACCGGGGGCGGAATGCTGTGGCGCGTTTCTCGAAAAGGGCTATTATTGACGAAAATGTTCCGTCAGTCGACTCATTCCTACTTTGTCTGCAGTCTCTTCATACCGTTTCGCTCTCTCGTTGAAAGTAGGAATGAGACGACGGACGGAACATTTTCCTCAACCATACTTACCCCGAGTCTCATATCGTGCTGATGCTCTTATTTGGTTCCGGATAGTCGTTGAAATACTGCTCGAAAAGCCCGCCTTCAGGAAGAACAGCAAGTTCCCGGACCAGATTCTGGCTGTATCCGTGCGGAAGAAGGCATACATGCACCGGGTATGTTCCGGTGCGCTGTCAGAATATTGCAAACGTGCATCCAGAACATCACGCCCGCCCACACAGCGGCCATCAACCCCGACCCGTCGCTGCTGGCGCGTCTCCGATCGGTCGACCCGCTCATCAACGTGCCCGACCAGAACGGATGGTAAGCAATTTCATGCATGTTTCATAAAGCATATAAATCTGCCTATGCAAAACTTGCCGTCCTATTCCTCTTTAGCCAACTGGCAGAAAAAATTGTAAAGGACGAAAATGTTGAAGGTACACGATGCACTACGCTGCGGTCTGCGAGAGCGACGGGCCCCTCAAGGTACGTAGGCCTCGTGAGCAGAGTGAAATTTCCCCTGGCCTTGACCAGCCATTTCACCAGCCAGCTGGCGAAATATTCCCCAGGTTTCGGATACGAGACAAATGCAAGCAGTGAACACTTCCAGTACCTTCTCTCGTGCGAGATCGGCGTTATGGACACGACCAAGCGAGGAGAGCTGCCGTTGCACGTGGCAGCCAGGACGGGACGAGTAAAGAATGTCAAGGTATGATCTTTGATCTCTGAGAAGTGATCTTTGATCTCTTAGAGATCTTTGATCTCTGAGAAGTGACCTTTGATCTCCTCAGGTCATCCTGGAAGCGATAGCCAAGCTGGAGAACGCGCAGAAGGATAGAGCGGACGAGGACGAAGGAGAGGATGGAGATGGTTCGTTCCCTGTTAGGCTAACGATCGCTTAGTTGTAGAGCTCAGAACTCGATACCACGTAATCCAAGTATGTTATTCTTCCGGGTCTATATTTCACGCCTTACGCAAACGAAACTCAGATTCTGAGGATGCCGGCAGTGAAAAATAGCCAATGGCCGAATTAGGTATTATGTATGTTCAGCTAGATGTCGCCAATCCGCTAGCTACGATATGGCTACGATATGCCCGTGTGCTCTTCTATTTGCGTACTATCCGGCTTTTTCTGGGCTATGCTATTAAAAGCAAGGCTGATTGCAGAGGACGAGCCGCGCCCTAAGAAAGCCAAGAAGGCGCCGGGAGCCAAGTCTCTAGTCAATGCGAAGACGCGAAAAGGACGAACCGCACTACACGAGGCCTGCTGGAACAACCAGTCAGAACGAGCTATTACTTCCGTTTTATTTACAGAAACTATTTCTACTTTATGCTATGAAGAATACAACAAGTCCGTTATTCGGAGTGACGTTATTCTTAGGAGTAGTGATTTGAGGATCGAGGTGGTCCGCGAGCTACTGAAGCACCCGGCCATCGACAAGGAATGCCCGAACTCCGTGAATGACAAGAAGCTCACGCCGCTCATGGTAAATTTAATTTTAATTTATTTTAAATTCATGCAAACAGTCAAAGTTTTTCACCGCGAACCTATTACGATGCTCATTTACCAGATCGCGGCCGGCCGCGGCTTTTTCGAGCTGTGCGAGGTGCTCATCGGCGCCGGCTGTTTGATCGAGGCCAAGGACAAGCTGCGAAGGTATCTGAATATTAAATATCATTCCTACTTGGCCTGCACTCTTCATAGCCGGAAGTTGAAATTAGACGACTGACGGAATTTTTTTCTGAACTATAAATAAAGTAACTCCATGGCATTTATTGTCGTTTTTGCAGGTCTCCTCTCATCATCGCGGCAATGAACGGACAGTCGCACATTGTTCAGATGCTACTGCAGAAGGGCGCCGACGTGAACAGGGTAGGCGATAAAACGGATGATGTGGTTGGGGAAAGCGTTCCCTCAGTCATCTCATTCCCATTTCCGAAGAGAAAGAGCGATGCGGTACGAATAAAGCCTAGATAATGTAGGAATGTTGACGGAACATTAGCATTCAATTCGACGAGCCCATCATATGATGTGCCTAATCGTTGTCTATATTGACAAGCTGAAGCACATTGCAGAAGGACTCCTCGGGCAACACGGCAATGCACTTCGCCTGCGCCTATGGCTGGCTCAACATCGCCAAGATTCTGGCTGGGGTACGGAATTATTTTTTTGGGTTACAACGAAATACACGCTACCGAAACGATCCTGTGAAGCATGATCGTTTAATTTTACATTTTGAGATCTCAACGAATATCTTCTGATGGGAGATTCAGAGCACATTGAAGTGATAGAGTTTGAAAGAGTGAATACATAAGAAATTGAGGCTTTTAGGTCGATGCATCTACGCTGGAAGCTCAGAACGACTGGCTCATCACACCGCTATCCGTCGCATACCTAAAAGGTGCCGTAATCATTGTCGAAATTCCCGCCCTGCTTCCAATTCAAATTTCCCGCCCTCAGGCCACTACGGTATCGTGACGTGGCTGCTCGAGTCGGAGCACGCGTCGCGCATGGACATCAACAGCAAAGTATTTACTTTTGGCGCCAATGTTAAATTAAAATTTGTCCAAGTTCAAGTTATTTTGAAGGACAACGACGGCGTGACGCTCATCTCATCGCTCATCTCCTGCCACGACGCATCGTCCACCGCAGGACTTCCAGAACAGATCGACTATCTCATCTCACAGTTAGTCATACAACTTCTTCCATTTCTCCAGGTGAAATAGAAGAAGTTTTTCGTGGCCTGTAATAAATGATAAATAAGATAAGTAGTGTTAAAAATAAATAAATATTTACATGCATAATGACGAATCAATCCACAGTGTTCTAAATGTTACGCGAACGAGCCAAAATGCTTAAGATACGGTGTTTTCCGTGTGAGAGTTCCTACCGAAATCAGGGTTATTTTTCGGCATCTCGTTCGCTTAACATTTTGACTGTTTCCAGATCACTGTGATCCTTGAAAAGCTGTTCCTCTCATGTTGCACGCCTGTAATAAATGATAGATAAGATATATAGTGTTAAAAATAAATAAATATTAAAAAATAACATTTAGTGGGGTAGACTGCTCGATCGTGGATACCGCTGGCAACACACCTTTACACTTCCTCGCGGCCGTTCCCATCGTCCTGAGGGTGGAGAGTCCGGCGAGGCCGATCAAGGACAACGACCAACGGTATAGTGGATTAAAAAGATCCGTCTGAAAATCATTCCGAATATATGGCGAGAGAGAGAGTGCAAAAGTGAGAGAATACGACTCACTTTGGAACGGTTTCTTCCACTATATCTAGAACAACTTTGATAATCTATCTGCAAATCTCTATATACTTCCAGCAGTCAAAATTATAGGGCAAATAGCTTCTTTGTGCGAAGTGCGAGAGCTTTTAACTACAGCCGACTATCTTTATTTAATCATGTTACGTAATGGATTCTTTACTGCTTACATTTTTGTGCCATACTTTTTTTATCCGTTTCATATCATTTTTCTTTCTTTGTTCTCTATTATACGCGTGTCTCTGAAACAGCAATAAATCTATCTATCTACCTATCAGATCTAAAGTGATACTATCGATTGCTAAGCTTAGCCGTTTAAAATGATAATGTGCTTTTCGAGTTCAGGATAACCTCGAAGCAGTACAAGCAGTGCATCGACCAGCTGATCAAGGCGGGTGCTGATGGAACTGCGAGCAATGCCGAGGGCAATACGCCGTTCAAGGTACTCCAAATTATATAATAAAATATTTATTTTTTGAATATTTTAATTGGGTTGCTATATCACGGGAAGATTACTGAATGTAGTTCGGGAACAGGGCCGAGACCACTCATCATCGACTACAGGTTCCTTGTACGTACTTGAAGCTGAAATAACCCTGTTCTTTCAGGTTGCTCTGGAAAGCGCAAATCTCTACATGGCCAGCATCCTGTTCGACATGTACGGAAAGGTACGCTATTCGTTGATTGATGCAGCTGTGCTGTTGCAAAATGTCGAGTAACTGATAAAACCTCTTTCAGAACTTGAGATCGACCTTGCGATTGAGAGAACCTGAGATTGTGGACAATTTGCTACTATTCCATTGCAGAAGCTACTCGAAGGAGAAGCGAAGGTCCAGAGCGGCAAGAAGAACCTGCTCCACACGCTCTTCGCTCTGCCCTTCTCGCTGGCCAAGCACAAGTACGACTAGAGATCAAAGATCAAAGATCAGAGATCAAAGACCAAGCCTTTACACTGAGCGAAAATTCACCACAAATATCACCACGAAATGCACTTCGGGAATAAATTCCCCAGCCCGCTATTGAATAATTCCCCCCAATAAGCCGAAATTTCCCCCAGCCGGCTGGTCAATTATTCCCGAAGTGCAAATCGTAGGGAAATATTCCCCACAAAGTTCCCTGAGTGTAGTGCGATGTGGGCCTACAGCGACGGACCGGTGGGCGGCCAGTATAACCTCGTGCCGCTGCTGAAGAAGATTGTGACGGTCGCCGGCCTGGAAAAGGTGAGAAATCAAAACAGGTATCCAATGCAGGTCATGCCATATTTGCAAATTAATGATGAACCGTTGTAGCTCTTTTTTCTAAACTTCAATTATGACAACCATTACTGAAAGAGAATGCCTCCATTCTCGTTGTCGAAGCGTTGAATAAAGTAAGAGTAAAACGTGGGTAAGGATGAGCGGAATTGGATGATTGTTTTGGGTGATGTCTTAGTCAAATCTCCTGTCAGGTAACCGACTGGCTCGAATCCGTCGACGAAAGCGGCCGCACGCCCGTGCTCGCCTTCGCCGATTCGTCAGCAGTTTACTTCCTTAATCCTTGATCATCTACTACACTGAGCGAAAATTCACCACAAATATCACCACGAAATGCACTTCGGGAATAAATTCCCCAGCCCACTAGGGAATAATTCTCCAAAAGCCGAAATTTTCCCAGCCGGCTGGTGAATTATTCCCGAAGTGCAAATTGTGGGGAAATATTCCCCACAATTTTCTCTGCGTGTACCTCGCTATTTAGCCATTATCATTGTGATCGTGTCTCGTTAAACCTCCATCTTGCCAGTTAATAAGTTCCCTTCATTCAGTGACCTTTGATCTCTGCAGGTTCAAGCGCGACCGGCTCTCCTCCGGTCCCGAGGTGGCCAAGTTCGCCGCGACGATGGTCGCTATTCTGAAGCTGACGCTGACGTTGAGGCCGGAGGGCGTGCTGGACCGCCAGAAGGGCAAGGAGGGCGAAGAGGTGAGCGGTCTACTATGGTTGAGGAGGACGCTCCGTCTGTCGTCTCATTCCTCGAATCTTAAAAATGGAGGTTATAGATCGACGAATCGAAGCAGCCGTCGCTGATTCGCATCGCTCTGGAGATGGGCAGCGTGGACGGGGGCAGGACGAACGGCCTGCTCCAGGTAAATATTATTTTATCAGAGATTCGACCGTCGTTCCTAATATCGTGTCATACAATGCAATTGCATAGTTTCAAAGCGGGAAAAATCGCTAAACACCGCAGCGGCGGAATCGCGATTTGTACGTTTCCATTTTCTCGACTATCTATGTCTTATTTAAGCTGCTCCTCTCGTCGGCCGTCGAATCGGGCTACGTCCGGAGGCTGCTCTCGACGCGTCTCCACCACTCGGATGAGCATTCGCCCGTCACTCCGCTGCTCTTCGCCATGCTTCGGAGGCACGAAACGGTGGGCATTAGTGGAATACACGGCGGACCGTCCGTTGTACGAAGAGAATGCGAGATGGAGAGCATGGAGCCGCACGGATACTCCGTAAACGAAAAAATAAATAAAATGTATTTTCCGTTAGCCGCGCTTATATATCATACATATTTGAGGCGGATTCGGGGTCTCCTAATGGTCTCCAAAAATGGTTATGAAGGTCTCTCATTGCCAGGACGCCATCGCGATGCTCGGGGCGTCCGGGGGGCTGGAGGAGGAAGTGAGCGGAGCGTGCATTGAGAAGCGACGGGTCAAACGGAACGGCGAGGAACAAGGTGAGCACACTAAGAGCATGTTTGAGACGTCCGAACTGCGGAACAGAACAGTCGTCGTGTTGCGATTCTTTTGTTGCGATTCTTTTTGCGATTCGTGATCATGAAAAAGATACGAATGCGCTTACACTGCACTGCGTAGATGCACCTTCTCCACAGAGCATGTCCGGTATGCGTGCTTGTACAACTATTTCTATGACCGTGCATGTCGCTCAGCGCACAATGAGATGAGTTCTAACCCTCTGTCTTGAGCTTCTCCTCCTCCCATCCCTGCGTCTACCTCGATCTTCGGTCAGCCCGCCTCCCTCAGACAGCTCCAGCCGTTCCGATTGGGGAGTAACACGGTGCGGTTCGGAGTGAAGGCAGCCGAGAAGCCAGAAAAGACAGGGACGAATGTGGAGACGAGGGGTGTGTGCTGTGATGTGATTTGTCAGTTGAATCTTCGTTTAGCAGTGCGACTGGTTCTCTTTACTAACATCCCGGTCAAAATTTGCATGCAAATCGATTGATAGTGATCAAGTGGGTGCAAGGTACAACGTGAAGGAAGTCGAGTGCGAAGAAAAGAAACAACAACAAAATTTGATCCGGTTCAGAGGAGCCCTGGGGCAAGACGGCCTTCCACATCGCTATTGACCTGTGCCTGCTGCAAGTCCTCGACCACCTCAAACTGAGTCCAGCTGCCGCTGCAAAGGTTTGTAGGAAATGCAAAATAATACGACGAACAAAAAAAAACAAAAAAAAGATTACGGTACTTGCAGAAAATGTACGATATGGCAGAGATTGCTAAACGAACGGAGAAAACTGTAGCATACGTCGTCACAAAAACCAGACAAAAAGACAAGTGTTACAGGCGGATGCGGACGGCAATACCGCGTGGCACTACGCTGCGGCACACCTCCAGCCCTCTACCCTTCCGCTCTTTGAACGACTGGAACGGGACCACGTCGCGATTACGGTAGGCAATTTCGACAGCTACTGTCGACAGTTCCCAGTATCTATAATAAATACGATCTGTTCTGCGAGAGAGCGCAATCGTGAAAGAGCAATGCCTATTCCGACCACTCTTTTCATCGAAACCATCCAACTTGGTATAATTGTGGGATTTGCCACCCATTTTCTCGATTAGCATTGATTAAACGATATATTTGTGCATTCCCCGTTATCAGGCCAACAAGACGGGCCGCTCTCCGCTCCACGTCGCGGTCAACGCAGAGCGGAGCGGCAGCGCGGACGCGTACCTGGACACGGTAGAGTGGCTGCTGACTCGGTGTCGGCTTGAGGCGAAGGTGAGCTAGATAGTGAAGTAATGGAGAGTTCTTTTGATACCAATAGTTCATAGATCATACAACCGTAGGATTCAACTAGGCTGATAAAGCGACGCATTTTATTTCTTTTTGATAATATCAGGACGTTCAGGATGAGAAGGGCCGTACCGCTCTGCACTACGCCTTCGCGAAGGACGGGGCGAGCGCGGACATTGAGAAGAAGGACCCGATCGCCGTCGTTTCTCTGCTCATCAATGCGATGGACAAGAATACAGTACATTTTGCTACGTTTTACTTCCCTTTATCAGCGACTTGCACAAAGTACAACTTCTGGTCCTTTGGGCCTGCTGCGCTTTGGTCTGTTGCGACCCCAGAAATAGTCGTCCATCATTTATTGACATTGAGTAAGGGGAGGGGGGAGAGGGGGAAGAATATACTCGACACACTCCTCTACACGTACATCGACCCGACTCCCCCCTCGCGAGGCCACAGTCTTCTGACAACAGTTAAAATGTTCAGCGAACGAGATGACGAAAAATAGCCCTGATTTCGTTAGGAATTCTCGCACGGAAAACACCGTATCCTAAGTATCTTGGCTCGTTCACTTAACATTTAGAACACTGTGGGGCGGAGCCGTTCTTAGCTATGGCGTAGATATTACGGCGTAGTGCAGAGTGTTGCCTATACTAGGGTTCTCTTTCTGACGCTTTTCCACGGTTAAGTTTCAGTTTTCATGCTCTGTAGGCATACCGTGGTATTTATAGAAGCCTGAAACATAACCGAGAAAAGGCGACAAAAAGAGAACCCTAGTCTATACGGGCAGGCTCATGAAACACGACCGTGACACTGGTCCGTTTCTCACTCCCTTGAAGTTTTGCTTTTTGCAGATTCGCGCCAAGGACGCGGCGGGCGACACGGCCCTGCACCTGGCAGCGCGAGCTGATGCCAACATCTGCACCGTCAGTCTGCTGGCCAAGGGGGCGGAGGTTCGCTTTTTCTTGGGACTTTACTTCTCCAAATCAAGAAACCCAGAATAAAGAAAAAATAAGGAAATTGTTGCAACGTTGCATTAGTACGCTACTGCTTTGTTCCTTACTGTTTGTCCTGTTTCATTTATCGATCGATAAACGTAGTATTATTTAGGTAGACGCGAAGAACGTCGACGGAAACACGCCGTTGGCTGTGGCTCTGCATGAAAAGTCGCTGGCCTCGTCGCTCACCCTCATCCAGGTTGCTGCGAAGTTTACATATAGTGGAATAAAAAGATACGTCAGTTTATCATTCCGAATATGCGGCGAGAGAGTATGCAAAAATGAGAGAATTAGACTCATTTTGGAATCAAAACAACTGATGGACCGGTTTATTCCACTATAACAGTGCATCAGCGTTCCCCTGATGATTGTATCAAGCTTTATTTATATCCGCTCCGCTTGTCAGGCGCACGCCGAAATCTCTGGTCCGGTCCGCGGGCCCGCGCCGAAGGATGTAGAAATCGACAAGTGGAGGTACAGCTTGATCTTTGATCTTTTGGCCTTCAATACTTGATCTTTGATCTCTCCAGATTTCTGGCCGACCCGATTCCCGTCCAGACCCGTTTCGTCTCCTCCATTCCCGATGTGGTAGTTCGCAACGAGTGGCACTCGCTCGTCTACGTCCTACTCGACAAACTGGGCAAGGTGAGAGAGAGCGTACTCTACCGAGTAGGCAGGCTCCAATATCCCAAATGACAAGTGCCCAAGAATTGCATCACATAGCATCTCATAAAGCCCGGAGCTACCTATATAAACCACATCAATATCAATACCTATTATCCATCTATTTTCTGTGCTCATTTTCGTCTTTTCTTTCTTTTTAATCATGTGCTTTTGCTCTGTCGCGTTGCTCCTTGGAACTGCCGATCTATCTACCTATAGTACCGGACAAAACAATGCCAATTTTTATTTTTCTGCCATAACTAGCAAAACTACGCTGTACCCGGCGATCTGTGAAGCAGCACGCTTCACAGATCGCCAAAGCTTTTGTATTAGTAGCGGGGTGGGCGCCTTCTGCGCTCACTGCTCTCATTATACCTCAACTACATTAAGTCATCTTTTCACGTCATAGGCAATGAAATGATCAGAGAAGAGAGAACCAACCACGCGCTGCAAGAAATCAGAGACAAATGACTGCAATGGAATCAAGAACGGAGGAGGCGATAAAGCACGCGATGAAAGGCTATGAGTGAAACCCGTGTTCGACCAATTGTCTGTCGAAGTAGAGTAGTGGTAAGAGACTTGGCTTGTTAGTCAAGGCTCGCAAGTTCTGACTTCCCGGCGGCATTTCCTTTTGCACATTTTGCCAAAGAGCCCTCAAAAAATTTCAAAGTTCTCTGATGACTTTTTGACCAAAAATGATCCCCGTGCTCTGAAACGTATTCTGACAAAAGTAGGAGATTTTTTGAAAAATTTCAAAAATATCGATTTTCTCAGCCAGTTTTCAAAATTTTCAAAAAGGCAAAAAATGGTCCCGAGGTATAAAGAATTGAATAGGGGTCTTGTAAGAACTTTTTTGAAATTCGCAATTCAAATGGAGATAATCGAGGAACGGACACACAGACAGACACACAGACAGACGGACAAAATTTTCAGTGATTTTCTAGTAAGAAGTAAACTTTTGTGAAAATTATCAGTATTATCCGATTATTCATCATCCAGAGTTCTTCGTATATGCACCATTCAGACGCCCGACACCATCGCCAAGCTCGTCGCTGCAGCCCTCAAGAACGGCCAACACAACTTCGCCCTGTACCTGCTCAAGCTGCTCGGAGGCAACTCGCCCGATACGGTACAAACAAAGAGAAAATACATTATTACACAGGGCGAAATTTCACCACCGAACAACACCTGGGAAATCATTGACCTCGCAAATTTCACCATTTCACCAGCCCGCTAGTGAATTGTGCTCTATTCACCAGCGGGCAGGTAAAATTTGCGTGGTGAATGATTCACTAGATGTTGTTTGATGGTGAAATGTCGCTGAGTGTAAAGGAAAATGAACGTTGAAAGAGCTGCACAGTTCTTTCCGCTAAACACCGTAAGACAGTAGCAGGAACCGGAGATTAGCCTAAGCTGGCATTTTCCAAGAAAGTTTCACTGTATCTATTTGGCGAAGTGCGCTGCAACGATTTCCCAACGTTCGTTTTCTTCCAATAATAAGAAACTCTTTATGTACAACTAAATATTTTGGAAAAAAATAAGTGATCTATCAACCGATCAACACATTTGAAAAAAATTATGTAATCCATGAAAAGAAATATAAAGTAAGAGATTCACTCTGTACACACTCGGATCTGTAAACGAGTAGTGCGAAGGACTAGTGGCAGTGGACAACGAAAGAGATGCTTTATGCTTTAGCTCCGCAAGGCCGCCCTCAACCACAACTTCCTCGGTCACTTTGTCGACAGCTTGTGCGGTAAGCGCTTTGTACATCGTTTTCGTTTTGGTAGCTATCGCAAAGCAATGTCGTTTTAGCTTGATAATAGAATAAACCTGCAATTTTGCGTATTCTCACGCTTGATAAGTGGAATGATCTACTGACGTATTTTTCATTCAACAACAAATAGTTTGATGCATGCTTGAAGAGAGACTGGGGCGATAGGGTTCAAATTTCAAGGTTCCCTGCATGGCTCGTCGCTCTTCGTTCTGCAGCGCCTACTGGGCATCGGGGTCGAGTTTATCGATTCGAAGGGGGCCAGTCCGATCGTGGAGAAGGCCGCCGCCAGGGGCCACTACGACGTACTGCAGCTGCTCAAGGTAGTCTTCGATCTTTAATCTTTGATCTTTGATCTCTCAGGACCACAACCCGGCGCGCTTCGCGACGCTGACCTCGTCTGCTCCCGGACACTCGCCGATCCGCGCGCTCGTTGAGAGGTTGGCACGGCTTCTTTGCATCTCTCTAGTAGATCACAAAACGACTAATTTGCTTGAATTGAAATTTATTTTTAAAAAATGCAAAAATTGAAAAAAGTATGCAAATAAAATGCAATTTGTGTCAGGTTCCTCTCGTCCGAGTCGAACATTGTTGCGTGGACGCAGTGGCTGGGCGATTTCGCCAAGCTGAAGGGACTGCGCATTGACGATCCCATCGCCTTCCCGAGGAGAGCCCTGCCAGGTTTCAAACTCTACAGACGTTAAGAATAATACATAACATGAAACTGTAGCTGGAAGAGAGTCAGACGATAAACGTGCAAAAAGAACAATAAAATTTAAACAAAAAATGGAATACGTAAAGGGCCTTGTGTATTCGTTTGCGTTTTACGCGAAATAGGCTTATCCGTGCACCTTTCAGGCGTTAGGAAGGCTAAGCAACCGGAGGAGCAGGTTATGATCACACCGCTCGAGGCGGCGATACAGGTATAGTGGCTTAAAAAGATCCGTCTCAAGATCATTGCGAATATAAGGCGAGTGAGCGTGCGCAGGTGAGAGAATTAGACTCATTTTTGAAGCAAAGCAACTGACGAACCGCTTTACTCCACTATATGGTTGACGGAAATGTTCCGTCAGTAGTCTCATTCTTATGAGAGCGAGGCGGCATGAAGCTATCTAGGGCAGACGCAGTAGGAATGAGGTTACTGACGGTACTTTCGCCAAAATAGTCAAGGGTGCGTGACGGGTTCGCAACGGTCCTCGGCCTACGGAGTACCGTATCGAACACAGTGTTCTGACAATAGTTAAAATGTTAAGCGAACGAGATGACGAAAAATAACCCTGATTTCGGTAGGAATTATCGCACGGAAAACACCGTATCCTAAGCATTTTGGCTCGTTCGCTTAACATTTAGAACACTGTGCGAAGGAAGACGCGACACAGCGAATCGTACTGCATACACTCAGCGAAATTTCACCACCATACCGCACCTAGTGAATCATTCACCACACAAATTTCACCAGCCCGCTGGTGAATGGCGCACAATTCACCAGCGGGCTGGTGAAATTTGTGTGGTGAATGATTCACTAGGTGCGGTATGGTGGTGAAATTTCGCTGAGTGTAGATGATATGTAGGGTGGAGAGTCAGACCATAAATACGGAAATCTTTTTGTTCGTTTTCAAACCCTACTGATCTGCTGCAGGCCCACAACGGCCCGTTGATCATCGCTCTGATCAAGGCGGGCGCTGACGTCAACGTCGGCCACAACGTGCCCCTTCTGGAGGCCGTGGCCACCAACGACGTCTACGTGATTACGGTAAGTAAACGCACTTCTCAAGCTTCTTAAGCCTTAAATTACATTTCCTGGCTTCAGGCTCTAGTCGATGTCGACGCACCGCCAGTACCGAACGGATTTCAGGCGAACGGAACGACTACGGTAAGTTGGAAAGCTAAATCAAACATTCCCTCGACATTTGCAAACGACATTAAGCAACATTTCACCACCATATTTCACACAACTTTCAACAGCCCGCTGGTGAATGGCGCACAATTCACCAGCGGGCTGATGAAATTTGTGTGGTGAATGATTCACTGCTGTAGTGATTCGCTGGTGGAGAAATTTCGCTGAGTGGTGGACGTGAATAACGAGAAAATATGAACTCACTTTGTGCACATAGCCTAATTACTCAGGGATCCAGGAATTAAATCCACGACAAATTTTAGGTGAAGAAGATGACAGTCCGCCTACTGAACGGACTTTCCGTGCAGAAGGCTCTTCAAGATCCGGCTGAATCGGATGACGACCAGAGTTACCACGGCGAGGAGGACGAGGAAGAGGCGTCTGGAGAAGATGACGAGGATGGAGATGAGGATGGAGGGGAACATGAGGGTGAGCAAGATTTGCCTCATTGTAGCGAGACGAAATTGCAACTATAGATGAAATCTCCACCCTTCACCTAACTTTTGTTGAGGCGAAAAAGATAAGTGCATGAATGAATGAATGATTACAAGATGACGACGGAACCCCGTCTATCAAGGCCAAGAAGGCGGAGGATTCGGAGAGGAAGGTCATCCACTTGACCGGGCGGTACAGTAACCTGGACCTGTTTGTGAGTCTTGTTGCTTTTGGTTTATATTATTATTTGGTTTATATAGAGTTTATATTAGAGCCCGCGAATCGATACCGATAGCCGATTTTCACCGGTTACGTTTCACTATTAACATCATCAGAATCGCATCTCCTAATACGTATGGAGTGAAACATAACCCTGGAAAAAGTGCCTAATTGGATTAACTGGTATCGATTCGCGAGCTCTAGTTTATATAGTACGTAGTAGAATAAATACCGGCGCGTCAGTTGTTTTAGTTCCCAAATGTGTCTAGTTCTCGCACTTTTGCTCACGCCTAATCTTCCACTGTACATAGGCTTAGTATTATTAGAGATTAAAAAGAAGCTAGGTAGGAAAGCAGAAAACCATTGATAGTTGCAGGCGGTTGATCGTAACGGCCGCAACGTCTGCCACTACCTGGTCGAGCCGTGTGGCTGGCAGAACACCGCCCTGCTTCGGGCGCTCGACGGAGTATCGGGCGGGAAAGTGAGCCATTTGAAATTTGGCGCCAAAATTCAAATTCAAATATATTTAGCTCGCTAAGCTGCTCACGACTGAGGACAGGAGCAGAGAGTCGCCGATCTCGCTGGCGGCCAAGGCAAACCAGTGGACGATGTACCGAGAGATGGTCAAGGTACTGTGGGCACAGTGTTCTGGCAACAGTGCAAAATGTTAAGCGAACGAGATGCCGAAAAATAACCCTGATTTCGGTAGGAACTCTCGCATAGAAAACACCGTATCCTAAGCATTTTGGCTCGTTCGCTTAACATTTAGAACACTGTGTGGGAAATATTCCCTTAGAAATGGCTAACCCGTAGACTCGCTGTATATTATATAACTTCTATTTATATTCACAGCATTACAGGTTTTCCAATAGCGAATTGCAGTTTGCGCGCATAAGATCCGATCCTGCCGGCGAACCAGTAAATGAAAAAATATGAATTTAAAAACTTCAGTTCATCACTAGGAATTGTGACTCCTCCGAAAATTTCCTTGAAAAAATTCAAAATGGTGGTCAGTTCGCTATTAGACACATTCTTCACCGGGCGGAATGCTGTGTATAGGATATCAGATAAAAATGTTCTTAAATTTAAAAAAAAAACATTTTAGATGTCTGGAAAGCCCACAAAGGAGCAACCGCGAGGCGTCATCCTGACCATTCCACCGAAGACTACCAAGGACGTCGGGGTAGGCTTAACGGCATGGATAAAAGGGCATTGCTGCGGTGGCCAGCAGTAAATCCTTGCTGAAAAATTCAAGCGTTGCAAAATATTATAAAACTGGAAATTCAAATTTAGAAATCCGCGCAAATTGCGTAGAAATACGTTAACAATGTTCTGAAAGCGAGAAGCTGAGCAAAGAAATGTGGAAAAGTGCCGTGGAAAGCATTTTTGTTGAGCATTCCATTCCGGAATTTTTGACGGGCCCGTTCTATTGATAATGAGATAATGAGCCATTGATATTGAGCCAGTGGCTAGTTTTCCTTTCGCGGATGAAGCGTAACCGTCGAAAAGACCCGAATGGTATGCTCTATCTAGTTTATTGTTCGATCGCTTAAAGGACCTACCGTCGGAACCGTAATCTAATCAAATTCCTGACGGCATCCTGACGGATTCGATTCGTTTCTCTTCTATGCTCTTCCCTCTATCGCTATGCAAATTAGTCTGAATTAGCCTGGCTACGGAACTGAATAGTCCTCCTTTAAAGGAGCCGGCCTACGAGTACGGTAGGATTTGAATTGGCGCTACCCTGATATTGAAATTTAGGCCTTACCGCTCATCTTTTTCTACCGTTTTTTTGTTAAAATGGTCGGAACAATGTGAAAACTCGCAATGAATCAGAGCTGTATCTCATAACAGTAAGCTAGTATATCCAATTTTGAGAAAAGAGCGTTGCTCTTTGCGCCTTCAGCACTCCGCGGAGAGTGATGATTAGATCTAAAGAAGGATGATTAGATCTAAAGAATGACGTAAAGACCGAATTGGGCAAGAAACTCGTGGTGCGGCTCCTTTAACATTTAGAGTATTCAGGCTGACGCAGAGCACTACGTGAACGAATGCGAGCTGCCCAAGGCCAAGGCTGTCCCTGTCAAGGTATCCAGAATCCTATCGATTCAAATAAATTATATCAAATTGATTTCCAGAAGAATCCGCGACAGCCGAACAATAAAAGCGGCTACCAGAGCACCGGAGAGATCATGGAGTGCGAGGAGACGAAGCAGCTATTCAAGGTAGATAGCAGGATTTAGTTGACTTTGCTAATCACTAACCGTAGTATTCTTATCAGACATCCAAAAAAATCAAATAACTAAATATATGGAAAAACATCATTCATTCAGGTGCTTCTCAACATCACGGACATGCGGGGCGGCGTGTACGGATTCCACAACTTCTACAGAGTACGAATCGCCTAGACATACGATTATCTTAGCAGCTGTACAATATCTCACTTGCACGCGCATATTACGTGGCTCTCTTATTTTATACTCACCGTAAAGCATAGCCATGAATCATTCTCGCGAGAACTCTACGTAAGATAATGCCAGGAATAGTTTGAAGCCTACTTGAAGATGGAGCTGATCAAGCGCAAGGATGCCGATCTCTTCGTTCTGTTCACGAACTGGGGCCGCATTGGCGATGGCGAGGGGCAGTACCAGGTAGAGCATTCCTTTCGGGTCTTTTTGACCAATATGTTTCGCTGCCTCCGTGACGAGACGCGTCGCGGCTATGAATGATACATGAAACATACCCATTAAAAAAGACCCGAATGGAATGCTCTAGCACCAGGAACATAAGCGGCGGCCTTGAAGTATGCATAGATATTTATGCATTTACGTTGAAACGCGAGGTAAAAAGGAGCAAAGGAAGAAAGAGTGAATCACCGGAGCAAAAGAAAAGTATATAGCATTGCGCAACCCCTATTGCGATCCTTTTTGTGCGGAATTATGAATGGACTAACAATGGAATAGACATGTAAGGTATTTTTTTCTCAATTTCAGTGCACCCCCTTTACGCACAAGGCCGCGGCCATCAAGGAGTTTCGGTCCGTTTTCAAGCAGAAGACGGGACAGGTAACCCGACCCCCCACTACAGCGAGATAACCTTCGTTAAATTCTTCGAAATTATTCCGTACCTGACGATTCATCGGCAATGCATTCCCAAACCCTTTACGGAATACATTCTCTTACGTTCTTATAAGAGTGTTCCTTCACCACAAAATGGTAAACCGGAAATTGGGCTTCAGGAATGGCTGCCGCTCGACACGTACGAGGAGAAGCCGGGAAAGTACCGCCTGACCAAGGTTGGATAACTTACCTTCAGCATATTTTTTTGTTCTAAACATGGCCCTCGATTGTTTTATAAAGATGATTCTAATGATAATTTTCTTATTTTACAGACAGAGGAAGGCGCGGACTCGGCCGCCGATCTGACCATAGAGCCCTTCGCTATCAATAAGGACGAGGAGAGGGACGACGTGGTGCGCTTTGTGCACGACATCGCCAACGTGAGGGCGCTGCGGAACTACGCCAAGCAGGTGGGCTACGAAATGGCGAAAAAAAATTAATTTTAATGAAAACCAATTGATTCGAGTTTACGACGCTTGCAAGTGGAGAACAGCCTTCTAGCACTGCTCACTGCACTAAATGTTAAGCCAAAGCCAAAAAGGTTTGGGGTAAATGTTTTCCGTGCGAGAGTTCCTACCGAAATCAGGGTTAAATTTCGACATCTCGTTCGCTTAACATTTTGACCGCGCATAATACTCCTTGCTAAACACCTCTGATGTGAACTGAAGTGATTCGAACCGCCAACTGCAGCATCAGTACTGAGTACGGAGTATTATGCGCGGTCAAAATGTTAAGCGAACGAGATGTCGAAATTTAACCCTGATTTCGGTAGGAACTCTCGCACGGAAAACATTTACCCCAAACCTTTTTGGCTTTGGCTTTACATTTAGAACATTGTGTGTGCAGGTCCGCGTCTCGGGCCGCGTCTTCTCCACGCCCCTAGGTCGCATCGCTAAGGCCGACCTGGCGAGGGCCAAGGAGGTTCTCGATCCGAAATGCAACATATTATTGCTCAACTTTATAATTTTTGAGACACTACTGTTCGAGAGATATAGTGGATTAAAAAGATCCGTCGCAAAATCATTCCGAATATAAGACGAGAGAGTGCGCAAAAGTGAGAGAATTAGACTCATTTTGGAACGGAAGAAACTGACGGATCGGTCTATTCCACTATATTTTTTAAACCCTTTCATGATTTGCGGATTGAGAGATTCAATGATTCACGGGCCAACGTTCCATGATTTCTTCCCGTCATTCTCCATAAATCTCTAGCTGATCGATTCAGATCCTCGCTAAACTTCGCGAAAACCTCGCCAAGGTGGACAAGGTGCGGAACGACAGGAAGGGCACCGACCTTCAGGAACTGTTCAAGCTGAAGGATGAGCAGGTTGGGAGAGGTCAACGATCAATGAACGAAATCAGTTCTTAAAGATCAAGGATCAAAGATCAAGGATCAAAGATCATTGTCAGTTCGAGCTCACGTCCGCCTTCTACACGGTGCTGCCGCTGAGCGGGTACACGCCTACTGACATCACCGTCATCTCTGGGCACAGGGAACTGGCGGATGCGGAGGGAGTACGTTCTTTTTTCCACTGACTGAACGAGATGCCAAATATCGGAAATATCAACATCTCTCGAGATTTCGCCGATTTCTCACAAATATACGTACAAGCAAATTTTGATTGAACATCGGCAGCACAAATTGCGAAATTGTGCACAAAACATATACAAATTCTTTCCTGTCAGGTGGTGTGCGCCCTGTCCGACATGGAGATCGCCGGTCGCCTTGTGGCGGCAGCTGCCTACGCCCAGACCCGGCGGGCGGAAGACCCCATAAGGTGATCTTTGATCTTTCAGAAGTGATCTTTGATCTTTCCAAAGTATTACTAGCTAGTTTAGGTACATAATGTCGGGCGTTGAATGTCCGATCTCGCTGGCCGACCCAGGCTCGGAGCTGGTGCAACGGATGATACAGTGGCAGCGGGCTTCCAGCGAGAACGTCAAGGCTAGTAATTACTGTAATATGGTTGAAGAAAAGGAAACCACCATTTAATCAAATCGGTTATTTCATCAATTCTAACTGTATGCTAATCAAGGTTTATGAAATGGTCGATTTTATGAAATGGTGGTTTCCCGAAAAAAAAATTCCGTCAGTCGTCTCATTCCTATTTACGACGAGAGAGGGAAGCGGTGTAAAGAGAGTCCAGACAAAGTAGGAATGAGTTTACTGACGGAACTTTTTTGTCAATAATATCGAGGCGAACGAGAGCCTCTTTAGGGCTTTGTTTCATTGAACAGATGTACGAGCATCTAACAATAAGACGCCGTGTGGCGCGCAAAAGCAAAACAGCATATATTTGGCAGATCCGTGCTGTCTACCACATCACTCCGAGAAGGCCGACTGAAGCATTCGTGAAGCACGCGAAAAGCTCGAGTTTGATGTAAGCTAGAACTACCAATTCCATTTCTTTTTAATAATATCATGAACCCTTATATTGTTTTAATTTTTGATGGTGGTTTGTTCTTTATTAAAATAATATGATAAGTACCAAGTCCTTTTGAATATATAATACCAACTTTCCCAGAAGAATCGTGGTTACTGTAGGTATCTCTTCCACGGCACAAGAGCGGAGAACCTTCTATCGATCTTGCACTACGGCCTCAAGACCGCGCCTTCCAACGCCGTGCAGTGCGGCGAGGCCTACGGACGGGTAAAACAACTTTGATTTTTTTATATTTGATCTTTGATCTTTGATCTTTGATCTTCGACTCATGATTTTCTATTCCCGATCCTTATTATAGATTATCACCAAATCGGGATAATAATAATAAGACTATTTATCACCGCAAGTGTGTGTCAACAATTAAATGAATTCACATGAGAATGAAAATGAATACCCGAGTAAAACGAATTAATAAATAAATAAGACATATTAGGGTTGGGGGAGGGGGGAGGGGAGGGGAGACGGGAAGGATAGCCAAGGCTACACGCCAAGCCAGTGAATGGGCCGTTGGCTTTTGATCGTTGCTCTTTGACCATCACCAATTCAGGGAGTGTACTTCTCCGACGCTTTCGAGAAGAGCCGCGGCTACTGCTCGTGTAGCGCGAAGGGCGTCAATTACATGATCATATCTAAGGTATCATTCATACGTATTATTGACTAGAAAAATTTGCGCCAGCAAACGCATTCCTACTTCGTCTCTTCACACCGCTTCATTTTCTTGTCACAAGTAGGAATGAAATGACTGACGGAGCATTTTCCTCGACAATATTTTACTCCATCTCTATTTATCAGAAAGAATGACTGTTTCGTTGTTGTTAATGTCGTCTCATTGGTGACTACTAGATGACGAATTGGACTTACAATTAAAGGAGCACCATTCGGAACCGTAATATCTATTCAAATTGTTTACTGATTCGCTATGCAAATTAGTCTCCATTAACATGACTACGGTACCGCATGGTCCTCTTTCAAGAAGGTTACAACTTTCTTCTCCCAGGTGGCAGTGGGCGTTCGTAATGAGAAGGACGACCTGTCGGCGAAGGACAAGTTTGACACGCGCGTCGTCAAGGGCTCACTCGTTCCCGACCCCGACGGAGACATGGTCGTCGATGGTGAGCCTTTTTTGATTGAAAATCATTAATTTTTATTTTTCTACCAATAATACTGAGCTTTTCCACGTAAGATGCAGCTGCTAAGGCTATGCTGACCTCCGTTAGCTAATGAGGCGTCTTTTCGATAGCCATACTTGGTCATCCGCCGCCTAATATGGCACAGTTTCGGCGTCAATTGATCATGAAGCCTTACCAGAGACACAAGTGACATGCACAATGTTCTAAATGTTAAGCGAACTAGCCAAAATGCCTAGGATACGGAGTTTTCCGTGCACACAGAGAAAAAAAGTATAGCTGGCTATACTTTGAAAGTGTACTTTTTGGCGCAATGGAAATTAAAGTATGCCTGGTTATACTTTGAAAGTATAACGCCGCTCGCAGCTATACTTAAAAGTATAACTCTCTGAATAGGGTTGCTGTACCAGCAATTTTCGCATATCATCCATTGGAAGAAATCTAATTGTAAAGCCAAAGAGACCTATTTGGTCTTCGCAACCCATATGAGGCGGCTTGCTTATACTTGTACGGTATAGCTGGGTGTCTTTCTTTCTGTATTTGAGATGCTTCGTAAGCGATCTCGGGGAGTGCGGCCGAGGCCAGCCGGGTTTAAGCCCGAATGGGATACCGCGGGGGATTATACTTTAAAGTATAATTTTGCTTATACTTTCAAAGTATAACTCGCCCTCCATTACGGCCGCGTTATACTTTCAAAAGTTTAACCAGCCATACTTCCAAAGTTTAAAATGGGTTATACTTTCAAAGTATTATACTTTTTTCTCTGTGTATGCGAGAGTCCCTACCGAAATCCGGGTTATTTTTCGGCATCTCGTTCACTTAACATTGTAACTGTTCTCAGAACGCTGTTCATGCTCTAATGTTCCAGGAGCGGTGATGCCGCTAGGCAAGCTGGTCAAGGCGCCGAAGAGGAACTCGTGGTGGGGCGACTCGTATTCCGAGTACATCGTCAAGGACGAAACGCGCATTCTGCCCTGCCTCATCGTCGCGTTCTAAGCCGTCTATGATTTGGAGGCTAGAGTTCGCTTTTTGAGCCTTTTTTCACAACTTTGCTTCACGATTCAAGCTCCACAAGCGAGCCGTGGAATTTATAAAAGCATGGAACATAATCGGGAAAAAGACTCAAAAAGAGAAGAACCCTAGTGCAGACTGGCCACTGGTGTATTGGCCAGTGGCTAGTACACTGCTTACGATTCGTGCATCATTCTTAGCAACTATATCGTCGAGCGTCAATTATAGCTTTTTAGTAATACGACGAAGTGGCATATGGCTAAGGAAATATTTCGTCGGTTGCCTCATTCCTATTTTCGACAGAGAGCGGAGAAGTACATTGATGAAACTTTATCCTTAATAATATTATTATAATATAGTTTGCCGTTTCAACGCTTTATTTAGCAAACGCTTTACGTCACAATTCGCTAGAACGTTAATTTTTTACTAATTAAGACTTTACAGCATGATATCTCAAGGTAGTATTACCTAGCACCTCCAATATTATAAATTGCCTCAAGTAATTAGCATTCCCCTGTGACTGATACGTGAATTTCATACAGCCTGTTGCATTGTGATACAATTACCACCTCGATGACCTTTATAACAATTATCCATCTATTTACATCTAAAGAATAAAGAAGTGTACCAGAAATCATCTGCAATAAAATAATTGCGGATTGCGATTTTGAATCAATGGTATACGATGGATTGCAGACGTTCCGATATTGGGAAGGGATGCCGAGGTAGGCACAGATGGAGACCACCCTCTTGTAGTCGTTCCGGCAACGATGCTGGAACGATTATAGTAGAGAAAAAACGAAGATATAATCGGTCCAGGGATCCCCCGATGCCAGGCCCTCTAGATAAAACACGGAAGTGTTTATGCGCGGAACGATATATTCTTCCCGGGAATTTCGCGAAAGTGTAGAAGCGGTTATAGCGGTCTCTTGTTGCAATTTCGTGTCATTTCTTGTTTTCTTTTTTTAATTTGAGTATTTCTTCATAATATCACACTCATGAACGAAATAGACCACATTTGATGCATTATTTTGTCTGATCACAGCTCGGTTTTTAGATGCAAGATCATAATCTCAATAATGAGCAAAACTGAAAAAAGAAAACATGAAAGAAGCTGTAAGAACGCACGCAGCACCCAAACATACAGAATAAATCGATAGCAGTAAAATTGAAAGTAAATCGTTCCGAAGATGACGCATAAATTCCACTTCTCGCTAAGGCCAGTAACTTTTACCAGACCGTATTTTCGAATTATACGTTCCGCTTTTCTCTACTATACAACAGTGTGGTCTCCATCTGTGCATACCTCGGCCTCCCTTCCCTTCCCATCGCCGTCTACCGTATGCCCGTTGGATACGAGAATGCTGACTTTCCCCGCTTGACTAAAGTAGTCTTGCCTAGTAGTGATCACCAGAAATTCATTCTCGCTAATGCTCGTCTTATCAAGTCCCGTAACTGTCCTCGCGAATGGAATAACGTTGTCATCAGACGTTCGTATCCTAAGTCTTAGATCCCTGTCAATCCTCGCTCTCGCAATGCTAATGTCGCTACCGCCTCTTCCCATCCTCGAGTGTTCGGTCCTCGTCGTCCGGTTCAATACCTCCCCTCGCATTCCCAATCGTGTACCTATCCCAATGCCCACAGTAACCCTCCTACCTACTCCAGTTCCCATGTCTCGTATGCCTCTGCCGCTCAATACGGCACCCCTCCTCGTACTTCCCAATGATCCCTATTCGGGTTTTCATTAGCTCCGTCTCAGAAACGTAGTCAAAGTCAAAGGCTCTCTCTCGCTCTGAATGGCTATTATGCAAACAGTCGATCAATTAATAACAAAGTAGACTCTCTGGCTCTTTTACTCAAAAGGAATCTTATTATTCTATGCTTTAGTGAAACCTGGCTCTCCTCTAAGGTACCGGACTCAATTATACTCAAGAACTTTTCTAACACATATTCTATATTTAGAAAACATAAAGACTCTAAAGGAGGTGGTGTCGCTGTTCTGATAATAATTCCTCAATAAATGCGGCGGTTGTGAAAGAAGAGAGTGTGAAAGGGTCGCATGAATACATTGCCTTAGATGCTGAAATAAACGGTGACATAGTTAGGATAATATGTGCCTACCGTACTCCCTCTTTCATTGGAATATTGATGCTATTTTAATTCAAGCTATGTATCCCAGCAGTGCGGCCTAGCCCAGCCGGGTTTAAATTTAGGGGAAATTTCGCGCCTCAGCTCGAGAGGAGACGCCGCTTTCATTTTTGGAGATATTTCGCTGCTTTGGGGAATTATTCCCCAGTGAAGTATGCGCCCGGTGATTCCCTTGGTAATGTTTCGCTCAGTGCAGCCGGCTAGAGGCATTTTGCTGGCAGTGTAGCATTCGTAGCTTGTGACAGTGTGTAGTATTCATAGCTCCCGGTCGTCAGGTCCATATCAAGTGATGCTATTGGTTATAAGCCAATTTGACCAAGTTTACATTGCTCCTCGAAGGTGGCGGTGGGCGTACGCTGCGAGAAGGACCACCTGTCAGCCCAAGACCAGTTCGACACACGCGTCGTCAAGGGCAACCTCGTTCCCGATCCCGACGGACACATGGTCGTCGATGGTGAGCCATTTTTTTCAATTGAAAATCACGAATTTTACTTTTTTTTAAAGTACCGGCTTTCAAAGTTAAAGTATATATGGAGCTTTTTAAAATAAAATACAGCAATTAGCGCCTCGACAATCTCATTCGCGCCCTTTATGCTTCATCCTCACAAGCCGCATGATGGCATAGTTAGGTGAATCATGAAACCTAACCCGACATGAATGAAGTGATTCGTGAAACAATTAAAGGAGCCGTACCACGAGTTTCTGGCCATATCCGCTCTTTACGTCATTATTTAGATCTAATCATCCTGACCGGGTATTCCGAATCTTATGCGATTTCATTCACTCTCCGCGGAGTACTGAAGGTGCAAAGAACAACGCGTTTTTCACAAAATTGGATATATTAGCTGACTGTCATGAGATACAGCTCTGATTCATTGTCAGATCGATTTTTCACGTTGTTCCGATCATTTTAACAAAAAGAACGGTGCGAAAAGATGAGAGGAAAGGCCTAAATTGAGCATCAGGGTAGGTCGCGAACTCAAAATACTACCGTACTCGTGAGCCGGCTCCTTTAACCAGACATGAATGAAATGCTCCCTACACTCTGCGAAACTTCCCTAGCCGGCTAGGGAATATTTTCCCACGACGTGACCCTGGGGAATAGATATTTCCCTAGCCGAAATGTACCGGAACCCTTTCTGCAATAATCAAAAACAATAAATAATAGATAGTGGAAACGAATTTTGAATCAATGGTATTACACCCGGAGCGATGGACTGGAGATGTTCCGATGCTCCTCGTACAGTGCTTTTGCACACACACACAAAAGTGCAGCTAATCAGCGTCGGAGCTGACCAGCCTCTCCGCTCCATCTCTCTTTCTCTCTGTATCAGTCCCGTCCCCAGCCATTATCATCACGGGCTTAGCGCGATAAGACTAAGATCCCCCCCCCCCTTTAATACGGCTGATACCGTCAGATGGTCACTTGAAGCTGTCTTGCAGGAGGCTCGTGATCTTTCGTTTGGATGTTAGACTGATATTATTTCGGAAACGTCTTTATGTGCGATTTCTTTAATTTTCTTAAGATAAGTCTCATAAAACCATGTGTTTTGCAAAGCTATCTTATACTATCTACCTTTTGCCGCGATGTAAACTCTTCATATCATCGTTTCTTTGAGCTCCACTGATCTCTCATTTTCCCTTGACTTCTAATCGGTCACCTGTTCCCTCGGACATTGCGGCCTGACAATAGAGCGAGAGGAGGGGGGGGGGGGAGAGACGAGAGTGTCTAGGCCCGACAAAATGAGTGCCATCCCGTTCACAGCTCATTTGTCACTTCTCCTCACACTCCATCCGCTCCACTGACCTCTCCTCCTGCCCTCCAACTGGTGCATTTAGTTAAGAACCCTAGAAGTCTGTTCCACTCATTGCCTTCATTTCGTGTTTTCGCTACCCGCTATTACTAAACAAAATTTAAAGCGTACCGTCAAGCTAGTAAATTGTGGGCCGTGTTTGAAACACTTGAAACAAGGCCATATCTCGGCTGGGAAAGGTCGTACAGAGTTCTGGTTGGAATTTTTGGAATTCTCAGGACGAGATCTACTTGTGTATCAAGTTTGGTGATGATTAGACATCTCTAAACCGGACAAAACGGCTTTTATATATCTTGAATGAATGAAATTCTCGTTATCCCTGTTCGAACCTCTCCAATGCCACATTTTTACGGTTTAAAGGTCTTTAAACTTGATGAATCATTACCAAACTTGATACACAAATAGATCTCGTCCTGAGGATTCCAAAAATTCCAACCAGAACTCTGTACGACCTTTCCCAGTCGAGATATGGCCTTGTTTCAAGAGTTTCAAACACGGCCCACAATTTACTAGCTTAACGGTAGCTCCGTTAGCATTTGTGTTTCCATAGAACAAAAGTGAATCACATTTTGTGCCGCAACTTCGCATTTTTGCCATTTTCTTTGCCTTGCTTGTGCACATTTGTTGATCTATTTAAATGTCGTTTATTGCAAATTCAGCACATTGATGGATTTAGAAATATACAATATTTACTAAGTATGATCGCGGTCGGTCTGCTCCTGCTTGCCCTCGTGCCACTGTCTCTAGCCGATGTTCGGGCCACGAACACAGTCCAGACCTACGCCGGACCGATTACGTACAATGAGGTCAGTTATACTAGCATCAAGTGAGATTGTACTGAGCTTTGAAGATATATCGGGGAATAGTTAAGGGCTGTCACAACCACAGGAATGCAAATAGAAGACTCTACTTCGGTTCCGCTTACCAATAAGTCTCCGTAATGCCAAAGACTCTTTCGTGAGCTATGATTAGAACTATTCCTGGCGATTAGAAATGAGCGGTTTCTCGTCGTGTGCTGCACAGAAATTGCATAATACGCTCTAGAGATTAGCGTCTTATCACGAATGTTTGAGATGAACTCTAGCGGAGATATTCTGTAGCTACGCTTTAAAGGGACATGGAAGCGAGAAATTTTTTGAAATCGAAAATGGTTATACTTGTAAAATATGTTTCTTAGACGATAATAAACACAATAGCCTTTGAAAAATATTTTTAAAAAATTTCTGGAGCGAGAAATATTTATTTGTTCCGGGAATAGCTATATGCCATTTGCCTCGTTACTATGCGCTAAACGCAGTAAGACTGCGCCTTGGCTGGGAAACGATTTTTAGGATATCTCGCGAAGTAGACATTTTTGTGCACTCTGATTTTGGTTTTTATATTATTTAGGCGATAAACTTTCATATGAAAGCCAATCTTTTTTGGCTTCCATGTCCCTTTAAGATAATGGTCAAAGCAAAATATGCTCTATGCAGCGCATCTATGAACTAGGAAAGTGCTTTGCCCCGCTAAACTGTAACGACATTTTGTAGGCAAGAGAACTTGTGCGGAAAACATGCGGCATAAATTGAATCAGGACTTATGGAGCTGAAGGGGGGATACAGAATCGGAATCATAATGGAGCTGAAGGGGGGGATACAGAATCGGAATCATAATGGAGCTGAAGGGGGGGATACAGAATCGGAATCATAATGGAGCTGAAGGGGGGATACAGAATCGGAATCACATAAAGTCTACCGTATCCCTTTCAGGACTGGGCCTACACGGACGTGCGGCAGGGCGCACACATGTTCTGGTGGCTGTACGCCAACACGAACACCAGCGACGACCGCCCGCTCTTCCTCTGGCTCCAGGTTTTCGCGCCAAACCCCGAATTTGAATATTTTCAAATTTTCCTATTTTAGGGTGGACCGGGTTCGTCGGGCGTGGGCTTCGGCAACTTCGAGGAACTCGGGCCGAAGACGCTCAACGAGACGGATAATGTGGCGACTTGGGTAAGAACGGATAGAAGGGAATACTGAAAAATTCGAATTGTCAGATCAGTACAGTGTAGAAAGGCAAAGTAAATCTGCGCTTTCATGAATGAGCACTGTGTCCAGGGCCCGCCTGCGCGAACTTGGTGCCATTTTTAAATTTAAATATAGTTATAGATTAGCGGGCTCTAACGTACAGCTTACGGATCGTTTGTGAGTGAGCCTAGTACAGCGACAAGACTTCCGCCCACCAATCCAACGGGCTTCCTTTGATATAGCTAAAAAACCGACCAATCGTGCCGGTGTATTAAAGCAGCTGCTAGCCACTTGCTGCATGTCTGCAGTTCTTCGACATAGTCTGCACTGATTGTGATTTCGAAGCTATTTATTCCCATTGGCAAACGTGCACTTCCAACAGGAAAAGTCTGGCCATCTCAATGGGGTCGCCTCTTATGAGAATATTGAATCGAAAAGCCATTGAATGCGTATTGAACAGAGGATATTATTTCTTATTAATTCGTAGGATATTGACAGAGTACGCCTTTGAGCTGCAAGTGGGCGACCTCGTCTTTTTAACAGAGGTTAATGAAACAGGGATATTGCTAGGATCTTGAAAGACTATATATTAGTGAAGAAAACGTTCCGTCAGCATTATTGAAGGAAAGCGAACGTTGAGAGAGCTGCGTAGTTCTTTCCTCTAACCACCGTGAAACTTCAGCCGGAGCCGGGCTTTAGCCTAAGCTGGTACTTTGCCAAGAGAGTTTCACTGTAGTTAGCGGAGTGCGCTGCAAAGATTTCTCAATGTTCCTTTTCCTCCAATAATAAACTCAAAACTCATTCAAATAAACTCATTCCTATTATAGTATTAAAATAGTTCGTACATCGCCAATGACGACTGAGCGATGTTGCTCTGGGTCACTTTGAGTTCGTTGTGTCAGACTCATGTTATTGAGGTACGTTCCGGCCGCTAGCTATCTCATTCTCACTAAGTACAGATGTTTAACGTTTTTCGTGGTTATTTTTATTCATTTCACAATAACAGTGGTTCGAAAAAGGAGGAAGCGGCAACCAAATGTTGCTTGTCATTTTGCGATAGTCCGTTGGTGTGGCTTACTGTAAGTTGAAAATGTCAAACTTTTCCTATTTCATAG